>OX451216.1:134862703-135201179 GCA_949628195.1 Phasia obesa | reverse complement strand
TTTAATATTAAAAAGAGCACGCAAAATAAAGTGATGTACAGAAGGTTTAAGAAGAATCCAGAAGTTTCGAGATGGATCAACAGATTCAAATCAGTAAGGCAGAAGATAATAAAAACAAAAGCAGCAATAACGTTCCTTATTCGATGTAGAAATAGTGGCATAACTCCAAAATTTATTTTAAATTCGACCAAGAATATTTTAAATATATTTAACATGAAAAAAGTGAACACAATACAGCAAATAATTAAAAAATATACGCAAGACTTACACAACAAAATTTTAAAATTATCTTTAAAAGAAAAACACGAAATATTGAAATATTTTCAAAGTGAGATAATAGTGATTAAAAGAAATTTAAGTAAATTATTAACAGAAGAAGAAATGGAAGAATTTTTATGGTGTGAAGATAAATTGGCAGATTCTTTAAGAGAAAAGGTAACAAAGACACACATTAAGAAATTTAATAACTTATATGATATACAAAAAAAGGAATTTGGGGTTCAATTTAACAAAAAATGGTTTGTTAATAAGACTGACTTTGATATTCCAACAGACGTAAAATGGATTCTTTCATTAGGACATAAACACGCTTTACCCACTAAAAAAGAAGAATTTCCGATTTTAAAGATGATTACAGACGGAGAAGATTTTATACAGACACTTCAAAGAAAGGAAGAACAAGAAATAGCCCGAACAAAATTAACCACAATTATAGATAATCATTTAAACAAAATGAAATTAACAAATAGAGATAGGTTTGTTTTGGAGAAAGTTAAAGAAACAGAGAAATTTTTAAAAAAGAATAATGAGATTCTCATTTTAAAGGCAGATAAAGGTAACACTACTGTAGCATTAAATAAGAAGGATTATGAAACACGAATTAATAATATTGTAGAAGATATTACAAAATATAACTTAGTAAATAAGGATCCAACTAACAAATTACAGAAGACCAATAATGATTTAGTGGAAGAACTTTTTAAACTTAAAATTATTACCACTACTGAGAAGAATAAACTTAAAACAAATATAGCTACTGCACCTAGGTTATATGGACTACCAAAAATTCACAAAGAAGATTTTCCCTTACGACCAATTTGTTCTTTCGTTAATTCTCCATCTTATGATTTATGTAAATATTTGACGAATATATTAAAAAGGATTACTGAACATTCGAGTTATAATATAAGAGACTCACTTGAATTTAAAAATAAAATAGGTAATATACATATAAAAGATGACGAAAAATTAATTTCTTTTGATGTAGTATCACTATTTCCAAGTATACCTGTGGACTTAGCTATTAATACAATAGAAGAAAAATGGGATATTATAGAAAATTTTACAAAAATAGAAAAATCCTTATTATTAAGAATTCTTAAGTTTTGTATAGAAGATAATAGATATTTTCAATATAATGAGAAAATATACATACAGCAAAAGGGACTTCCAATGGGATCACCTGCTTCTCCAATTGTAGCAGATATAGTTATGGAGAAATTACTAGACACTTGTATTGAAAAATTAAATATAAAACCAAGTATAATAACCAAATATGTAGATGATTTGTTCTGTGTTATTTCCGATTCAGCAGTTAACGATATGTTAAAAACATTAAATGAATTTGATAATTCCATCAAATTTACAATAGAGAAAGAATACGATTCAAAACTTCCTTATTTAGATACTTTAGTAATTAGAAAAGGTAACAAATTGTTAATGGATTGGTACCAAAAACCCACAGCTTCGGGTAGAATTATTAATTATTTTTCTAAACAAAATAAACATATAATTATAAATACAGCCAGAAATTTAATAGAAAAAGTACTAACCATTAGTGACAAGGAGTTTCACAAAAAGAATATAGATAAGATAAAAAATATATTAAGAGAAAATAATTTTCCAATTCAACTGATTAATAAATTAATAAATCAACATAAAAATAATAGAAAACCAAATAGAAAAAATGATACGGAACCAAAAATTTATAAATCAATTACTTATGTACCAGATTTATCAGAACGGTTAGAAAAATCAAAAATATTTGATACAGATAAATATAGGATGGCTTACAAAACATATAATACATTAAATAGATTATTTAGCAAACCTAAAGATAAAATTAAAAAGTTAGATATGTCTAATTTAGTTTACAAAATACCTTGTAAGGGTAATGACAAAGAGAATTGTAATAAAGTTTATGTAGGTACTACAAAGAATAAATTGAAAGTCAGGATAGCTGGACATAAATCAGATCAGAGATACAGAGACAATATCAGTTTGCAAAAAACAGCATTATCTTCACACTGTTCGAAAAGTAATCATTATCCTAACTTTGAAAATATATCAATTTTAAATTTGGAAAATAATTATAAACGTCGTTATATGTTAGAAATGCTACAAATTATTAAAGTTCCAATTGAAAAAAGAATAAATTTTAAAGCAGATACAGAAAATGTTGCACAAAATTATAGGCATTTAGTGCATAAAAAATAACATGAATTTGAATCAAATGTTTATAATAGAAACATTAATTTTTTGTAACATTTCCGGTTAAATTTTTGTATATGAATTTAAAAATTTATTGTGTTTTCTCTTAAAATGTTTGTATGTTTTTGAATATCAAAAATTTTCTGTATATGTATATGTAAGAAATTTTTTATATTTTAATTTTTATTTGTTTTTGAAATGTTGTTACTTGAATGTATTGAAATGTTAGAATTTTTTAAATTGATTGACAACAAATTTTTTCATTCATTTGAATTTTTTATCAATCATTTAAATTTTTTAAAAACTTTTATTTTTATTTCCTGAAGATGCTACCCAATGGTGTAGCGAAATATTGTAAATAAAAATTGTTTAAAGATTTTTATATAAAAAAGACCTTGTGCTTGATTAAAAATAGAATTGAAATATAAAAAAAAGGTCAAAAACTACAATAACTATTTAAGAATATTTATTTATTATTTTTCTATTTTGTTAACCATTTAAAAATTTTTTTTTTTTTCATTAAAATATTAAATTTTTTCTGATTATTTTGTTTAGATTTGAACCTACCTCGGCCGACTAGCGCACTGCAATCAGTCTAGCGAGGCTTTTTTACTGGCGGTTCTCTTATGGGCAGTAGAACATGTGCAGGAGTATACTCAACTGAACTTAGTAGAATGCGTTTGGGGGAGTACATATCCGTTTACCAATCAGAATTTCATGGGTTCCTGTATACGTTGGTTTACCTGCTGGAATGTCGGGAACATGGAGGAAATATTCTTATTGCTTTTGATAACCAGTTGGATATAAAAGTATGAGGCAATTGAACGTGTACTCCAAGCAAGTGTCGGAATGTGTTTTAAAATTAATCAGGGGTGTGCCTCGGTTAATGAGGTAATGCTGAAGTGAGTTAAAGGGCATATAGGCAGAACTAGGAATAAAGCATCAGACCTACTAGCTTAAAGAGGGTTTGGGGATTTTTGTGCACCAGAACACTAGAAAATGGCGAACGAAAGTTATATAATGGATAAACTCATTAAACCTTTAAAGGTGGAGGGCGGCCACTACATATCCTCGAATGGTGATCAAAGAGCCCCTCGGTAGAAAGCCCAGTAAGGTGCTCAGATATAATATAAGTACTTTAAGCTGGATAACTGCGTTAGTGACAGGTAATGGATGAAAATCAAAGAAGATGATACATGCAGATTGTGCCTAGAAGAGGTTAGAACGGTAGCCCACATTGGGTGTGAGTGTCCAACAGTGTCTAGCTTAAGACTTAGAACTAAGGGCAGAAAATTGTTGAAAGTGGTTGGCATGGAGGATCTAAGCCTTGAATAATGCTAGCAATTACTAGAGACTCCATGATGAGAAATAGGGCCGAAAGTTACCAGTCGACAATCTGAAATCACAAAAGTCAAGAGTGAAGACTGGTGGTAGCACGTGACTTAATAAAAGTAAATTTGTTGTAAGTTACAAATCGGTTGCTATAATCGTTTAGGGTGGAAGTGAGGGTCTATAATTCACCCATTAAGGAAGCGGTATGCTGCGATATCCCCGTACATTAATAATAATAAAAATAGTTCCGGTCACTTAAAAAAACTAGGAAGAGAAAATACCTGGAGCTTTTGTGTTGTGTTTCTTACAATACAGTCGCTACACAATTAGTCATAGATTCTACTATCTAAGAAGTGGCTTGATAATGATGTTCTCACATTAAAAGCACTTGCTATTGTAAGACAAGATTTTTATTCCTATTGTTTTTTTTTTCGTAGTTGAAGTCACAGCAATAGTTTAACATCTAAATTATATTTAGTTTATTGTATTTAGCACGTACATATATAAACTACAAAACTATCGAAGCATTTAGTAAATTTAATGGTAAATTATTACGTGAGTATGTGAACCTTCTTATTACCATTTATCTATAATTACAGTTATAGATATATATATATATATATATATATATATATATATATATATATATATAAACATATATATAAACATATATATATATATAAACATAAAGAATTTTATTATATTAAGTAGTAATCACGTACATACCCTTCAATATTATATATAATTTGCACTGTAGTTCTTTAGCGTAATTTACCTAAAAGCCAACAAAGCAAATTTGTTTTCAGAAATTATTCCTTCTTATATTTTTCAGCAAAAGAAGTTTATTTTTTATTTAGGGATCTTCATTTTCATCTATACATATAATAAAATTGTAACTCATTTCCTGTCTGTCTGTCTAGCTGTCTTTCTTATTTTGTCTTAACGTAAAAAAAAAATTTTGTGTTGAGGTACCTTAGTATCCGGATTCCAATACAGGATACTTTTTTCCGCACAAGTATCTTATCCAAGAGAAGAAAGAAAAAGTAGAGAAAAGTACACCAATTTTTTTGCCGATTTAAATGTACAAAATACCTTAAGGCATCTTTTATTTTCGAAAGTAGTATATTTTAAGCAATGTTACGCAACAGCTGGCGCTGTTTTAAAATAATGAGTAACTCATTTCGTGTCTGCCTTTTACACAGCTTTACAATAATTTTTAGAATTTAATATAAATTTTAAAATTTTATCCAAGGAACCCATCCTTCATATAAAGTAATTATATGGGGTGATCCATTTCGAAGTTCCCTACTTTTTTAAAGGAAAAAACACAGAAAATTAAAATTTTATGGATAATGTTTATTATAATTTGAAAAAACATTCTTTGGCATCAATTTTTTCAAGATTATATCTATCAAATCGTCACAGATGGTCCATCCGTTGAGTCCAATTTTCGATGACTCGTTAGAGCATTTCGACTGGTAACTGGCAAATGACACGCGTGATGTTTTTCTCCAAGGCCTGAATCGAAGCGGGTTTGTCCGCATAAACTTTAGACTTTACAGATCCCCACAGGAAAAAGTATAACGGTATGATATCACACGATCTTGGTGGCCAATCGACCAGTCCAAAATGTGAAATTATGTGCTCACCGAAAGGTTCTCTCAATAAATCCATTGATTGATGGAATGTGTACGAAGTGGCGCTGTCTTGCTGAAACCAAATGTCGCCGAGATCACGAGCTTTAATTTCAGGCATCAAATATTCGGTTATCATGGCAAGATAACGGTCGCCATTGACGGCTACGTTCGCACCGGCATCATTTTTAAAGAAATATGGACAAATGATTTAACCGGCGCACAAACCATACCAAACTGATGTTTTTTCTGGATGAAGTGGTAGCTCTTGAATCTCTTCAGGTTGCTCTTAGTCCCAAATGCGTCAATTTTATTTGTTTACATACCCATTAAACCAGAAATGGGCCTAATCGCTAAACAAAATTTGCCTCGAAAACGTCGGATCTTCTTGGAACTTTTCAAGAGCCCATAGAGCGAAGCAATTCAGGCGTTAGTTCTTTCATTATAAAATGCCTTACAATACTAAACAAAAATAACATGACAGCATGACACGACCCACATGTGATCTGTCAAAAAAAGGCTATTGAAAAAAGTACCTCGAAAGGGATCACCCTTTATAAGAGTCTTAAAATTTGATGTGGATTACTTTCAAAGCAAAATCGAACAAACTATCGCAAGACGCACACAACTTGTATAGGCACAGCCAGTTGTAAATGTGTTTTCTTCCTTTCCTTCCAGAATTTAATTTGTCGTCCTGACAATATTTTGCTCGATTTTGCTTTGAAAGTATTCCACACCAATTGTCAGACTCTTACTTTTGTAGTGCTTCAGTTATGATTTATGTATGTATATACTTTATATAACGCTACCCATCCCTGGATAAAATTCTAAAATTTATAAAAAATTCTAAAAATTATTGTAAAGCTCTATAGAAGGTTGCGCCTATATGGGAATCAGGATGCTATGGTTTCTCCTCACAAAATTTTGTTAAAATTCATGCGAACACATATAAAAAACAGGCAGACAGACGGATATGAATTACTATTTTATTATATGTATAATTTTTTTTGTTTTTTAAATGACACAATACATAGATACGAAGATTTTCACTCTTCGAAACCTCCCTCAGACTGATAGACCTTACTTAAGAGCCTAACAGGGCACCATATTGTATTAAAGCCTGATAATAAATAATTGTTAAAACTAACAAAAAAATGTGTGTTATACATATTACAATGAAATATGACCATAATATAATAAAAATGTAATATATTATGAATAATAAAAAATATATAATTAAAAAAAAAAACAATTATCCAAATATGTTTTGATTATTATTAATACACTATGGGTAAAAATAATATAGCAAACCATGATGCCCTTGTTGAGAGTAGCAACCTTTTAATGATAAAGTTTTAAACAAAACTTGTTTATCGTGTACAAAGTAACTGGAGGTATGATCACGCAGGTATGATCACAAGAATCCCATTATTTTCTCTTTAACAATATATAGTTGCGATGAAAAAAATCTAGTTAAAAGCAACATTATGTTCTCTGTACATAGTTGCTACTATATATTATTAGAACATAATGTGGTTCTTCTGACCATACTATATATGCATTCTGCAGATCCTTATGTTCCTTTGAGTAAATTAAATTTTGTTACCGGCATACTTACCAGATTAACCACAACATTTGACTCATTATTTTGCTTTAACTTCTATTTTTTTCTCATCCTAGTGATGGAACGTTTTCTTCTCCAAAAAAAAAAATAAAAGTGAAGGCTCTATGCATTTAAAGTAAAAGATACCACAATTGAACGGTAAAACATAAAACTACAATACACGAAAACATTCCTAAAAGAAAATTTTGCTAAAAGGAAAAAAAACACATTTGTTGGTATTCTGAAACAATAAAACATAAAATTATAGTTGAACTATGAACGTGCCACATTTACTGTCATTCAAAACAACAACCATCCTCTCCACATGTTGTAAAAATACAACGCCAAATGAAAGTTAACGATTAATGCGGTTGACGTTGTTAAAATATACGCACATGACTGCAGATGTATTAAATAGTGTGTGTGAGTTTTTAAGAAAATATTTTATTTTTCAAGTCGTTTTCCTACATGCTAGACTCAAATTTGTGCCATTAAGCGTGCTCTAACTCTAAATATGTGTTTGTTTTTGCTTTTATCTTATCTGGTAGACGACAAACTTCACAATGATACAGAGACAGAGATTAAAAGATGTGAAAATTTTCCGTTTTATTTTTATGAAAAGTGGTCAGATAAATATTTTCGTTAAAAGTTTTTATTATTTTATAAAACTTAGCAGTGCATTATGATGTAAAGAAACGTGAGAATTTTAACGGGCTGTTAGTTACGTGAGCTTTTACATATAGTAAGTTTCAACCACGTTTTTTTGTAAATATATTTTTAGAAGTTTTCAGGGTATCTATTACTAAAAGTTATAAAACAAAATATATAAATAATAATGTTTGCACAAAAAAATTACATCAAAATGTATAGATTCTAAACGAACAAAATAATAGGAAGTCATCTTCAAGTATTAAGTACTTCGTCTTTTATGGAAGTTTTTTATAACTTTTCACAGTAGCAGACACAAAAGCGTGTACTTCGTATTTTTCAAGCTTCTGTCTATTACGGTTCAAAAGATAAGACTATATATATCAAACTATCTATCGGGATAGCCCTTAGTTTTTAGGCTTTAGATTTAGCAAAGCAAAAATTAATTTTAGTATAGCCTTTTAAAAATATATATAGCGACGCAGAAATTCCGAACCTCGGGAAGAAACAAATATAAAAGCAAAATATAGAAGTCGGTTAAAACTAATAAAATGCATCGAATCATTTAAGTTACGAAATGATTTATAAAAAATTTACATTTAATTTTAACTTCAAACAACTATGTAAATATTTACTTAGTTATGTAAGGCAGTATATATCTAATGTTTGTTTTCATTTCTGAAAAAAATAATTAAAACTCGACTTTTCTATAGAAAACTTTCCGGTAACCTTACTTTCTACAGAGATATGATCATCAACTATCATCATATAAGAAAATTACCATTAACTTTACTAGATAAAAGTTAATGATAACCTTATTTTTGTATGAAAACGTTAACGATAACTTTATCTCTGTGAAAAAAAATTTACCCTTCAACAGAAAAATTAATGACAACTTTACTTTAATATAGAAAATTGTTCGACAAATAAATTTCTAATAAAACAACTTTCAATTATTTTACTTTTTCAAAGAAAATATATAGATATACTTTTGTCCAGAAAGGCTATCGATAATTTTACTTTTACTTGAACTTGCTTTTCTACTAAACGAACATTAATTTTTCTATGGAAAATTTATCGTTAACTAAACTTTTCTATATAAAAGTAATCGATAACTATATTTTTCTATAGAAAAGTAACCGATAACTATACTTTTCTATAGAAAAGTAATCAATAACTATAATTTTCTATAGAAAACTAACAGATAGCTATACTTTTATAAAGAAAAGTAATCGATAACTATACTTTTCTATAAAAAAGTAATCGATAATTATAATTCCCTATAGAAAAGTAATCGATAACCATACTTTTCTATAGAAAATTAATCGATAACTATACTTTTCTATAAAAAAAAGTAATCGATAACTGTACTTTTCTATAAAAAAAGTAATCGATAACTATACTTTCCTATAGAAAAGTAATCGATAACTATACTTTTCTATAGAAAGGTAATCGATAACAATAATTTTCTATAGAAAGGTAATCGATAACAATATTTTTCTATAGAAAAGTAATCTATAACTATACTTTTCTATAGAGAGGTAATCGATAACTATACTTTTCTATAAAAAAGTAAGCGATAACTTTACTTTTCTATAGAAAAGTAATCGATAACTATACTTTTCTATAGAAAAGTAATCGATAAATATACTTTTCTAAAGAAAAGTAATTAAAAAAATACTTTTCTAAAGAAAAGTTATCGAAAAATATACTTAAGAAAAACAATGGATAAATAAACTTTTATTAAGAAAAGTAAACGATAAATAAACTTTTCCTAAGAAAATTAATCGATAAATAAACTTTTCTTAAGAAAAGTAATAGATAAATAAACTTTTCTTAAGAAAAGTAATCGATAAATATACCTTTCTTAAGAAAAGGAATCGATAAATAAACTTTTCTATGGAAAAGTTTTGCATAAATATAGTATATATGTATGTATTCTTTTATATCAATTACTCTTCTATAGAAAAGTAATCGAAACTCCATACTTTTCTATAGAAAAGTAATAGATAACCATACTTTTCTATAGAAAAGTAATCGCTAACCATACTTTTCTATAGAAAAGTAATCGATAACCATACTTTTCTATAGAAAAGTAATCGATAACCTTACTTTTGTATAGATAAGTAATCGATAACCATACTTTTCTATAGAAAAGTAATCGATAACCATACTTTTCTATAGAAATGTAATCGATAACCTTACTTTTCTATAGAAAAGCAATCGATAACCAAACTTTTCTATAGAAAAGTAAACGATAACCAAACTTTTCTATAGAAAGGTAATCGATAACCAAACTTTTCCATAGGAAAGTAATCGATAACCAAACTTTTCTATAGAAAAGTAATCGATAACCATATTTTTCTATAGAAAAGTAATCGATAACCATACTTTTCTCTAGAAAAGTAGTCGATAACTATAGAGAAGACATACTAATATTTCTATGTTAAACTCGCTATAAAAAACTAAATTTGTCGATTACTTTCATTAGAAAAGTAAAGTTATAATTAGATTACTATACTATGCCAATATTTCTATGAAAAACAAATTTTCGTTAAACTCGCTATAGAAAATTATATTTATCAATTACTTTTCTATAGAAAAGTAAATGATAACTATATTTAAATGGATTCTGTTCTATAGTAATACCAAAAAAAAATATCAAAAACCTAATTTCCTATAGAAAGTTTTATCCTTCACTCCACTTTATGCGAATTATTTTTTTTTTTTTTTTTTTTTTCATAAAAAGATAATTGAGCAGAATATTTTCTCATTTACTCAAAAAGTCAGGGTGGGAAGTATTTAATGAGAAAAAGAGAGGTATAACTTGGGTGAAATGGTTTCAATAATAAACAAAACTTAATGTTCTAAAGGAAGAGTCAATTTAACAAAAGTAATACATCGTGATTAAAATTGTATGCATCCTAGTACAAGAGTACTAACTCTTGGCACTTGTCCTTAGAAATAATAATTCCAGTCTGATCATTTCTTACGCAAACTTTACCAACTGCATTAAAAAAAAACAAGAAACGAAAAGATATGTTCTAAAACTACTCAGGTATGCGCTAATAAGTTTTTTGCTATAATTATGTGCATTTCCTTATATTTACCTAAGTAAAATCTGCCGCTTTGATGTTTAGCAAATATTTAAAAATTTAAAACTACTTTTGTCACACAGATAAACTTCTTACGTTTTAAAAACGTTGTTAAAACAGCTGATAAAATAATTTTCAACAAGCTCTAATGAAATTACTTTCTACTTAATTTTTATACTGGCCTCGAACATAAACCCACAATTAAACCTTTGGTACAATTGTCATTAATTAATTCAAATCCCCTTTTTGCGATACTAAAGCCGAAATTGTTACATATTTTTAAGAGTTATATATATCTATGGCAGGGTTTTAAACACATAAACGTACATAAAGTCATATACGTTTAATAAATATTTATACGGCTGCATTAAAAACTTTCCAAAGTTGTTGGAATTTAATGTTTTTTGGGGTGAAATCATTTCATTTCCTTCATATTTCCTATTCTCGGCTGTACATAAATTAAAAAAAAAAAAAACAGTAAAGCACAATAAAACAAACAAACAGAAACATGCCAATAGGGAATATAAGAGCAAAGTTTATAAATGTGATGTGTTAAGTGCACAATCAATACATTCATTTTAATATAAAGTTGAGCATACAAAACAGTGGTTAACAAAACTATAGACTTGCAAATTATGTATTCATAGCTTTTAACCTTTAAAAATAATAAATAAATTAAACGCTACTTTTAAAGTTAAGTTATTTAATAGAAAAGTAAAATTATAAATAACTTCTCAATATAAAATGAAGTTATCGATAACTTATCAATATTATTTGAAATTATCGATAACTTCACTCTTCGTTACCAATAAATTTTTAATAGAAGTTATTGATAACTTTTCAATAGAAAGAGAAGAAAAGTGAAGTCATCGATAGACTTTCAATAGAAAGTGAAGTTATCGAAATATTTTTAATAGAAAGTGAAGTCATCATTAGAAAAATTAAGCAAGCTATTAAGTTTTCGTTAATTTTTCTTTATCTATTTCGAGTTATTTAAACTCTTGTCAGACACATTTTATGAAAATATAACTCTTGAAGCTTTGGCGAGATCGACCCTAAGGTCGATCACGCCTAAATTTTATGTACGGATTTAATTCCAAAATTATCCATATTTTGGTAATTATTTATTTATTTTTTGGTTTGTTTTAAAGTTTAATGAAATATAATACTGTATAAAATATATGAAATATTTTTGGAAAATTCAGGCTGATTGGTAATGCGCTGGTCTATCTGTATGGCGATTGCGGGTTCAATTCCCGCCAAAGACTCTAGGTGTTTTCTACAGACAAGCAGAAAGCTTCGCAGGTAGTGTTGTCTTTAAAAAGTATATCTATATACTTAGGCATATGGAGTAAAAAACACCAATTCTTTCAATTTTTGCATTTTTTGTATCTGTCTTCCTATCTGCTCGCGTATTTTGTATCAAAGATGTTATTCTTTTTTCAAAAATGTAATTGATAAATAACTTTACTCTGACATACAAAAAATAATGAAAATTACTATTTTCTATGGTAATTTGATTCTACAGGAAAGTTTTTTTCTGCACTAAAGTTATCGCAAAATCAGCTACGGAAAGGTCATCATAAATCTTTCTATCAACACTTTATCAATAGTTTCATTTTTTTTATAGAAAAATTACCCATTGCTTTAAATTTCAATGAAAAGTAATCGATAACTTTAATTTTCTATAGAAATTTAGCATAAATATAATTATACTTTTCAATAATAAATTCATAGATAACTTTACTTTTCTATAAAAAAGTAATCGATAATTATACTGTTATATTGAAAAGTAAACGAAAACAATACTTTTGTATAGAAGAGTAATCGATAACTATATTTTTCTACAAAAAAGTAATCGATAACTATATTTTTTTATTGAAAAGTAACCTATAACTATATCAGTCTATACAAAAGTATCCGATAGCTATACTATTTTATAGAAAAGTAATCGATAACTGTATTCTTCTATAGAAAAGTAAGCAAGAACTGTAATTTTCTATAGAAAAGTAATCGATATTATAAAAGTAATCGATATTATACTTTTCTATAGAAAAGTAATCGATAATTATACTTTTCTATAGGAAAATAATCGACAACTATACTTATCTATAGAAAAATAATCGATAATTATACTTTTCTTTAGAAAAGTAATCGACAATTGTACTTTTCCATAGAAAAGTAATAGATAATTATAATTTTCTATAGAAAAGTATAGCTATCGATTAGTAATCGATACCTATACTTTTCTATAGAAAAGTAATCGATAGCTATACTTTTCTGTAGAAAAGTAATCGATAGCTATACTTTTCTATAGAAAAGTAACCGATAGCTATACTTTTCTATAGAAAAGTAATCGATAGCTATACTTTTCTATAGAAAAGTAATCGATAGCTATACTTTTCTATAGAAAAGTAATCGATAGCTATACTTTTCTATAGAAAAGTAATTGATAGCTATACTTTTCTATAGAAAAGTAATCGATAGCTATACTTTTCTATAAAAAAAGTAATCGATAGCTATACTTTTCTTTAAAAAAAGTAATCGATAACTATACTTTTCTATAGGAAAGTAATCCATAACTATAATTTTCTATAGAACAGAAATCGATAACTATACTTTTCTCTAGAAAAGTAATCGATAACTTTACTTTTCTCTAGAAAAGTACTCAATAACTACACTTTTCTCTAGAAAAGTAATGGATAACTACACTTTTCTCTGGAAAAGTAATCGATAACTATACTATTCTATAGAAAAATAATCGATTTCTATAGAAAAGTAATCGATAATTATATTTTTCTTTAGAAAAGTAATCGATAATAATACTTTTCTATAGAAAAAGTAATCGAAAATTATACTTTTGTACAGAGAAGTAATTGGTAGCTATACTTTTTTATAGAAAAGCAATCGATAGGTATACTTTTAAATAGAAAAGTAATCGATAGCTATACTTTTCTATAGAATGTAATCGATAGCTATACTTTTCTATAGAAGAGTAATCGATAACTCTCCTTTCTATAGAAGAGTAATCGATAACTATATTTTTCTACAGAAAAGTAATCGACAACTGTACTTTTCTATAGACAAGAAATCGATAACTGTACCTTTCTATAGAAAAGTAATCGATAACTTTACTTTTCTCTAGAAAAGTACTCAATAACTACACTTTTCTCTAGAAAAGTAATGGATAACTACACTTTTCTCTGGAAAAGTAATCGATAACTATACTATTCTATAAAAAATAATCGATTTCTATAGAAAAGTAATCAAAAATTATACTTTTCTATAGAAAAGTAATCGAAAATTATACTTTTGTATAGAAAAGTAATCGAAAATTATACTTTGTATAGAAAAGTAATCGATAGCTATACTTTTCTATAGAAAAGTAATCGATAGCTATACTTTTCTATAGAAAAGTAATCGATAGCTATACTTTTGTATAGAAAAGCAATCGATAGCTATACTTTTCTATAGAAAAGTAATCGATGGCTCTACTTTTCTATAAAAAAGTAATCGATAACTCTCTTTTCTATAGAAGAATAATCGATAACTATACTTTTCTCTAGAAAAGTAACCGATAGCTTTACTTTTCTCTACAAAAGTACTCAATAACTACACTTTTCTCTAGAAAAGTAATCGATAACTATACTATCGATAGCTATACTCTAATATAGAAAAAATATATATTTTCTTTACATTTTACTTAAAAATTTATCAGCTAATTTGTAAAAAAAATATATGAACTTAAGCCTACTACAAAAAAATTCATATTGAATTGCACTTTCTCGGTGATATTTTCCTCTAGCTCTGTCCGATTTTAATCTTTCAGTTCCAGCTCTTTGATAAAAGCCTTCTGGTCACGTTACGTATAACTGACAATTTGTGAGCATGACATTCAAAAATACAATAATTTGGTGCTATTTCTGTTTATCTTCATTGTTTTTCTTGGTCATATTGAATTTATTTTTGATTGATTTCACCACCAACTTTGCCTCATTATAACTCACAATCACCTGCATACTTTCGAATCATTCAATTTTAAAATGTTTCGATAATTAAAAGTATTTGCGTCATGTGTGTTAATGTATCTCGTATGAATGTAGCTGTATCTGTGTTTAGAAGCCGAAAAATAAATGTTTCAATTATAAAGTACCTGCTTGCTACAGAGGATAAGAGAGTGAGAGAGAGAGGAAATATACAGGTCTTAATAATGTATTGTTGTTGTGTGTTTTGTGATAATGTGTTATTCGTCCCAACAGGTGCATCTGTATTGTTAGCATGTTGCTTGATTTATGCTTTATTGACGTGTCCATATAAAAATGTGAGTTTGGAATTTGTGAGTGTTTAAGTATAGTTAGTGAGTGCTTCCCCAACATTGTGTAGTCGATAGGTATGAGAATATAGATACTTGAAAGCATTTAAGCATGTATGCGTATTTGTTGTGTTTTTTTTGCAAATGAATCTGTTTATCTAAACATATAATAAAATAGTAACTTATTTTCTGTCTGTCTATCTTTCTGTATTTGTGTTCGCATCACGTAAAAACTACTGGATGGATTAAAACAAAATTTGGTGAGAAGGTATCTTTGTATCCTGATTCCAATATAAAGTGCTCGTTTGACTAAAAATATCTTATTTCCAAGAGATAGTGGAGAAAAAGCAGTAAAAGTACGCTGATTTTTTTACCGATTGAAAGGTACTGCATATTCTAAACACGGCTGCGTAACAGAAGGCGCTGTTTTATAATAAGAAGTAACCCATTTCCTGTCTGTCTTTAATTTTTAAAATTTTAGAATTTAATATAAATTTTAGAACTTTATCCAGCTATGGGTAACTTTATATAAAGTAAATACGTAAGAGTATTAAAATTTTGTGTAAATTACTTTCAGAGCAAAATCGAACAAAATATTGTCTGGACGCTTACAACGTGTGTGGTCACAGCTAGTCTGCATATATACAAAAACGAAGCTATGTTTGTATGTTTACTTTTTATAGTATACCATATAATAAACTAAATGATCAGAATCATTGTTTTAAAATATTGGATTCGGTATACTGACGATCCGAAAATAAAAATTGACCATTGTTTTGAACGCTTTGGAAAAACGATAGCCGATACAGAGAGGAACTAAAATATTGATACTCTATAATAAAGTTTTTTTATGAATAACGTACGTTTTCGAGTTAAAGCTTGGCGTTATAGAACGAGGAGACCGGTACTCCTCATTCTAAGTAATTATAAATTTTCCTATAATTAGTGATCTAAAATAGAGACATTATCTAGCGAGCATTTTCCAGTTAAAGCTTAATGATATACAATGAGGCAAGGAGGGAGAAGGGTACTCTACTTAGCGTAATTAGTAATTATTCTATATGTAAAAAACTACAACACTGTCAATTAATAAATTACACTTGAAACAAGGGTACACTCAAAATTAAATGCGTGTTCGATTTAAATATTTACTGTATAGGAGGGCGGATGTGCACTCACTATAAAAATAATAATTTATAATTCTATATAGAGAACTGCCTGTGCTACAGTAGAGTGTTTTCATAGCGTACGCCTAACCCCCTCATCAGTGTGCATAGATGAGCAAAAACTGGATGCCTTTAAATGGTGGGCGTGGTATTTCCTAAACAAACTAAAATAATTTTATCATGTACATAGAGTACTATAATCGGTGGGATCTTAAAATTAGGTACAAATAACCCCTTATTAAAGTACATAGTCTAAAATAAGGTTGGCTGTATTGGAATCCTTACATTACTGTGCATAAGATAGCGGAAAACAAGCGGGATTAGAACAATGGTCATGATTATTTATATAAATAATATATAATAACTAATATATAAATAATTATTAATAATAATTTTTATCGTGGAAATACAGAACAATAATAATTTTGAAATTTTAAGCGAGGAAGTTTCTTATTAATCTGCATTTCTCCAAAAAAAATTAACTGGATCGGAAGATTAGGTGTCGTAACTTCCATATCAAGTAAATTTTTATTATATTATAAATTAGGAAATATAAAAGGTAAGGTTTTCAAATGATATACTATTGAGCATAGACGAGCAATAAATTGACTGAATTGGAACATACGCCTTCTCACTTCGCATACAAATTTGAAAATATTTGTCGTGTATAAAAGAACAGTGTGTGTTTTTAACTTAAAGCTTTGTGAATAGGAGGGGAGGTCAGGATACCCCTCATACAAAGTATTTATCAAGTTTATAACTGCAAGAATACTACACTCGCTCTCTCCCTCTCTCTCTCTCTCTCTCTCTCTGAATTTGGCTTAGGCTTATCTGAGAAAATTGTGCGTTTTCGAGTTAAAGCTTGGCCATACTTTCACTTCTAAGTCTTTAATTTTTTTCTGTTCATGATGGGGATAGCAAATCACACCGGGTATGGCCTAGTAGTTATAAACTGCATTATTTTCACTATATATTTTAGTTGTTGTATTCAGTTTATTTTTTTTTCGAATTTAGTCGAAAATTGCTTTTTTTTGTTAAATTCATTAAACTTTTGCATTCAAAACAGTAGCTTTTTAGATTGTTATTATTTACGACTTTGGGAATTTGAAATTTTGGGTCACAGCACTCCTTTTAATTAATGTTATTAATTTATACAAAATTATTTTCTTTTAAAGGCCGGTATGTGGTTTGCCTAAATACCAGGTTTGATATATTTGCATTTATTTCTATAAAAACAAAATCCATCATGTAGTCGTGTAGAAATGAACATCATGTAGTCGTGTTTATAAAATGTTATTGTGTTTTGTACACAACAAAATTTGTATCAGCAGAGAAATAAACTAAAATAAATCAGTGAAGTTCGAGTTACACGTAGGGTTCCGTACTATGTTTAGTACGCCTTTAAAAATTCAAGTTGTTAATTTTTTCATATCTTATGGGGCACCCTTTATTGTTAAAATCAAAGTCATATTCGCGAAAACTGCATCGCTATTGGAACACCCTTTAAGTTTTAGGAATTGTTGTTATAACGGCCATGGTAATACACTTTCTATAAAAATATCAGTCCTACCTATTGCCCTTCAAAAAATAAAGTAATATACGTGAAAAACATGTCACTGATGGATCACCCTTTAGTAATTAGTTAATTGTTACAGCGGCCGAAGTACAACATCTACTGTAAACAACTCAAGAGCCTACCTATTACGGTGCAAAAAATAGGGCTATTTAAGTAAAAATCATGTCTCTGTCGCAACACCCTTTAATTTTGTTATTTGTTATAACGGCCATGGAAATTCTTTTTCTATGAATATATCAAGAGTTTACCTATTACGAGTAAAAAAATACGTCACTATACGTGAAAAACATGTCATTGTCGAAAAACCCTTTAATTTTTAGTAATTGTCATATCGGCCGTGGCAACATATCTCCTGTACAAAATTTAAAGAGTACCTATTACGCTTCAAGAAATAAGGCGTTATACATGAGAACCGCGTCACTGTCGGAACACCCTTATATTTTCCTATTTGTTAAAGTCTCCCTAGTAATAAACCTCCTGTAAAAACTTCAAGAGTCTACTTATTATCGTTCAAAACTTAGGCCATATACACGCAAAGCACGTCTCTCTCGGAACACCCTTTAATTTTAAGGTTAAATTTTATATACTTGTTTAGAAATCGAACATAGTGTTAATTACTATCTGCAAATTTTAAGTGGCAAAATAACACTTCACTTTCGGAATACCCGATAAGTTTTAGTATTCATTGCTATAGTGGCCACAGTTATACACCTTCTGTGAAAGTTTCAATCGCGTCACTGTCGGAACACCCTTTTATTTTCCTATTTGTTAAAGTTTCCCTAGTAATAAACCTCCTGTAAAAACTTCAAGAGTCTACTTATTATGGTTCAAAACTTAGGCCTTATACATGCAAATCACACCACTATCGGAACACACTTTTATTTTTAGGTTTACTTTTTTAGACTTGTTTATAAAGCGAACTAAGTTTTAATTACTGTTTGTACATTTTTAGCGTATGCCTCCTACAGTTCAATAAATAAACACTCATTCGTCAATAACACCTCCCTATCGGAACACCTCATAAGTTTTAATATTTGTTGCTATAGTGGCCACAGTTATACACCTTCTGTTAAAATTTCAAGAGTCTACATACTATGGTTCACAATTTAGGCCTTATACATGCAAATCACGCCACTATCGGAACACCCTGTAATTTTTAGGTTTAATTTTTTATTTTTATAAATTTAATTTGTGATTTTCAGGCCTAAAAGAGACAAAGTGTAAAATTAAATACTGCATGCTATCATACGGAAAATTATTTGAAGAATTATCAAACAGTAAATTCAACTTGTTTATTCAAGTTGAATTTCACTCATGTTTTTTGGCCTTAAAGAGGAAAAAAATATTTTTAAATTAACTAATTGAAGTAAAAATCCTTATGTCTCCTTTAAATAAAATTTTAGCTAACAAATATTTTTTAATTTTAAATTACAATTTAGTAAAAATTCTTCTATTTTTCAAATATTAAATTAATTAACAGTAGTAAAACACTTTTGGCAAGCAATTACAGAATTTTTTTTTCTGCCAATTACTTTTTTAAATGTAAATAACGCTTCCTACTAGTTTTTTTCTTGTTATTCTTATTCTTTCTACCTTCACAATGTTATCTAGAGTTTGAAATTTCTTTCAAAACAAGCACTTTGTAAAATCTATAAAAATAAATTATATTAGTTAATGAGTTTCAGAGCTTACTGCTGATGTTTATTGATTAGCTAAGTTTAATAGTACAAACTATTTTCTTTATCCTGAAAACCTTAAAATGCAAGCTACATAGATGAAAAATTACGTTTTGTTTTTCACTCAGCATGTGTGATTAGTGAAAAATGTTGCCATTTATACCAAGAATTAAATTTACACTATTAAAGATTCACAAATATTTTCATTCACAGAAACTTATACGATACAAATTCTATGTGTATAGAAAAACAATGGTGCGTATACTTAATATTAATAACATTGGTTTGCAAAGAAAAACTTGCTCCCTGAACATAAATATGTGGAATATAGTGATCTCAACTCATTAAACTCAAATCCGCTTTCAGGTTTCGCGTATCACGTACAAACTTTTTTTTTGAGCCTGGCTTATATTTTTCTCTAAACAAGGGACCACGCTAACTTATTTCTAAATAACTCTTTAACAGATAGTTCGATTTTAATAATTTAAACACCAGAAATGCGGGATAAAATGACCTTTAAGTCAACTTTCGTCATTTTCAACTGTTTCGGTGTTATTCGGAAATTGGTGGCGAAAAAAAAATATTTTTAATGAAAAAATAATTTTTCATATAATTTCACGTATATTATTTTTTGAACCGCTTAGATAGGCTCCTGATATTTTTATAGAATGAATATCAATGAATATGAATGAATACCAAAGTAGTTGTTCACTGATATCTAGTAACCGATTGATATCACTACCGACTCATTAAGTCTTGAATTTCTCCTAGCCTTTTACTTTGGAACTGTAGTGATTTCAGACTGGCAACCTATAAATAGCAACATTTTCTTCACAACAGAGTCTCTCGTAACTGCAATTTTATTTGCAATTATATAACCTATAAGCTACAGCACTACCGCATTTGTCTAAGACTAAGATCTTCATAACATTCACATAAAATATATATTCGCCTGTAGTCTTAACCCTAATCTTTGCTGGGTATTCACACAAAAGTCCAGCTCTATATTTGCATCTTCACCAAATGACACTTTTTAAAGTTTCCATAATCTGTCACTAATGCAGATTACTTGTTTAAGGTAACCAAATTACATCCACGTATACCATGAATTAATATCATTATTTGAGACATAAATACATATATTCGGTCAATGAGTACATTTTTTATAGATATTTTCAAGGTCTACTTAAATTTAATAAAAATCTTAACATTTGAGCTAAAAATAAACTTTTTATGACATTTCCAAAAAATTATATAGCCAAAGTACCCAATTTTGGGATCTTGCCCAGAAGTCCCCTTTTACCCTAGGGGGCCGACCGTTCACAGATCCACTCAGAAACACCTCTGCTTTGCGTCTGTCAAATTGCAATAATCTTTAGTTTTTCATGCGATACCGAATTAAAAATCGTTTTCAAACCACTGTGCACCGCTAGATTTACAAAAAAGCATTATCTGTTGTATTTTATGGGCTATTATTTTATAATTTATTATCAAATATTTTGGGATCTAATGACTTGGGATGTTTACTGAAAATCCAAAATCATTACCTCACATGCCATGCACCGCACCAAACAGTCGTATTACTTTACGAGCTTTTTTTTTATAAATGGTGCAATCAATAGGGCAGCCAGATTATGCAATTTTCTAAATTTTCATCATTTTCTTGGATAATTCGAACGAGGATTTTCTGTCGTGTAAGACTGATTGACTAATCTTGTACAGGAGTTAGCTTAATTTTAAATATCATATTGTTAGTTTGGTATCAAGGCGAATTGAATACTAGGTACAACTAAAAGCAAATCTGAGCATTTTTTTCCTACGGTATTTTTTACTGTTTTATGGCCAAATATTGTTACATTTTTTGGCATGACCTTTTAATAAAAGTTTTTGACAACTACAAGTTTTTTAAACAATTAAATTGCTGGAGATTGTATTTTTGGTCTTATTGCAATTACCCGGTATTGAATTCGCCTTGGTTAAGCAAATGTTTGAACTATCATGTGAAAACTTAATTTGAATTTCTATTATAAGTACATCTTATTTGACATCAAACAAGACTTTTTTTATAATTTAACTTCATAATCGAGTAAAAAATCGGGGTAACTGAATATAGATCTACTTTTTAGCCGACTTCAAAAAAGAAGGAGGTTATCAATTCGTCTGAATGTTGCTTTTGTTATGTATGTAACCGTAGAACTCAGCCATTTCTGAACCGATTTAAAATTTGTTTTCTTTATTTGAAAGGTTGTGCTTTCAGTTTGGTCCCGTTATCAAAACAGTTCATTATATTAAAAATTAAAGGGTGTTCCCATACAACATACATGCTCTTACGTGTATTAAGAACCGTAAAGAGCACCAAATTAAAATTTTAAAAAATTACGTGTCGCTATAGCTCCCAAGAGCCGAAATTAAGAAAAGAAGAAGAAAGAAAAAATTTTTAATTTAAAGGGTGTCCCCATAGGAGATGTAACTTGACCTATATGGGCCTATCTTTTGCACCGTTATAGACAAAACCTTGAAAATTGGACAGAATTTCGATTACTATGACCGTTATAATAAAAGGTATAAATATTCAAAATTTTAAACTAAAGGGTGCTCCAATAGTTCATTTAATTTGATGTATATGGCCATACTTTTAAACAGTTGTACACAGACCGCTGAAATTTATAAAAAAAAACCTGTATTGCTAAGTCCGCTATAACAAAAAGTATAAAATTTTAATTTGGAAACAAAAGGGTGTCCCAATAGTTAATGTAATTATATGTATGTGGCCAAACTTTTGAACTCTTATAGGCAGACAGCTGAAATTTACAAGGAACCTGTATTGCAAAGTCTACTATAACAAGTATACAATTTGAATTTAGAAATAAAAGGGTGTCCCCATAAATTATGTAATTTGATCTATATGGCCCTATATTTTGAAGCGTTAAACACAAACACTTGAAAATAAGGCAGAATGTCCACTACTTTCTCTGCTATAAAAACAGGTATAAATATTTGGAATTAGAATGTAAAGGGTGTCCCAATAGTTTATGTAATTTGATATATATGGCCAAAGTTTTGAACCGTTATTGACAGACAGTTGAAATTTACAAAGAATCTTTGTGGCCAAGTCCTCTATAACAACAGGTCTTTAATTTAAAATGATAAATTAAAGGGTTTCCCAGCAGATGATGTTATTTAATCTCAGTGTTGGGATTTGTGGTACAATTGTACCAAATTTGGTACAATAGACACATCACTGGTACACTGGTACACTTCATGCCTTTTTGGTACAATTTCATATACAATTTATTCTATCAATTTTTTTATTTAATCAAAATTTTTTTTTTACATTTCTAACTTCATAGTTCTCCAACCCTGTCTAGAAATGACTAAATGGCAATATTCTTGATTTATGTGTCAGGATTTTTATTATTTACTCTGCTTACCCTATTATGTATAAGTGATGGGTAATTTAGTATAAGTGAGAGGAGTATCCGAGCTTAAGTTTTAAAGCTGGGTATCATTTACCTATCAGTAGTGGCGCTATGTGGACTCGAATTTGAGAACCTCGCACTTTAAAATTTTTTGTTCGATTTTTTAAAATTTTACATCGTCGTAAGGGTCTACATATTTAGTATTAGTACATTTTTGTAAGTTTTTTTTTTCGTAGTTAGCGAGCAAAATAATTGCCTTTTTGTGTATTTTAGCTAAAAAGATGCCATTAATAATTTTTTAATAAAAGAAATTCTTAAGGAATATATAAAAATTTTATATTTTAAAACAAATTTCGTGTAAAAGTGATAATCCTTGTAGAATATGGAGATCCTTCAATTTAAACTATTTTACATCGAAAATTTGACATTTGCCTATAAGTTCTGAAATACCAAAGGGATGGGAAAAAGAAGATATTCCCAAATATTGCTGAAAGTATACCATGAACCCTAGTCCATGTATACACTTTATGGATCAAAGCCTAAAATTTCCAATTTTGGGATTTTTGGTATTTTTTAGGAATTGCGGATTTTCTTTACCTTAATCTTTGATTTTCGTTGACTAATATCCACAGAAAAAAAATCAAGGAATGAAGGTCAATTATCATCTCTTTCAAATATGTACCCTAGTATTAAAGTTTTGATTAGCATCTTTCAATGTTGAGCTGCTGTATGAATGTTTTGCTTGTTTTTTTACTTAATGTCAAATGTTGGTACAATTGATGCTTATTTGGTATAATTTTATCCCTGGGATGGTACATTGTCAGATCCCAACACTGTTTCATCTATATGATCCTATCTTTAGAACCGCTATAGAAAGAGGCTTGAATGATGTTCCCATAAAAGACGTATGCTGGTGAAAATAGCTTAACTTTTGAACAGTAATAGGGAGAGGCTTGACATTCACATAGTCTTTACTTTTTTCCCTCTAATTTACGCGCATCTTTTATTTGTTTTAAATCTAATTCTAACAGATTACTTCTTACATTTTTAGTTTAGAATTGGTGCCCTTCTATCTGTTTTGAAGTCGGTTTTTTTTTCAGAATTATTTTATTTTATTATTTTTAAGAAATTCTATAATAATGTAATAATGAATGAATAGATGTTATTAATTATACACGAATTTTCCACAAAGCTAATTTCTCTTAGTTTAAGCGAAATGCCCGAAATAGTTAATATTAAATATATTTTTTTGAATTTTATTGAATTTTATTTAATTGCTTTAATTTTAATTACTAATTGATATCTAATATCATGTAAATTAAATTAAATAAACAAAAATTTTATGCGTTATCAATGCACTAGAAAACAAACTAAAAGAATTTTATTGAAATTTTTAAAATAATAATTTGAAGTTAAATATGCTTATTCATAAATATTTTTTGCAAATTTAATATGGATTTATAAAACCAAACTTTTCATGGAAATTTGTATAAACCTTTGAACATTTTAAAATTTTAAAGCATTTAACAATTCATTATGTGCGATAAAAAATAATTTTTCAACACTATTTTAAAACATATTTGTTTAATGACAATTGTACAAAAGTTATTCCTATAATAAACACTCGTGGGAAATAAAAAAAATATTTTTTGTATTAGTTTATTATTTAAATATATAAAATTCATTTATTCATATTCACAAAAATTCCCCAGCGCTTAGTATCATATTTTATAACAAAGAAATTACTACAGCAAGTAACTCAATATTTTTGGTTAATCAATATATTTGTTGGCAATAATATCAAACCCCAATAATGCCTAGTAAATGTTTGTTTCTTTTTAAAAATTATTAATATAATTACTATTTTTAAGGAGAGAAAATTAATTGAGTAACTAGGAAATTGTAAATAATGTTTAACTATTATTTAATATGCTTAACTCTTACATACATTAATATAATTACTATTTTTAAGGAGAGAAAATTAATTGAGTAACTAGGAAATTGTAAATAATGTTTAACTATTATTTAATATGCTTAACTCTTACATACACTCTCTCACTCTTAACTCTTACATACACAGGCTCTAATTACCACTTAACTTTCTGTTTTTAGTGGGCCCAAGGGTATTTTCTTAAGGCTAAAAATAATAACATTCATATATAATCAGCTGAGAAGAGCAGTATTTCTCTTTATATATCGAATGTGGCCATTATGGGTTAGATTACTTAAGGTTAGATTTGCCTAAAGCAAGTTCGCTTGAAGAATGGCCATTATAATACTCAGACAAGCATATACCGATACAGGAGGCTTTATAACTCCTTATACCCTGTCTGTAACAACCACCTAAAGCTTCTCACGAAACCTACACGCAAAAACCATGGTTGTTGTATGGTCACGGCAACCACACTATGTTCTCTGCAACAAGACATGTTTGCTGTGAACAAATTAAAGTTATTTTAAACAATACTTTGGTCATGATAAACAATTTTTTGTTAACAGTTAATACGCACCAAAAAAGAAACAACCAATTTTTTTTAATATTTAAAAATAAAATTATATTTATAACCATAATATATTATAATTAAATATAGTATGTTAAGTATGACTAAAAATAAACAAATATTGTTTGGTTTTAACAAAACATAATTTTGTTTTGGCTTTTTGTTCAGTTCAGAAATACATATGTGTGTATGCTATCGGTTCGTCTAAAACCGTGAAAACATTAAACACACATTTGTTGTCAACAAATAAATTTTTTTACTTTACCATTCGTAAGGTAAAGTATAGTAATCATGAAAAAAATCGAGGTCGAGATTTCAACGGATTTATACGCTTTGAGGTCCCCTGAATCCATTTTGGCTATTTTCGCGATGATGTCTGTGGGTGGGTGTGTGGGTGGGTGTGTATGCCACTATTTTTGTGGAGTTTGTACAGGTCATACCGTTTGACATATCAAAACGAAATTTAGTATGTGCCTTTGGTATGTGGAGATAAAGAGCTGTATAGTTTTTGGTCATAATCGGGAGGGGGCAAGAGGTAGTTTCCTTACCCCAAATTTTGTGAACACTCTACAGGTCATACCGTCCGACATGTTAAAACGAAAGTTAGTATGTACTTTTGGGTTTTGGAGATGAAGAGCTGTAAAAATTTTGGGCATAATCGGGAAGGGGCAAGGGGTAGTTTACCTAACACCCCAAACCGAAAATAATTAATTTTTAGATCCGAATATACTTTGAACTGATATTCTTTATGTTATATATCCATAAAAATATCTGTTTCCATTTGGTATGTTAAAGTTGAGTTTAGGCCACTCCAGTTTTATTTTTATTATAAATATTAGTTTTAAATTAAAAATATCAATCATATAAAGAGGTAAGCAGAAAATATCAAAATATGTATGTAAGTCTAAATGGAAATATTCATGTATTTGGTTTTCGTTATTTAATAAATATAAATAATATAAGTATAATAAATATATATGTTGTCATATATAACCATTTACTTGTTTCACATTATGTTATAGTATGTTTACATTATAAACATAATTATGGTTAAATTAACTATGTCGTTTTTATGTAAGACAATAATATGTTCCAATGACAACAATATTATTATTATAGTTTAAAATAATATGGTTGGAATATAACCATATAATTCAACCATAACATGTTGCTCTTAGATTATGGTTACCGCAACCATGTTTTTTCATATTTTTTGCAATACGGGACATAAATCTACACACTCTGTATAGTTATATTCGGGAATCGTAACACCCTTTAAATTTTAGTAATAGTTGTTATAGCGGCCATGGTAATTCACTTTCTGCAAAAAAATATCAGTAGCCTATCGCGGATCATAAAATAATGTAATATTCGTGAGAAACATGTCGCTAATGGAACACCTTTTAATTATTAGTAAATATTATGGCTGTCGAAGCAACATATCTCCTGTAAAAATTTCAAGAGTGTACATACTACGGGTCAAAAATAAGGCATTATACATGCAAATCAAGTCACTGTAGGAAAACCCTTTCATTTTTTTTTAGGAGTCATAGTAATACACATTCTGTGAACATTTCAAAAGTCTACCTGTTGTGATTCAAAACTTAGGTCATATACATGCAAAGCACGTCACCATCGGAACACCCTTTAATTTTTGGGTTTATGTTTTATACTTATTTATATAGCGAACTGAGTTTTAATTACTGTTTGTAAATTTTAAGTGTATGTCTCCTTCAGTTCAAGAAATAAAGATATAATCACAAATAACACGTCTCTATCGGAACACCCTATACGTTTGAGTATTTGTGGCTATAGCGGCAATAGTTATACATCTTCTGTGAAAAATTCAAGAGTCTACATATTAAGGTTCCAGAGATAAAAGGCGCTAACATGCAGACGGACAGACACTGTAGCGAAAGCAATAGGGTTACGTTTTTGTTTACGGAACCATAAAAAAGGTACAACAGACCAGATTGTAGAAGAACATTTAGCATTAAAATTTAAGCCTGTGGTTTTGAAGAGTCAGATAATCTGGGTTCAACTGACTGCTGCTCATCTTGATCCAAACAGCTATTGCAGCTCTCACCACTAGAGATTCCCAAAGTTTCCGACATAAATTCAATTATACACTTCTGCGCTATGACGCCTACTGAAAGAGAAATTGATTTTTTCCGAGGGCCATAGTGCCTTCTTAGTTTTCCGCTGTTAGATACAAGGGTATAATGTTAGTAGTTTTATACCGGGGATTACCTGTTAACAGGCTCCTAAATTGCTGTTATTTCCTCTAGGTGGTTTGCTTCATTAAGACGAGTGAACTTTTAAGACCTGTCACGCTCTTGCGCATAAGAAGTTCTGAGTTGGTATACGGATACGTAGTTTCTTTGATATATTCGAAGTACTTTATTTGGCAAATTGTCTTGTTGACTATTTAAAACTTGACTAAAATACTTCAGGGGTATATGGGAGTACCTGTCCCCGACCACTGTCCAGGCGACTGAGGAACTAGAGAAACGGGCAGCCCCACGAGGACTTCACCATTCTTTGTGACTAAATATTGTTTTATTAAATTTAATCAAATAATTAATTGATTCAATTATTTATTTAATTAGGAAATTTGTTTGCTCTGTTTTAAGTAAATATATAATTGAATTAATTAAAAAATTAATTGAACTTTAACTCAAAACTACGTAAAACCTTTACTTGACTCAAAAATTATTTTCTGTGTATAATTAAAAAGTGTAACCGTCAGGTTACAGCGACAAGCCAGCATTGACGTAAATCTGTATCACAATCTTCTAGCCATGATGAAAATGAAAGCAAAATAGACTTGTTGACTGCACCTGGAAGAGAGATGTTAGTATACATTACGTGTAAATGTCCAGCACTGACTAACTTTAGACTTAATTCTTAAGCATGTAGAGCTAAAAGGAATTCAATGAGGAGACTTATTGATTCTAAATTGTATACAAAGTTCCTTAATATCAGCTAAGAAATTTTATTGAAATTTAAAATTTATCTATACCTATAAAAAAATAGACAATCATTTCCGTCTGTCTGTCTGGTTTCTTTGCGTTTGCATCACGTAAAAACTACTGGATGGATTTTAACAAAATTTTGTGAGTTACCTGATTACAAAATATCTTATTTCCAAGAAAAAATGAGAAAAAGCAGTAAAATTACACAGTGCAACACGGAAAAAAATAACCATATACGGATACCACTACGTGATACAAGACCAAAAAACAGACTCCTGTCTCACAGTTTTGGGCAAAATCCTCCAGGTTTTTTTATGGGCCCTCAAAGATGTGGGGCCTCGATGTAATTTTTGCAAAAAAATGATCATATACTCAAGCTCATATTTTGCAAACCGTTTGAAATTTTGATATACTCTCTGAGGCAAAGTTGTAGCTCTTGTCATAAAGAACAAATATTGTTAACATATAAAATCAAAAAAACTTCATCTTCAAGGTCAAAATCGATGAATGATTCTTAACACCGTTTAGGTAGCGCTTAGGTAGCCGCAAAAGTGCGATTTGCAAGTCCAGAGCCATCAACATTACAAACGGTGTTAAGAATCATTCCTAGGAAGTTCATATGTTCTAGAAAGTTGTTTAGTGAGATCTTAGGTTCATTTTTGTAGTTGATTGTTTCCTTTAATTTTGAACGGTTTGCTACCTATGGACCTGAACAGGGGAAAAAAGGTAAAAATAATTGAATTTTTTAAAGTTTTTTGCGATTTTGACCTTGAAGATGAAGTTTTTTTGATTTTATATGTTAACAATTTTTATTCTTTATGACAAGAGCTACAACTTTGCCTCAGAGAGTATATCAAAATTTCAAACGGTTTGCAAAATATGAGCTTGAGTAAATGATCATTTTTTGCAAAAATGACATCGAGGCCCCACATCTTTGAGGGCCCATAAAAAAAACCTGGAGGACTTTGGGCAAAACCGGGAGACAGGGGTCTTTTTTTTGGTCTTTTATCACGTAGTGGTGTCCATATATGGTTATTTTGCCATGACAAAAAATTACACAGTGTGTTATGCAATTTCCGCTTAAAGGTACTGAAATTTTCGGTTTAAAACTGGGATATTTTAGCACGGTTGCGCGCCGTTTATTTTTGAAAGTGAGATATTTTAAATAAAATTACTCAACAGATGGCGCCAATTGAATAAAATTTGTATTTGATTTGTATTTTTACTTTGTGAAATTACATTGTTATTAAAATATTTTAAACACCTCTTAGAGAGCTTTACAATAATTTCCAGAATTTTTTATAAATTAAGGAATTCTGTCCAGGGATGGGTACCTTTATATAAAGTAAATGTATAAATCATAACTAAAGCACTATAAAAGTAGGAGTCTTACAATTGGTGTCGAATACTTTCAAAGCAAAATCGAATTGTTAGGACGCACAATATTTTGTTAGTATTTATGTAGGAGAACAAACTTCGTCTTGACCAGGATTGTATACATTATTTCAATACATTTTATGAAAATAGTAAAACACAAAAAATTTTTCAATTAAAAATTTAAAGCCGCAGAGATTTAATGAACAGTACGGGTATAATATATGGTAGTAAAACAAGCTTATCATCATGAGTATAAAAGAATTAAAAAATTGTTTTAATATTCCAAAAAAGGAGCCAACAAGAACAAAAAATGAATAAAAGTATAAAGCTAAAGTATTATGCATTTTCCATTTTCCCAACGCCAGGATTATGCATCAATTGTTACCTTATTTACAAGACAACTTGAAACATCTATAAGTTTATATTCAATAACTCTAATTCGTTTTCCAATACTTTTTCATCGCAATTTTGGCAAAATAAAATTTTCTTTTTTCTTTAACGCTGACATAACAAATTATTCCCTTTTTGCTACTAAACTTTTCAAAGTTTTGCAATTTAATAGTTATTCCTTTATTGCGGCATTATAATTTTCTTTTCGGTAGAAATTAGTACATTTAGATTCCTCCTTTATTTCCTAGTTGCTTTATAGAGATAAAATTGAATTTTTATTTTTTACAAGTTGCACAAACAGCTAAACTAAAATAAATTAAATTAAAAAGGTAAAAGGGCTGCAGAAAGAGTCTAAAAATAAAATATAAAGAAACTTCAAATGAATGTGCAAGTTTTGTAAAATTAATAGTGTCCCCAAAGTAACATAAGTTTCCATACAATTGCATTTGCAATATTTGGTAGCAAGAATATTTATAGAAAAAGCAATGGGTTATAAAAGCTCTTATGAATGGAATAAAATATTAAATTTGAAAATTTTATGTTATATAATGTATTGAAAAGTTATTTCAACTCAACGAGACATTCAAATGAAAGTTAGACTAAAAAAGTTATTTCAACTAAATAAAAATTAAGGATTAATAAATATGCAAAGGGTTCTGTAAATAAATATGTCTTTGTAATAAATATGTCTTTGAAATGGTCCATATTTTCCTTTTGAATTCTTCATTTGCTAAACGCTTTAAACAGCTAGAGATTCTCTGAAGATGTATATCGAGTTAAAGGAAAAAATAGTTTAAGAAATGTATTTTACCATTTACCTCTCAAGTTATTACTCAGTTGTTGAAATAAAAATTTTTTTAAAACCACACGATTTTTAGTCACTAAAACCAATTAATTTTTTTTTTTTTATTTTTAAATCAAAAGTAAAAAAATAAAATCATTCTCAGATAATAATTTTCATAGCCATTATATGAATCATATGATTGTTGATATTCATATAAAAATCCCTTCAACAAAATGCTTCTGAACTAAATTTCTTTTCAACAACATTTTTAAGGTTATGAAAATTCTTTTAAATCTATATTATTCACATAATGAATGACCTGAAAATGCTCCAATTAAAATCGGTTTGACAATAAATGACTTAAATAAACGAGAAATATTTTTGAATATTTTTTTTTTAATTTATTTATTTAAAGCAAAACAGCAAGCATTTCTAACCACAATACCAAAGATATATAATTGAGGTAGGTTTTATAGAATGAGTATCTTTTTAAGTCCATTTACATATGAGTAAGCAAAACTATTTAAATTTTCAAACAAATGTTTATGGTTAAAAGTTTCTATATCCTAGCAACAAAATTACAGCATTAGAAAAAGCACATGTTGTTAGGAAATGAGTAAAATGTTTGTAAAGAAAAGAAAAAAATACACAAAAATTCTCCGGTAAGTATGCAACAAATTTTTATTTATTGTTTAGTTCAACACAAACGAGCAAACTACTTTACAGCACCAAAAAAAAAAACAAAAATAAGTGTAGAAACTAAAAAAAAAAAACTAAATAAATGAAAAATGTCGAAGAACAATGGAATTTTTACTTACAGATTGTTTAAAAAATTCTGCAGTAAAAGAGTAAGGTGGTAGAACTTTTAATTCAAAAGTATATAAATATGAATAAGATTTTTAGAATTTAATTTTGAAAGGCCCACTGTACTGAAGAGTTCACGATTTCGAATTTTATTAATTTCATTTGAAAACTTTACAGGAAATTTATATTGATTTATTCGATCTTCTTCCAGGAGATCCGCTTTTTTGAGTATTTTATGATCTGTAGATTTTCGCAGTAAGTGAAACAGTTAACGCCAATTGAGTGTAGGGACATGTGACCACTTAACAGATTTTAACCTACTGTTCAGATTTGGCGCATCTGTTCACATTTGGAGCATCCAAGAAGGAAGAGTAAGGCCAGCACTCCATTCGAACTTCTTATTATTTATATCACTAATACCCAGCCTAAAATGGAATACAACTCTCATGTATAAGGCGGCGCCACAAAGTCTATTTTAGAGCAACTCAACCACCTACAGGAAAGTGCCAAAAAGCTTATTAGAGTTATCCAACTCTATTGGTTCACTTTATAATCCACGCAATATGAGTTATATTTAACTATATTATCGTTACTATAATAGTATAACACATATAAGAAAACATTAACTCCTTCTTTCTGTCTGTCTTTCTCATTGTGTTCACATCACGTAAAAACTACTGAATGGATTTTAATAAAATTTTGTGAGGAGATACCCTAGGATGACTGACTCCAATATAGGATACCTTTTTCCGCAAAATATCTTATTTCCAAGAGAAAGTGGAGAAAATGAAGTAAAAAACACAATTTTTGGTTTAAAACTGGGATATTTTCAACACGTTTATATTCAACTCACCTTTTTATTTTTGAAAGTGGAATACTTTAAAAATTACTGCGCAACAGATGGCGCCAGTTGACTAAAATTTGTATTTGATTTATATTTTTACTTTGTGGAATTAAATTGTTATTAAAATATTTAAAAAACCTCTTCAAGAGGTTTACAATAATTTTATGAATTTTAGAATTTTTTATAAATTTTAGAATTTTATCCAGGGATGGGCACCTTTATATAAAGAAATACATAAAACCTGAAGCACTATAAAAGTAAGATTCTTTTAATTGGTGTGGAATACTTTCAAAGCAAAATAGAAAAAAATATTGTCAGGACGGCCACGACGTGGCAGTATACAATTTTAAATTTATTATATATTATTTCTTTAATAAGTTTTTCTAAATAGAAAATTAATTTAACAAATGCTGACGATGGATGTAGCGATCCAGAAAATGCATTACATTCTGCTGGTGCCTAATTTTTCTTTATCTCTTTATAATAAAGAACTTAAGCCTAAATAATTAATTAATTCATTTTATATAAATTTTAGATTTTTATCCAGGGATGGGTACCTTTATATAAAGTAAATATATAAACCATAACTGAAGCACAATAGAAGTAAGAGTCTTGCAATTGGTGTAAAATACATTCGAAGCAAAATCGAGCAAAATATTGTCAGGATGCCCAGGACGTGACGGGCAGATCTAGTATGTACATAAATAGAAACTAGTGTAAGCTACAAACAATTTAAAATACTTGATTCTATCACCGTATTGCCGGTATTCTTTCCATCTCTGAAACCCTTATACATATTATTCACAATATTAAAATGATTGGCAAATGGTGAAAAACTAAATGAGAAATTTACATTAAATACCTCAAATAACTTTTTTCAAAAATTGATTAAACCTTCGTATCAAGCTGTTGTTTGCCGTATGTACATACATAAATGCATTAAACGTCATATATGAGTCATTAAATAAGATATATGTACATAAGACTGTTTCAAGCATTACCCTGTTAGAAATTAATGGCAATTATATCAGTCTTACTCATTGCATGATTTATCAACTTAAAAGTAGGACAAGAAACTATAAATTGTGACTGGTGAATAGAGAACACCATAGTTTTAAAATATAGACAATTTATGTATAATAGAAAAATTATCTAGGTAAAATCTAAGACCTATCATAGAGAATCATACCGGTGGCAAATGACCACCTCCTAGGTCATCACGATATTAAAGTTTTCTTTTTTGTACCTGCGTATCTATTTGCATGTCTGTAGGAAACATCCAGAGTCTATGGCGGGAGTCGAACCCCTAGACTAATAAACTACCGCACAAACAATCAGTCTCAAGGCACTAAATTGATGGGGCTTTTTAATAGAAAGTACTATAATTCGAACCGGTGATATCAATTACCGGTGATAATGCTCATGTCCTAGTTCTCATCCAAAAATTATTAATGAAAATAAAGTTGGAAATTATGTTTCATTTATCATATGCGAAAAATATTAGACCTCCTAAAATCCTTTCTCATGCTATGTTTTTACTTTACCATACGTAGTATAAGGTAATCATGAAAAAAATCGAGGTCGGGATTTCGACGGATTTATATGTTTTGAGGTCTCCTCAATTCATTTTGGTTATTTTCGCGATGATGCCTGTTATGTGTGCCACTATTTTTGTGGAGTTTGTACAGATCATACCGCTTGACATATCAAAATTAAATTTAGTATGTGCCTTTGGTATATGGAGATGAAGAGTTGTGTAAATTTTGGGCGTAATCGGGAAGGGGCAAAGGGTAGTTTACTTAACACCCCAAACCCAAAATAATTATTTATTAGATTTGAATATACTTTGAACTTATTATCTTCATGTAATATATCCATAAAAATATCTGTTTCTATTGGTATGGTATGGTAAAGTTGAGTGTAGGCCACTCCATATTTTTTTTTTTTTTCATATAAGCCTACACTACCTGCGAAACTCCTAGCTTATCTGCAGATAAAACGTAAAGTCTTTGACGGGAACCGCCATTCAGTTGGACTATCGCACTACCATTCAATCTATAGAAAAACTCCAAACTAAGTATTGAAACTTGTATACCTAACCAGCCAAAGCTTTTTGTAAAAAGCACGCGGGAACCAATAAAAAATCTCAGTGAATAGCTTTAATATTTTTTAATATTATTAAGGCCCCATCTTCTTCTAAATTTACCCCGACCATGCTTTCTTGTTCCCATAGTAACGTCCCTCTGTCGCAAAAAATTAAAACTTTAAAAAGAAGCTTTCTAATACCTGCATATGCAAGCATGTTTTATTTGCTCACACATATACATATATGCAAATGCATATGCACACCTACAAAGACATAAGCTCTTTTAAATGTTGTTTGTTCATTTGTTTGGCTCAGGAAAAAAACTACAAGGGGGAAAAGAAGTAAAAACTAAAAACTCAGTTAAATTTCTCGTAATCCCTGTATGCACCAGTGTGCATGCTTTTATATTGTTCACAATAAAAAAAATTTTTTTTTTTTTTGAATTTACAAACAACTAAAAAAAAACATTTTTCGTAACAAACAACAAACTTAAAGTGAACAGAAAAAAAAGGAAATAAATAATAGAAAAGTACAAACTATTGCAAAATATATGTGAGAACAATGTAAACAAAACTTTAAACTCTTTCTCGCTGTAATTGTTAAAATTGTTGTTTTGGAAAAATCTCTATAAATTTTCTTACACCAAGTGAAAAAAAAAATTAAAACAAAGTGTTCGTTAGAACTCTGTATGCGTGTAGGTAAAAGAAATAAAATCACAACCATAAATTGCTGTGTGTGTTAAATAATTTTTTTTTTAAAACTTTCAAAAATAGAAAACAAAATTTATTTAAAAATAAAGTTTTTAAAAAAGAACTTTTCAAATAAATTTTAATAATTTGTTGAAGTATCGTTATTTTTGCTCTTTTGTGTTTTTCATTTGCCACTTTTACCTTCACATTTTTTTTATTTTTTGTTGTAGCAAATAATAATTGTTGTTGGCTTAAGTTTGTTTGTGTGATATTTTTTATTACCATAGTTACTGGTTTTTGCTGTGGTTACTACGGCAACTGATTGGGTGAGTTGCATTTTAATTTATGGTATTACCAATATAAAAATTTGTTCTTTAACCTTTCATAAATGCAGAGTTGTTATTGTTGCGCTGTTAACGTTTAACACTGTTTACTTAACATAATTTAGACTGCCAAAAAACAATTCAGATAAAAGGCCATTATTATTCTAACGAAAAGGACCATTTCAATTAAATTAATATTTATCGTATTATTTTCACGAAAAAATATTGATGAAGTGAAAAGTAAAGTAAAGTAAAAGTAATGTTTTTTATATAAAAAAGTTATCGATAAATTGTTTGTCGAAAATTTTAATTATCGATAGGTCTTCCATAAAAGACAAAGTTTTGCGTAGAAAAGTAAATTGTCAATAAGTTTTCACAGAAAACTAAAGATATCGATAAGTTTTTGATAAGTTTTTGATAAATTTATTAGAAACCAAAAGTTATCGATAAGTTTTTAATAGAAACGTTTTTGATAAATTTTTTACAAAACTAAAGTTATCGATAAGTTTTTATTAGAAAAATTATTGATAAATTTTTTTAGCAAAAACAAAATTATCGATAACTTTTGAATAGCAATCTATAATTCTTTACCGAAAACTTAAATAATTGTTAAATTTATACATCAAATGCAGATATCGATTAATTTTAAAAATATTAATAACTTTATTTTGCAGAAAAAAGTTATTTATCGATTAATTTTACAAAGAAAATTGAAGTTATCGAAAGTTTTTTATTTTAGAAAAAAAGAGTGATCTATAAGTTATGTTAGGTAAGGAGCATTGAACTTTTTAATATGAGAATAGTTACAGTTAAATAAATAAAATTATAGTTGTAGTAAACATATTGATGTTTTTTGTAAAAAAATTTATTGATAAGTTTTCCTTTAAAATGTTGTATTATCGATATGTTTTTTATAAAATGATAAAACAATCAATACAATTTTGGTCAAAAGATATTGCAATCGATAAGCTTTTGTACAAAAGTAAAATTATTGATTAATTTTCTGTGGAAAAAATTATCGATGACTTTTGAACACATATCGATCATTGTTTTCACAGAAAACTTAATTAAATTTATTTATATAGAAAATAATGATATAAAGTTTCTATACAAAATAAAGCTATCGATAACGTTTCTACAAAAAAAATTAAAGCTGAAAAAATTGCCTTGTGTATACATTATTTAAATTGTATTTCTTGACACCGTACTTTAATACACTTAAATATATAAATCGAATCAATACGATTCTAAAATGGATTTTTGTGGGTTTCGTTGGAATGTTATTCAAAATAGAGTAAAGTTATCAATAGCCTTTTCGTAAAAAAGCGAAGTTATCGATAGATTATCCAAAGAAACGAAAAGTTATATGTGGAAGAGTAATGTTACAGCTAACTTTAGCTAAGAAATCAAGTTATAATTATCTTCAATAGACTAGTTAATAACAACTAAGAATAAAACTTATGTTATTTAAAACTTTTATGTCGAAAATATAGTCAACGATAAATTTTATTAATGTCGATAACATCGTTATTGTTTTTACAAATAACTAAAGTAATGGCTAAAACTTTCAAAAATGTTATTATCGAAAAACTTTCAATAGAGATTTAAAGTTATCGATAACTTCTCTGTAGAAAATTATAATTATGGTTACCGTTCTTACAGAAAACTAAAATTATCGATAACTTTCAATATATTTCAAATCTAGGTGATTTTGCTCTCAAAAACCTTTTTACAGAAAAGAAAAAAATATTAAATTTAGCTGTAAATTTAGATGTAACTTTTCTAAGTTATCGATAATTTTTTAATAAAAATGATAATTTATCGATAACTGTTCTATGTGAAATTGGATTTATTATTTGTAATCTTTTTACAGAAAATTAAAACTATAGATCGCATTTTACAGGAAACAAAATTATTTACATATAATTTTTATCGATTCGTTTTTTGTAGAATAAGAAACTTATGCGAGTAAATATGAATTAAAATGAAGTATAAACAAGGAAAGTGACAATTCTAAACATATCTAAATAAGAGTTTTTTTTTTTGATATAGAACACAAATTTTATTCGAAGAAAAGTAAAGTTATTAATATCCTTTCCGTAAAATGTGAGGTTATCGATAGATTTTCCGTAGAAACGAAAAGTTATATGTATATGGAAGAGTACTGCTACAAGTAGCTTTAGCTTAGATTTTAAGATATCAAATATCTTCAATAGATTAGTTAAATTATCGATAACAATTATTAATAAATCTTAAATTATTTAAAACTTTTATATTTAAAATATAATCACCGATAAATTTTATTGTTGTAGATAACTTATCCAAAAGGACTGCCGTTAATGTTTTTACAAATAACTAAAGTTATCGATAACTTTTATAACAAATTTTAGTATCGAAAAACTTTTAATAGAAATTTACAATTGTCGTTAAATATAATGTAGAAAATTTAAATTATAGTTACCATTCTACAGAAAACTAAAATTATTATTATTATTATTATTATTATATCTATATAATTTTAAATGTAAGTGATTTTCTTGTAAAGAAACCTTTTACAAAAAACAAAATTTGCGGAAACTAGAGTGAGATGTAACTTTTTTAAGTTATCGATAATTTCTATTGTTTATCGATAACTGTTCTATGTGAAATTGGATATATTATTTGTAATATTTTAACAGAAAATTAAAACTATAGATCACTTTTTACAGAAAACCAAAGTATTTACAAATAATTTTTATCGATTTTTTTTTATAGAATAGTAATCTTAAGGAAAACTTTTTAAAGAAAAATTGTTATCACATATAAAAATTTTCCCCGAAATATTGAGACTTTATAAAAAGTTAATACTTACGTCAAAAGCTATCCATAGAAAAAACAAATCTTAGTAAAACTTTTCTACTAAAAAATGTTAATGATTTTTTTCACACAAAATATTTATCAATTTTAAAATAAAATTATTACAATACTAGCCCACACACGTTGCTTCCTGACAATATATTGTTCGATTTTTTTTTTTAAGTAATCCGAAAATTCTAAGACTCTTACGTATTTACTTTATATAAAGGTACCTATCCCTGGATAAAATTCTAAAAATTATTGTAAAGCTCTCTAAGAGGTGTTTAATATTTCAATATTTTAATTACAATGTAATTCCACAAAGTAAAAAATACAATTCAAATACACATTTTATTCAATTGGCTATTTGGCAGCAAGTAATTCATATTTTGTGATTATTATAAAACATCTGTTGCGCAACCGTGTTTTAAAAATTCCGCTTTCAATTCATATTGTCATTATTTTAAAACAGCGCCAACTGTTTCGCAAACGTGTTTGAAATATACCGCATTAAAAAATAAAAGATTCCTTATAGTATGCAGTTCTTTTAAATCGGTTTTAAAAAATCAGCGTACTTTTACTGCTTTTTCTCCTCTTTCTGTTGGAAATAGGATAGTTTTGCGGAAAAAAATTATTCTATATTGGAATCAGGATAGTAAGGTACCTCCTCATAATATTTTGTTAAAATCCATCTAGTAGTTTTTACGTGATGCGAACACAAACGGAAAGACAGACAGGAAATGAGTTACAATTTTATTATGTGTATAGATATAGATTATTGTTGTGTTTTTATAATTTTTTAATAATTGTGGAATGTTGATTGCGAAATTAGGAAAACCCTAAGAGTTAATATTTTATATTTTATATCATAGTTCAAAAAGTATGCTTATCGCATGTTTTTCTTACACTTAGTTAAAGTTATCGACTGCTTTTGTTATGATATTTTCTTATATTCATATGCGCCTATATGTATTTACTATTAAAATATTTGCCTCAATTTTATTTTTATGTTTGTGGAAAAATGTATGCAAATGCAAGTGTATAAATCATAACCTTTAGTACCGTTAAACCACGTTCATCTCTTTGCTTTTTATTGTTGTTTTCTAGTCCTGTCTATAAAGCAATACAAACCAGTACTGGTTATAAAAACCATATAAATTGTAAAATATGTTGTTTGTATTTGTTAAAGCTTTATTCATACACACTTTAGTTATACCTACTCAGCGGGAGTACAACTGTACTAGGGCCTTTTAACAGGTGTTTCAATTTTCATTTTAACGATGTGAGAATATCACTACCAAGCCACGTCTTGAATAGTACTGGAGCTCCAGTGATGACAGTCTTCCTCGAAGGATATGACAAAAGTGAAATTAAGCTCTTCATCTTTTAGAAAACAAAGCTAATAACTACTGAAAGTACATTTTCAGGGAACAGAACAAAATTCTTTTACAGTAAGAATTTCTAACACACGGTGTCTTAAAAGGAAAATAACATTTTTGCAGTGCATGACGTAAGAGCTATATACCTAAAAGTTACGGAGATATATTGATCTTACTTTTACTTTTTTAAAACTTCAACTTTTTAAAATTTTTTACAACATTTAAGTGTGCCAGGGTTTTTTAAAACTGATAGGAACCTCTGTTTATTGGTTAGCACTGATAGATTAGTATCAGAAGTGTTGTCTTTAACAAAAAATAATATGGTTTAAAAGATTTAGCTAAACAAAGACTGAAGTTAAGCAGTGGGGGTGGTACCTCCGGGGATAGCTATAATTTATAAAATATTTTTGATAAATAATAGTGAAGGTTTACATTTTAAATATTTTGTTTTTAAGAAAGAAATGTCCATTACTAATAAATAAGAATTTTTAATATTTGAAACGATTGTTCATATTTAAAATCGATTCTCGAAGTATAAAGTTTCTTTTGGTACACCTTGTCTACACATCAAAATCAATATTGAAAAAAACTCATACATAAAAAAGGACTCAAAAAATCTGGCTTCCCACATTTTAAAACCGTAACAGTATTACTGCTAGATAGACATACAATACAAAATTGTTAAATAAATAGACAGCCAGGAAAGCTGTATGCAAAACCAGCAGGCTATACAGGAGTATAGAATACTAAATAATAAATTGGCATACACTATGGCCTGCTTATACCAAAAGAAATTTATACATATTTTTTTATTTTAATTCTACCACCAAATGATTATTTTTTTGGTAAGACTCGGAGCGATAAATAGTTTTTCGTTATTAAAAGTAAGCTAAAAACCACTTTTAACTAGCACGTACTACAGGGTGGTGCAAAAATAACCTTCCGATGTTTTTTGGCTGTAATTTAAAAAAAAATTAAAAACTTTGATTCTTCTTGTGGATTATTTTTATTTGGTCTTTTAATTTGTTTACATCAAGTCGAGAATATGATGTCATGTAAATGGCCACCGCCACAGTTGTTTGTCATTAGAGCCCTTTTTATGGCATTTTCCATCACTTTGGCCAAAACTTCCGGCGATAGGTCCTCACATTCTTGACGGATATTGTCTTTAAGAGCTGCAAGAGTCTGAGGCTTGTTGACATAAACCCGCGACTTCAAAAAGCCCCACAAAAAGAAGTCTGCAGCGGTCAAATCAGGCGATCTTGCTGGCCAGTGCAAATCGCCAAAACGGGAGATTAGGCGCCCGGGAAATGCATCCTTCAGCATATCGGTTGTGGCACGTGCAGTGTGTACCGTTGCACCGTCCTGTTGGAACCACATGTTTTCCAATTCCAATTCATCAAGTTGCGGCAAAAAGAACTCGTTAATCATTTCTCTGTAGCGCTCACCATTCACAGTAACCATTTGGCCCGCGACGTCTTCGAAGAAAAAAGGTCCGATGACTCCTCCAGCGAAAACAACACACCATACAGTGACTTTGAGCGGGTGTAATGGCTCTTCGTGGTTACACGCGGATTTACAGTGACCCAGAAGCGTAAATTTTGCTTATTTACGTACCCGCTAAGATGGAAATGGGCCTCATCACTCATGATTATTTTTGCCAAAGTCACCGACCGATTACTGGTCAAATAAATAGTCACCAATATTCCGCGTTCTGGAGCAGTGTAGCGTAACATTTATTATTAACGTGTATTTCGCAAGTATTTACTACACAAATGTCAAAACAGAATTGACATTAGGGGCCAATTGCAAAATTTAAAGCATTTTCTGATAGGAGGATTACTTTTGCGCCACCCAGTATAAGGACAAGTTATAGCAATGAGCATTATCCTCATTATTATAACAAAAAACTTCTTATTGTTTTAACAAAATCCTAACTTTATCTGAAGGCAAGTTATAATAATGGGCCTAAGTCCATTATGGTTTTTAGTGAGCTTAATGTGGAATTATATTAAAAAGTATTTTTATATTTAAAACGCAATAATTTTTTTAATTTGAGATTTTAATATTAATTACTGTAATATTGAGCCTCATTGGCAGGGTCGACCAAAAGTAGTAGGATCCAAAACTCTACATGACGATTTGGCAAACAGTTTTTGTGTTTAGATTCGTGTTAAGAATGCCAAAATATTTTAAAGCTGTGTAGATTTGTTTGTTTAAAACTTTTGTATTTCATAAATTTTGCATAAAATATCTCACTTTGGTTGGGGTATAGGGGTTTAGGGAAGGGTTCGAACTACACACACAAGGTGTGTAGTAGGATGGACACACACAAGGTGTGTGGGCACAGCTAGTGCTCTATTAAGTAGGATATTTTAGGGCAATTTCGATAGTGACGTGATTTGCATTTATATGGCATAAATTTTAAACGATAACAGGTAGACTCTTGAAGTTTTTACAGGACGTGTATTACTATGGCCACTATAAGAAATAGTAAAAATTAAAGGCTGTGCCGACAGTGACATGTTTTGCATGTATAACGACATATTTTTTGAATCGTAATAGGTAGACTCTTCCAATTTGTATAGAGTATATGTTGCCATGGCCGTTATGACAATTACTAAAAATTAAAGAATGTTCTAACAGTGACATGTTTTTCACGTATAGTAACTTATTTTTTTAATAGTAATAGGTAGACTCTTGATATATTCATAGAAATAGAATTACCATGGCCGCTATAACAAATAAAAAAAAATAAAGATCCGATTTGTACGTATATAGCCTTATTTTTTGAACCGTAATAGGTAAACTCTTGAAATGTTTACAGCAGATATTTTACTTCGGCCTTTGTAATATATACAAATATCTAAAGAGTATTCCATCAGTGACATGTTTTTCACGTATATTACCTTATTTTTTGAACCACAATAGGATAGGTAGGCATGTATATTTTAATAAAAGGTGTATTACCATGACCGCAATAACCACAATTACTAAAATTTAAAGGGTGTTCCAACAGTGATGCAACTTTCGTGATTATGATTTCAATTTTAGAATTAAAGGGTGACTCGTAAGACATGAAAAAATTAACAACTTGAACTTTTTAAGGTGTACTTAACATAGAACCGAACCCTACGTGTGTGAGTCTAACTCGCACTTGAGAGATTTATTTAAATATTTAAAAAATGCCCAAAAAACACAAATATTTTATTTTTGGCACTAATAGCTTATAAGCATAATTATACAAAAATTACTTTGGATTAAAATCTTTTAAAACAAAAAAGCTGCGTTAGTTTAAAAATTAAAATTTTCTAAAAATTTTGTAATTTACCGAGAAATATTATTTATGGTCACCCTGTTCGTTGAAATAGAATAGTAATTTTTTGGCTGCCACGGTATACTGGCACTATCAAATGGGTAATATAACTTTTAAATTCGTAACCATAAAAAATCATTTTTGACCGCCTTCTCAAAATATGTGCCACAGTGCGGCATATTGACATTTCAAGATCGTTGGTCAACACAGAAGCGGTGATTTCCTCCGTACGAATATTTCGTTGCCTTTTTGATGGCTTAAGGTCATGCAGCGATTAATAAAAAATGCAAAGTTTTTTTTAATAATTCGTTAAATAGCACGCTCTGTAGAAAAATTGAGCCCTTGATTTTGAAAGTGGTATAAGTCAAAAATTTTTAAAATCTAGTTTATTAGCTACTTCATACCAAATCCTAATAAAATAACATAAACTGAAGTAATTCACAGTATGCCATGAAAATTAAGTTGATAAATTGAGTTTATTTTTTGATGGTAATCAAAATACAGTTACTGTATAGTTTAATAGTGGTATAAGTCAGTCTGTTTTCAAAGTTTGGCAAAATAAATATTAGTAATTTTGTCATGTTTTCAGCTAGCTAGTTCAGGTGTGATCAGGTAATCCCATCAATGTAAAAATGCACTACTTATAGTTAATTGTAGACATTATATGGCGAAGTATAAGTTATTTAATAGAATTATATAAAAAGAGAAAACAATTTTTGATAGAACAAATGGCGGAGAAAGATTTCCTTGCGACAATACAACTGGGAGAATCAACGACAAATGGAAAGAGAAACACCAATGGAGAAGCTGTGTCTTGACTAAAAAAAACAATGGATGAGATTTCTAAAAAAATCCTCCATATAAAATGTTTTATAAAATTTCTTTCGATGACAATTCCGAATTCAAAGTGTTATACCCTTCACCTAAAAGAGGAAGGCCAAGAATATACAAAAATATTGATCTTCTTCTATTACACACAACCATTACCACCAATAACAGAAGAAAAATGTAAAGGTATGATGCATGTACTACCCTATAACCCACCAATTTTCTACAAACACTTTATATCCCTAAATACCAAAAAAAACTTCTTAGTTGCAATTTAATGAGTTTGAATAAGTTTTTAAAAATTTTATTTTTTTTCTGTACTCGGCTAACCAAATTTTCGTTTGGAATTCGGCTTTCCCGTTTGATTCTCCAGTAAATTTTATCCTAATTAAAAAAAATCGATTAGCTTATCATTAGGTCTATTTTTCTGTGCGCGGTCACATCCTCCCGGGGGTCAAACTGTCACTGCAGTATATATAAAAGCTTTGACGAAGTACTCTCGGGGGAAATGGGGGCACGCCAGGGCTTCCTGGCGCCTGAACCTGGAAGAACAGATCTGTTTTATTGTGGGTCCTATTCGATTCCCGACCAGTGATCAAAAGACTGGTGGCACCTCACAGAGAACCGCTCCTATCTGTGTCCGGTTGTTAGTTAGGTCCTATTCGGGGGTATACTTAGTGGCTCTGGTTTGGATAGTCTCCAAACCTCTAAACAAGAGGTTAGAGCATGGGTCCAGGCTTGACAAGTTTTTATGAATTGCTACTCATTGTGACTGCGCGGTATACCCGAATACGATATTAGGGGGTTTTTACACAAGCATCGTACGGTGTGCTGTACTACACAATGGGGGTGCTAGTCTACACTTTCTTTTCACTCGGTGGTATAGATAAGAACCGTCGGATAAGAGTAAACACGGCTAGGTGCTGACATTTTGATCACATCTGTGCGCGGTCACAAAGTGCACAAGTTTAAGAAATATCCATTCACCGAACAGTGACCGGTTATACCACTATGTACATGCTGAGAATATTCCTGCCCAAATCTAGATGTATATTGGTTCTTGCAGTGTCCAGTCTGGAACGCATGGCCCTTGAAACCCTTCAAAACCTCTTTACCTTTCCAAGACTGCTAAGTTCTACCTAGGCTCGATATTTAATTGACAAATTATTTTATTCCATAATACAAAAATATTTCCTAATCCTTTAAAATGCATGCCTTTCAATATTTCGCAAAAAGAAATATATGACTTATACCACTTTCATATTCAAGGGCTTAATTATGTCCTCTGTAATATTCCTTTATCTTTGTATTATATGGGTCAGAACTATAATCTCTTTTTATTTTATTTTTTAATATTTTTTACTTAATTATATTACGTAAATTATTTTTTACTTTTTTGTCCCATTGTGATATATGACTAACAGCAGACAATAGACGTTAAAATATCAAAAACCTCACAGTAAGCAAAATAATAAACAACACAAAAACTGTTTGAAATATAAAAATAATACATTAATGTTGCGTTGCCAATGTCAACCATTAAAGCAAACGATTTTTGTTATTTTTTTCAATTTTTTTTTTTATATTATTTTTACACAATGTTTTAACTAAAAACCAGATTCAGACCAAGTAACCAAATAAACAAAAAAGTTGTAAACAATCACAAAAGTAAAAATAAAAATAAAAAAGTAAAGTAATAAAAAATGAAAGTGGCCACATAAATTTCAATTAAAATTCAGATAAAAGTTAATTTAAAAATATAACTGAAATGAAGAGCTTATAAACAAGAAAAAAAAAAACAATAAATCCTAACAATGAAATTTACTGGATTTTAAAATGCAATTTGCTAGCTTTGCACTAGTGTTTTGATTAAAAAAAAAAATAATAAAAATTTTATTTTATTCAAATAATAATTTATTCAGCCATTTGTCCATCTATGGACAAATGGTTTGGCGAAAAACGTTTGTGGTTGTTTGGTAATCATCTTCCCCTGTTACCACGTAGGTAAGTTATTAGCTTTTTTATTTCTCTAAAATTAATAACAAATAAACAATATAAATTTGGTTCTATGGCTTTTGCATATTTTGTTGATTATAACTCAAATGCAACTTCTAAAATATTCACCTAAAACAACATAAATTTCAAAACAACAAGTAGCTACAAAAACAAAAATATAAAAAATTATTATTTTTTATATTTTTGTTTTAAATATAAAATAAAAAGTGAAAATAATATTTACTAAAGCGAAAGTTGAAAGGAAAATTACAAATGCATTACTCTAAATGCATTACCATAATAGAATTCTATTTGAAAACTCTCTAGGAGTAAGAACGACAAAAGATATTATGAACATAAAAGCAAACATGAAATCTTAATAAACAAAATTGGAAAATATATTTTTTTAGTTGCTTTTTATTTAATTCTCAACAAGGCTTCCTTCTAGCTAAATACACTACAGTCTAGTGAATCAGTTTTAAGGCCCCACAAGGCCCAACACGATACAGGATTAAATATGTTCAGCCAGACAAAAAAGAAACAATTAAAATTACTCTCAGTTCATGCAATCATTCCCTAACTAAGAATTGGGACTGACGATCAAAAGCAATGCTTACCTATGGCTGCATTGAGTGATGCACGACAGTGAGAAAAGAATAGAGTTGTGTTAAGTTTCTTGCAAAAGTCCACAAATGTTGCTCATGTTGCTCACGTAGCCTAACAAGTTCGATTAAGACAAAACCGCATATGTGTTGGAACATTATATTGCATCTACTACCCGTTGGGGATTGTTTAGCTAAAATGAAGACAAGAAAATTATAAAGACTGACTAGTTAGAAATAATTAGTGTTAAGAGACCTAAGCAGACTACTTCCATTAAGGGTCCCTTTTCGACCCACTTCCGTCCTCTACGATTATAGGCAAACGAAATGTAATTTACGGCAACCTACTGTCATTGAGTAACGTTCTACAACCAGCCTTTAATCTTGACTTTAGTGATTTCAGACAGTCAGCCTTCTTTCTCATCACGCAGTCTCTGGTAATTGCTAGCATATGTTCAAGGCTTAGATCGCCCATGACGTCCATATTTAACAAGCTTCTACCAGTAGTTCTAACCCTTACGCTAACCAGTGCTGGACATTCACACATAATGTGCGATACCGTCTCAGCCTCTTCCAGGCACAGTCTGCAAGTATCAACTTCTTCGATTTTCATCTTAGCTACCACGACCGGTCACAAACGCATTTATCCAACTCAAGGTATTTTTTATCATATCTGAGCACATTACTGGCCTTCCTACCCATGGGCTTTTTGAGCACCATTCGAGCCTGTCTACACTTAGTGGCCTCACTCCACCTTCTCAGGTTTAATGAGTTCCCCCATTGTAGAACTTTAGCTCGCATTATCTCATTACCAAGCGCTGGGTTCTGGTCCGCAGAAATTCACATTAAATCCTGTATGCAGCCTTTGGCGAGATTCCCCACTTACGTCCACAAACTCGTCTGCACTGATACATGATCTTTTTTGCTTTCCGTATATTCATTTCAATATGTTCATATTCAAAGTAGTTCCATATTCAAAGTAACGCCAGATAACTCACCTTTCTTGGCAAACTGATTTAAGATCTAAAAGCATTAAGGATCTAAATTCCTATACCCTTCGTTCTTCGCTTGAAGAGCATAGCGTTTAATTTTCTAGCATTTGTGGTTAGCCCCTGTTCGTCGCACCATGCCTCGGTTGCTGAGAGAGCCTGTCTCATATATCTCATATACCAAAGCCAATGGCTTGTAACATCCTAAACGACCATGGTTACGTCAGACTATGAAGGAGGGGAGTCAGCTGCTCCCCTCTGTGGCCGGTTGTTGGTTGGTCCCTTTCGGGGGTTCACGTCGTGGCTGTGGTTTAAATCTATACATTCAGAGATGGTTTACGGTTGATCAGTCTCAACAGAAGAAATTGATTGGTCTTCAACCCCTAAACAAGAGGTTAGAACATGGTTCCAGGCTTCTATTTTCTATAAATTGCTACTCATTAGTGTAAGTATTGTGCACTGTGCGACATTGTACGATAATGGGAAAATGGCATTTAAACGTGGTACTATTTTCGCTTAATTGCGCTTGTATTGTGTAGCGCGTGGTATTCATGTGATCCAATGGGGGTGCAGGTCTACATATTACATTTCATCCGGTGGTAAGAAAACCGTCTAGGTGCTGACGTTAATCTTGATCACATTATTATCATGCGTGAAGTGTGTGACGCTTTCGTTCGCTGTTCTTTTAGAGTTTTTTATACCTTTTAAAATTGTATCCAAGGATGGGTACCTTTATACAAAGAAATACATAAACCATACCTGAAGCACTATACAAGTAAGATTCTTACAATTGATGTGGAATACTTCGAAAGCAAAATCGTGTCAAATATTGTCAGGACGCTCAGGACGTGGCGGGCACAGCTATTTTTAAATGTTTGTACGATATAGTGAAATTTTAAAACAAGAAAACAACAAAGTTACCGTGTGTTTTTAATTTATGCAAAGCCCTATATACTTAACATCTAATAACTCTTTGTAATATTTAATTTCTCATTTTACATTTTCTGCATAAATTATATTTGTGTCAAGCCAGCTATTTAAATGGACATACGAAAAAACTATTATAAAGCAATTTATTAAACTAATTTTATACAAAAAAAAAAGGGAAGACTGCAAACACTACTCCATCCATAATGCTACTAAATAGAAAATCTATAAAAAAAAAATTTAAATTTATGACACTAATAATGGCAGCAGTCATGCCTCTGAGGCATTATTAATATTCATCTTGATAGCGAATAAAAAAGAACAGTATAAAAAATGGAAATCTAAATAGAATTGAAAGAAAAATTGAGAGTAAATTTTTTGCAAACTGTTTAACTGAATTTTAGTTTCATGGAAAACTTGTGCAAAAAGACACTGTAAGTAGAGGAGAACAAAAAAAACAGAAAAGAGTACTGCATATTTAAAGGCAAACAATTTTTTATAAGACAAAAATATAGCAGTAGATATACCAACAAATAAAAAAAAACTACTGCTCATCATTATTTCCATAATGCAATTTAAACATTAAATTGCAGGCAACAAAAAAATGATATAAATGAACATTTTAAGGAAATTTGTATACTTGTCACTATCGATTTTGCTAGTAAACGGCAGAGTTTACCTCACAAAAATATATTAAAAAAAAAATACTGGCTTAACCGCACAGCCAGTAAATGCATTTTATATAAGTGTGTGTGTGTGCGTGTTAAGTATTTGTAGGAGTGTGTCTGCATATAAAATTTAAAGTATAAAAACATTTTTACAAAATTTATAAAAGACTTCATTTAAAAGAATTCTACATGGTTAAAAATTTATACGGCATAACGTTAACAGAAAAACAAATCTCCGAAAAATCTTTGTTGTGGTTTTGCCTGTTGTGGTTATTTGTAATTTTGTATTAAATTTATTTCTGCTTGTTTTCGATTATAATTTTTTTTTCGATTTATTAAAAACAGTTTTCAATGCAAAGAAATACCAGGAAATATAAACACAGACTAAGGCATTTTTTAAACCAGTGGAAAGAAAATAAAATGCAAATAAATTGATAGTTAAATTGCAATTATTTATTTCGTGGTTCTTTGTAAATAATTCAACAAAAAAAAAAAAAAAGTTTATTGTCACTGGTACCGAATATTAAAAGAGTTTTTACACAACAAAAAATTATGACAATATTTACCAACATTGATTTTTGGGTAAATAATTAAAAAACAAAAAACAAAAATATACAAATAAATTTCAATCAACATAGTTATTTAACTAAGTTGTATAGATATTTTTCAATTTTTTGTATTGCCCTTAACACATAGACGACTGCGGCTACACAACTACATGACTACAAAAGCCTGTGGTTACAATCGTCGCCGTCTAGTCAAATCTATATATATAATAAAATAGTAACTTTTCGTCTGTCTGTCTGTAGTGAAAGTAGGATTAATTTCATATGCTTATACAGAGACATATGGCCGAATATACCACTTTATCTACACCTGCAGCTTTAAAGAAGCGACAACTGTTGATTTTATGGGTATAGGCTGGCTGTATGATCTCCTTGTTATGCATACCACCTGTATTCTAACAAAAATAGGATACATTTTTCATATATTACCTGTCGTTTAAATATCCTTTTGGAGCAACACTGTGTATATAGGATGTACAATTCTACTAAATCTCTTGTGAATCGATGCTGTATGGGGTTATATTTCTCTGCTCTATCGCTACTATCAAATGGAATTTGCTCTATGGACATATTAGAACTTCTTCCAAATACACGCATGTGTTTGATTTTTCACTTAAGACAAGTCGTGGTCAATTGTCATCTGAGTGGTCAAAAGACATCAGCTAAAGTAGTGTCAAGAGCCCCTATACCAGCCAGAAACACATCCCACTTTCGTATTTGACGATAATTTGCCAAAGACTTTAAACATCGACCATAGACGTTCCACACCAAGACTCTTACTTTTATAGTGCTTCAGTTGTGGTTTATGTGTTTACTTTATATAAAGGTATCCATCACTGGATAAAATTCTAAAATTTATAATATATTCTAAAATTCTAAAATTTATTGTAAAGCTGCGCAACCGTGTTTAAAATATCCCAGTTTTAAACCGAAAATTTCAGTACCTTTAAACCGGAAATTGCGTAATTTTACTGCTTTTTCTCATTTTCTCTTGGAAATAAGATATTTTTTAATCAGGTAACTCACAAAATTGTGTTAAAATCAATGCAGTAGTTTTAACGCGATGCGAACATAGAAGAAAAGCAGTCAGACGGAAAGTAGTTACTATTATATTAAATTTGAATTATTTGTAATATTACGTATAATTAATATTGGACAAACTTGAATTAAATAATAATCATACGTCGACTTTGCAACAAGTCTCTTTCTTTTACTGTCCTTAAAAAAAATGTAAAAAGTACCTTTCTAAAAGAGCTTTTTCCAAAATATCAACTGATACTGTTAGGTTAGTTGTAAATAAATTTTGAAGTAAATTGATACAGATGTGTTTTTCGACAAAAACCACTACTCACGAACTAATCGCAGTACTATCAGCCATGTCACAGAGCTAAATTCCATTCGGAAGTGGAATTGATTCCGTACTTTGCTTCTCTAGAAAACGTAAAACGAAAAAATTTTTCGGAATGAAACAAATTTCAATTTGCTATGTGGAATTTATATTTTTAGCTTTTTTTAACCGTTTAAAAACCACTTTTTATGTATTACTTATTGCAACGTAAGAACGAATGTGACAAAACAAAAAATGCAAAAAATACATCTTTCACCAGTTTGTAGTCCGAACACTCCCTACACTCCTATACCTCATTATATATGCGCCGGTTTGCGACCGTGGGTACCAAAACAATTTTTCTGACCCAAGGTCCAATATTTTCTGAACAAATTGATGAATCCACAAGTTTTAAAAACCAATTATTTTCTGCACAGTTTTGCAACGTTGCTTTTTGAAGTATTTCAGTCTTTTTAATACAAATCTAAAGGCAAAAACTTTTTATCAAATAGTCTTCTTGGGTATTGAGGCCTTTTATTTTGGCGGACCCTGCCAATAAAAACAACATGTGACTCAATATTAGAGTAATAAATATAAAAATAGCATCAAAAAATAATTGTGTGCTAAATAAAAATACTTTTAAATATTAGTTATATATATTACCCGTTATGTTCACCGATCTGTCTGGTCATTTTAACAAGATACAGAGAAAGTCCATTTTAGACCAAGCTGTTCGCTGTGATAATGTTGAAATAGACCAGTAATATTTTGGCTCCCGAGGTACTCTAGTATTTACTTTCTATAGAGTAATATAACTTTGAAATCTGTAACCATAAAATAGACTAGGCTTTTGGCCCCCTTCTCAAAATATGTACCACAGTACGAGGGCCAAAGTGTAGAGCTTTCTGGCAAAATTTAAGTTGAAAACTTTTCACTAAGTATTAGTTACAAGCATATCTGGATCTTTAAGACTTAAAAAACCTCTGTAGCACGGTTTATCATTTTACCTTCATAAAAAAAATTCAAATTAAAATTAAAATGTATTTTAAACCCTCCATAACATTCGTTCTTATTGGTCGATTTTTAGATTCATAGCAAAACTTAAAGACCAAAGTCTCACTTACAAAATAGGAAAAAACACGTATAAAAATTCCAGTCCAATCAAAAGTTATGGATTTTTGACCACTGTGCGCCGTAAAGTGTTAAGGTATGGTCCAGAATAATATCCATTACTAATAAAAAGATGTTCTGATTAAACGGCTATAAATTGCTTAAAATATCAATTCCACATACCAAATTGAAAATTTCATTCCGAAAAATTTATTCGTTTTTACGTTTTCTATAGAAGCAAAATACGAAATCATTCCACTTTTAAACGAAATATAGCTCTGGAGCATGGGTTATTGTTTTGCTACATTCATTCCTATGATGCCACATTAAAAGTGGTTTTGTATTTTTTTCGATTTAATAACACCGAACGGAATCTATAGCAGGTAAAACCATTCCGATCGGAATGGTAACTACGGAATCATTTCAATTCCGAACGGAATTTGTGACATGCCTGTATATTTTGATTATAAAAAATCATACAATTTGCTATGTTTTGCACATAAGATTTACTTCAAAAAAGACTAATTTTTAAAAAGTACTTTATTTAAAAACCTACGTTTTAAAGCTACTTAGGATAGGAGTCTTGTCTGAATGCTACTTAGTTCAATGTTGCTTTTTTTTAATTACTTTTTTGAGAAATTTTGTTTAAAGATATGTTTTAGGTTTACTCCTACTGAATGCGAGTTTGTTTAAAATGTGCTTTTTCAAAGGTAATTTTTTTAAACGATACTTTATTTAAAAAATATATTATATATAAATATATTCTTAAAAAGGTACTAGATTCCACGATAGACTGATTGGTAGTTCGCTAGTCCATCAGTCTGGCCTTGCGTAGAGACGACAACAACAAAAATATAGAATACTTTTTTCTGCAAAAATATTTTATTTACAAGAGAAAAAGCCTTGAAAGTACGCAGCTATTTTAGTAAGGATGAGACCCCTTACTTTATATAAGTAAATACATAAACCACAACGTAAGCACTAACCGATATGGAGCATAGTTTAAGGCGGCATATTTTAGTAGTAAATACATAAACCATAACTGAAGCACTAAATAAGTAAGGGCCTTGCTGTGGATTGCTTTCAAAGCAAAATCGAACAAAATATTGCAGGGACGCTGACGAAGAGGCAGGCACAGCTAGTATTTTATAAAATATAATTGTTAAACATTTTTTAAGTACTTTTTTGAAAATTTACTTTTTGCTAAAGTACTTTATTAAAATATACTTTGCAAAAGATACCTCTATACATGTGATTTACTTAAAAAGAAATTAAGTTTTTCTATTTATTTAAGTGCTTTTAATTTAAACCAAAGGGTAAAAGGTACATTGTTAAAAGGTACCTAAAATTTATCTTTTAAAAAGGTACTTTTTATAAAAGATATTTTTTAGTTATTTTTAACATGTCTTTTTGAAATCAAACTTTTTGTTTAAAGTCATTTTTGAAAGGTACTTTTTTTAAAGGTACTTTTTTTAAGGTACTTTTTAAATAGTACTTTTTTAATGTACTGCTTTTGCAAAGGCCTAGTTTTGTTGTGAGAAAAGAAAGAAACCCCTAAAAACGTTTCTTTTTAATTTTAACTAAACTTTCTTTTAACTACACCAGCAAAATACTTTTTTACTAATCAATAACTAACTTCTAGTTAATTATTAACTGACTTTTATATTTAGTTTGTTGTGTTGAGAATGTCAATCATTAAATATTAAGTAAAAAATAATAATTAACTTAGACAAAATACACAAAAGCACAAAAAAAAAATAAATGGACAATCAAATAATAAAAATGACAAATATATACACATACATTCACACATCATATCACAAACTTTCTAAACAAAAAAAAAAGCAGCATATCAAGCGTTATTAAAAATACAAAATAAGGACATACAGTTAGTAGTTAATATAATTTATAACAATGAGTACATAAATTCAAACGGTTAAAACTAAATATTACATCGAAAGTTTTATCCAAAAAATTACAATTGATGCGAAGCATTGAATATGAGTTCATATTTTATACGTTTTTTACAAACGTTTTCATTTTTTAAAGAAATAAGAAGGTAATCAATGGACAGTATGTGATTTATTACATTATCATTATCATATTGTTTGTGTTTTTAAGTTGGTTAAAAAGCTAATATCGTTTATAACCTTTAAAAATAATTATGGGAAAAAAAGTTTTTTTTGTTTTTTTCTTATAAATAAGGAACTCATTGTATGCCTGTAAGCAATTATTTTTAAAACACTTTTTCTGTTTGCTCTGATTTAACCTTATTTTAATAATAGTTATAACAGAAATATATTATTGTTGGCATAAAAAAAGTGATTAAGAAACCTTGAACTTTCCTTAAAACGCACGTTAAAAAGCAACAAATGAAAAAAATTTAAAAAAAACAATAATAACAACTACAACTAAAGTAAACTGAAATTGAAAATTATATTTTACAAAGTTTTTTAAGTCGTCGTACAACTGCTGTGCTCACATTTACAGGTACAAGAAAAAGCAACCATGCCTAAAACCATGCAACGATATTTGTTTTATTTTCAACGACACAATGAAAACACAACAACAAGCTTTTGTAATATGTATTGTTACTCTACCGCACTCACAACAAATTGAACAGTGGTTTCGTTGTGTGCGCATTAGAGTTGGTTAAAAATCGTTGGTATTAAAACAGTGGTGCCAAATAAATACAATTAAATTGTAAATGAATACGATTACATTATAAGTTCGAAGCAACTCATTCATTTTCATTGTTGAAATGTAAGCCAAGCAAAACGTACATATGTGTGTAGTCGTAGCAAAAAAAAAAAACAAATATTAAAATAAATCAGTCCTCACTTACCTAGCGTTCCATATTATGTTCAATATACAGCTTTAAAAGTAAAGTTTTTCATTTTTTAAAGTCCTTTATGAGGCATCCTTTAATTTGTAATATTATTACGGTATTATTAGGCATCGGCATGTTACGGTACAACGCAACACTTTTATTTTTATTAATTTTTTTTTTATATTTGTTGCAATTGTAAACCATATGCTGTGTAAATTTAAAGTGTGTACCTATTACCGTTCAAAAATCATATCACTATAGAAAAACCCTTTAATTTTTAGTTTTATTTGTTATACTTGTTGTTATAGTGGACAAAGTGTAAATTTTACGGTTCAAAAGTAAGAATAAATACGTAAATAAGCGCCACTATAAAAACACCCTTTAGTTTTTAGTTTTAGTATACAGGGTGTCTGCCGGGAAGGTATAGTACTCGCAGAAATTTTATTATAATCCTGGCTGTATGAGATGTGGCTCCGTTTTGTTGAGACCACACGTTAATCAAGCCCAAGGCATGCTGTTGTGGCGTTAGAAAGTTTCCAATCATTTCACGATATCGCTCCCCATTCACAGTTACCGTTAGGCCGTTTTCATTTTCAAAGAAGTAAAGTCCAATGATTCCTCCTGACCAAATTGCACACCAGACTGTCACTTTTAATGGATGCAAAGGTGACTGATGAATAATTAGAGGGTTGTAACATCCTATTGACTGTAACATCCTATTGACTGTAACATCCTATTGACTGTAACATTCTATTGACTGTAACATTCTATTGGCATGCGGCGGCGTAGATGGTCTTGTGGAAGAAGCTCTTGTGTTAACTGAATCTTAAATGGAAACAAATGCAAATTCGTGTGCAAAATTGTGGCCAAAGTTGTTCTTTGAAGTCCAAGCTCCTGAGCTCGGCGTCGAATTGACGTTGATGGATTGTTTTGAACACTTTCTTGAGCAGCAGTAATATTTTCAGCCGATCTTGCAGTACGATGTGGTCCATGCTTAGGTCTTTCACCTACAGAATCTCTTTCTTTGAAATCATTCACTACACGATAAACAGTGCGTTTTGTTGGCACTTTGTTTCTGCCAAAAATTTAACGTAACTTTCTCATTGTCACAATAATTGATAATTGATTTTTATAAAATGATTAAAACACCTTGGTTTATCGAATACTTTTCCATAAAAAATTTGCCACGTGTCTACTTCACGACTCTGAAATAAATATGAACAGTCACGACTAATGTTTACTAAAATGGCGGCAAAAGAAAGTAGCAACCTTCTTGGCAGACACCCTGTATTTGCTGTGGTAGCATCCAATATTTTACATACTATGTATTAATTTAAAGTGTCTACGTTTTAGTTATTTTTTAGCGGCCATAGTAATACAACTTCTATGAGAATTTCAAGATACCAACTCTGTTATTGTTCAAAACTATAACCTGAAAGTCACGTCACTATTGGAACGCCCTTTAATTATATTGTTTCTTTTTTTTCATTTATTAATATAGCGAACATAATTTTATTTATCTGTTTAAATTTAATGCGTCTGCCTATTACCGTTCAAAAAATAAAATTATTTACGTGAAAGTCGCGTCACTATCGGAACCCCCTTTAATTTTTAGTAATTGTTTTTATAGCGACCTTAGTAGAATATCTTCTGTGAAAATTTCAAGAATCTAACTATTATTGTACAAAAATATGACGTGAAAATCAGGTTACTATTGGAACACCCTATAATTTTTTACTTTTATTTTGTATACCTGTTAATAAAGCGATCTTAGTTTTAAATACTATGTGAACATTTTATAAGAAGTGTTTGCTGTTTACTGTTCATAAAATAAAATCATATGCGTGAAAGTCACATCATTATTGGAACACCCTTTAACTTTTGCAACTGTTGTTATAGCGCGCATAGTAATACAACTCCTGTGAAAATTTCAAGAGCCAACTATTATTGTTCCAAAATGTTAAGTGAAAATGAAGTCACTATTGGAGCACCCTTTAATTATTTTATTTTGTATATTTATTAATATAGCGTAAAATTCGTAAAATAATATACGTGAAATTCACTTCACTAACTATGGGAACACCATTTATTTTTCAGTAATTGTTATTACAGCGTAAAAAAAAATAAATTTTTGTGGATATTTCAAGAGTCACTTTTGGAATACCCTTTAAATTTTTTCCTCATTTTGTAATACATGTTAATACAACGAACATAGTTTTAATTACTCTGCGTATATTTCAAGTGTCTGCCTATCACTGTTCACCAAATAAGGCATTATACGCAAAACCCCCTCACTATCGGAACATATTTATTGTTATAGCGGCTATAATAATATATCCCCTGTAAAAATTTTAAGCATTTACCTATTATGGTTCGAGATAGAAGATTCTAAGAGATATACAGTCACTGTTGATTACAAACAGGGTTACGCGTAGAATAAATACATAAATCAGTCAAGTGCGAGTTAGTCTCACACACGTAGGGTCCCGTACTATGTCTAGTACGCCTTTAAAAACTCAAGTTGTTAATTTTTTCATGTCTTATGGGGTACCCTTTTCTTTTTAAAATCAAAGTCATATTCGCGAAAATTGCATCGCTATTGGAACACCCTTTAAATTTTAGGAATTCTTGTTATAACAGCCATGGTTATACCCTTTCTATAAAAATATCCCGCCTACCTATTGCGGTTCAAAAAATAAGGTAATATACGTTAAAAACCTGTCACTGATGGATCACCCTTTATTTTTTATTATTTTTTATATTTTTATTATTTCCATAGTAATAAACCTCCTGTAAAAACTTCAAGGGTCTACTTATTATTGTTCAAAACTTAGGCCATATACACACAAAGCACGTCAGTCTCGGAACACCCTTTAATTTTAAGGTTTAATTTAATGGAAAGCAAACATAGAGTTAATTACTGTCTGCAAATTTTAAGTGGTTGCCTCCTATAGCTCAGAAATAAAGACAACGGCAAATAACACCTCACTTTCGGAACACCCGATAAGTTTTAGTATTTATTGCTATAGTGGCCAAAGTTATGCACCTTCTGTGAAAATTTCAAGAATCTACATATTATGGTTCAAAACTTAGGCCTTATACATGCAAATCACGCCACTATCGGAACACCCTTTAATTTTTAGGTCTATTTTTTTATACTTGTTTATATAGCGAACTAAGTTTTAATTACTGTTTTTAAATCTTGAATCCATGCATCCTGCAGTTCAAGGAATAAACACATATTCGTGAATAACACATCTCTATAGGAACACCCTTTAAGTTTTAGTATTTGTTACTATAGCGGCCACTGCTATAGAGCTTCCGTGAAAATTTCAAGCGTCTACCTATTATGGTTCAAAACTTAGGCCTTATAATGGGTGATTTTTTTGAGGTTAGGATTTTCATGCATTAGTATTTGACAGATCACGTGAGATTTCAGACATGGTGCCAAAGAGAAAGATGCTCAGTATGCTTTGACATTTCATCATGAATAGACTTACTAACGAGCAAAGCTTGCAAATCATTGAATTTTATTACCAAAATCAGTGTTCGGTTCGAAATGTCGACAAATCGACAAATTTTGTTCAGCGATGAGGCTCATTTCTGGTTGAATGGCTACGTAAATAAGCAAAATTGCCGCATTTGGAGTGAAGAGCAACCAGAAGCCGTTCAAGAACTGCCCATGCATCCCGAAAAATGCACTGTTTGGTGTGGTTTGTACGCTGGTGGAATCATTGGACCGTATTTTTTCAAAGATGCTGTTGGACGCAACGTTACGGTGAATGGCGATCGCTATCGTTCGATGCTAACAAACTTTTTGTTGCCAAAAATGGAACAACTGAACTTGGTTGACATGTGGTTTCAACAAGATGGCGCTACATGCCACACAGCTCGCGATTCTATGGCCATTTTGAGGGAAAACTTCGGAGAACAATTCATCTCAAGAAATGGACCGGTAAGTTGGCCACCAAGATCATGCGATTTGACGCCTTTAGACTATTTTTTGTGGGGCTACGTCAAGTCTAAAGTCTACAGAAATAAGCCAGCAACTATTCCAGCTTTGGAAGACAACATTTCCGAAGAAATTCGGGCTATTCCGGCCGAAATGCTCGAAAAAGTTGCCCAAAATTGGACTTTCCGAATGGACCACCTAAGACGCAGCCGCGGTCAACATTTAAATGAAATTATCTTCAAAAAGTAAATGTCATGGACCAATCTAACGTTTCAAATAAAGAACCGATGAGATTTTGCAAATTTTATGCGTTTTTTTTTTAAAAAAAATTCTCAAGTTCTTAAAAAATCACTCGTTACATGCAAATCACACCACTATCGGAACACCCTTTAATTTTTAGGTTTATTTTTTATACTTGTATATACTTTGTATATAGCTATAGTGTATATAGCGAACTAAGTTTTAATTAGTGTTTTTAAATCTTGAGTCTATGCCTCCTACAGTTCACGAAATAGGCACATATTCGTGAATAACACCTCTCTATTGGAACACCCTATAAGTTTTAGTATTTGTTGCTATAGCGGCAACAACTATACATCATCTGTGAAAATTTCGAGAGTCTACCTATTACGGTTCCAGAGATAAAAGGCGCTGACAGACGGACAGACGGACAGACATCGTAGCGAAAACAATAGGGTTTCGTTTTTACACTTTGTGTACGCAACCCTAAAAACATAGGCAGTAATAATATTCAGTACCAGAGCAATTTACAAAAAAAAAACATATCTTTTGAACTAGTGATCAAAAAAAATTTTGAAGTTGAGCGGGATGTGTTCCCTAATGGGTGCCAATAAATTGCAAAAAAGGACTAAATCTAAGAGAAAAATTTGGCGAGAAATGTCTCTTATATAATTAGTGGCTTTAAATGACACAGATGAAGTACTGTGGGTATTATTAACACCTATCGTCCCTACTTCAGTACCATTTATCTATACATCTATATCTATACATACATATAATAAAACAGTAACTTATTTCCTGTCTGTCTCTCTGTCTGTCTGCGTTCGCATCACCTGAAGACTACTGGAAGGATTTTAACAAAATTTTGTGAGGGGGTATCTTAGTATCCTGATTCAAATATAGGTTATTTTTTTCTAAAAAAAATATCATACTACCAAGAGAGAGAGGAAAAAAAGCAGTGAAAGTGTGCCCTTTTATCGATTTAAAGGTACTGCATACTTTAAGGCATCTTTTATTTTTGAAAGCAAGATTGCGCAACAGATGGCGCTGTTTTAAAATATTTACAAAATATGAATTGCAAGCGGTATATTTTAAACACGGTTGTGCAACAGATGGCGCTGTTTTAAAATAATGACAAAATATAAATTGAAAGCGAGATATTTTAAACAGCAGGAAGTTGCGCGACAGATGGCGCTGTTTTAAAATAATAACAAAATATATGAATTACTTACTGCCAAATAGCTAATTGAATAAAATTTTTATTTAATTTGTATTTTTACTTTGTGAAATTACAATGTTATTAAAATATAATAAACATCTTTAATGGGGCTTTACCATAGTTTTTAGAATTTTAGAAGTTTAAATGAATTTTAGAATTTTATTCAGAGATGGGTACTTTATATAAAATAAATGGCGAAGCATTATAAAAGTAAGAGATTTTTAAAATTTTGTGTGGATTATAAAATATTGTCAGGACGCACACAACGCGTGTGGGCACAGCTAGTAATAAATAAAGTGTTCCACGATTTTTTTTTTCTAACTCTGAATGTGGTATCCAAACCACTGTATGTAGCATGTTTCACAACTATTGCTTTACCAAGTGTGTAAACATTTAAATGTATTTGTTGATCTATACAACAAGCACATGTTTGTATTAGTGGTATAATAAATACTGTATTGCGTTTATGTGTAAGAGAACTCTACTCAAGCTTTATTTGCTACAGCTGACAACAAGAAATAGAAAACAAAAAATAAAATGAAAAAAATGTACAATAAACAAAAACAATGACATGTCAACAAGATTAATTTTATTTAATGTTGTTGCTACTACAACTACAACTACTTAATACTATTATTGCTGCTAATATTGTTATTGATAGTTTACAGTAGGAAGTTTTTAGGAGTAACAACAAGCTCAATAAAATTGTATATTGTATATTATGAAGCTTTTAAAGCAAACAAAAGCTAAACGATGAAATCATATAAATGCTTTTTTTCACCAACATTTAACCTCAAGGATTTAGTTAATAATAAGGATAACCGGAAATTGATTTCAAATAACAAGAGGAAATTGCAATGGAAAAAGCAGTAACAAAAAAAAAAACGTTATAATACACAATATATTGTATGCGTATCGTATAGTGGTAAGATTCTACAATAGTGGTACGAATGATGTTGATAATTTTTATTTAAAAAATTACTAAAACATAAACTACAAAGATGTTGTAGAATTGAAACAGAAATGGAAAAGTCATATTAAGCTTTATTTTATTTATTATATTTCTTATTATATTTAAATTATTATGTGTCATTTATTTTATTCACAAGCTCCCTTATATCGCTTATGGTTTAGGGAAATATACATTTAGTAAATTAGCCTGTGAACAGGCCGGAATATTTTATGTTGTATCATTGTTTTGCATACTTTTAGTATGGTGAGTACCTCGTTAGACTGATTCGTAGCGCGCTAGTCTATCAGTCTGGGGGTTGTGGGTTCAATTCCCTCCAAATGACAAGTTTTCTCCAGACAAGCAAACAGTGTTGTCTTAAAAAAAAACAATTCTAGTAGGATTGAGAAAATGTATTACTTTTGAAATATATTCTATGGTAAAAACTACTATTCATACAACATAAAGTAAATACAATAGTTGACGAAAATTAAAATAAAAAATTAAAATAGGTATATTAAATAATAAATCGTTAAATGCCAGAAAAACGCTTTCAAATTTTGGAAATTAAGTTTGAAAAAAAATCTGTTTGAGAAGTTTATAGAGCACTTCGTCCATTTTACGGTCAACATACTTGACCTAGTGAACAAGCAGTTCGTACAGTTGTTGATCACTTTCGCACTAATTTTCGCACACTTGCTGATTCGAAACCATTAACAAGACAAAGAAATGTGCGATCTGATGAGAATATTGCTGCTGTAGTGCGAAGTATTGCAGAAGACCACGCTGGCATCATTGGTGCTTATTTATTTCGATGAATGGCGAGCACTATCGAGTCATGCTGAATGAATTTTTGTTTTCAAAAATTAATCAGCAAAACATCCTCGACATTTGCTTCGAACAAGATGGTGCAACTTGTCATATAGCGCTCTTAACAATCGATTTATTGTAAAATCAATTTAGTGACAACTTTATTTCAAGAAGTAATCCTATTCACTGGCCCTATTGACTGGTGCGATTTAACGTCTCTGGAATCGAAAAGGGACCCATAAAGTTATTGGTCTGCTTCAGTATCTCCCCTACAAAATAACACCTCTGGATTACTTTTTATGGAACTATGTTAAGCAATTGGTTTTTGCTGATAAACCAGCAACTCTTGAAGCATTGGAACCCAATATTAAGTTCTTATGCAGACAAAAATGTGATGTTTTGACAAAATTTAGATTTTTAGTGAACTTTAAATTTGTATAGCCTTCAGCATAAGTGGAAAGGGTATATATAAGTTTATCATTCCGTGTGTAATTTCTACAATATTCACTTCCGACCCCATAAAGTATATATATTCTGAATGCTTATAGATAGAAAACTTGATTAAGCGATGCCCGTCTGTCCGTGTTCGGGTTGAAATATCATTTGCCAAGGCACCAGACGAGGTAAAAAAGATTTAAGCCCACCAAATCACCAGGCATAGTTACGAAAATTGTAGGATCGCACTTTAACAACATCAGATGATTCTGTTCGAGGCTGCCGGAAAAAAACCTCACCCACCTATATTTTTTCTTTTGATTTTTTTTTTTTTTTTTGTTAAATAAATATTAGACAGCGACAAGTATGTAGATCACAAGGAGTACAGTGTACAGATCTCAGGGGATCAATAACCCCATGCGAGGGGCGATTTTTAGTTTGTTTTAAGGCTGGTAAAGTTTTTCTGCTTTGATTTGTATTAACGAACTTTTTAGATAGCTGTACGCTTAAAGGTAGCCCCACAGGATGCCCACTGATAACCATGACTGCACCTGGTTCTCAAAGGCACATTGGGAGAGTCTCAAAAAAAGTTATAAAAAAATTTACAAAACTGATCAACAAAATTTTTATAAAAAATTCTTACAAAAAATTTTTATAAAAAAATTTTACTTAAAATTTTTATAAAAAATTTTTACTTAAAATTTTCCAATATTCAAAAAATATTACAAAAATTTTTTAAAAAAATTTTTTACAAGACATTTTCAAATAAAATTTTTACAAAAAATTAAATAAAATAATAAAAATAAATTTTTATAAAAAATTTTCAAAAAAATGTATTAAAAAAATAAAAAAAAATATTCAATAACCTTTTTACAAAATATTCTCCAAAATATTTTTACAAAAAATAAAAAAACTATCAAAAAAAATTTATTATTATTTATTTTTTTTTTTATTTTGGTAAGGTATAAAAAAGAATAGTAAAATTAGTGTTTTTAAGGAGAAAAATTATTTCTTTAAGATTTTTAGCCTAAAATTAAATTTAAAACTAAAATATAAGTTCGTTCAAACAAAAGCATACTTTAAGGTGTTAAATGTTGTCAATTTGGAAGACAACATTTCCGAAGAAATTCGGGCTATTCCGGCCGAAATGCTCGAAAAAGTTGCCCAAAATTGGACTTTCCGAATGGACCACCTAAGACGCAGCCGCGGTCAACATTTAAATGAAATTATCTTCAAAAAGTAAATGTCATGGACCAATCTAACGTTTCAAATAAAGAACCGATGAGATTTTGCAAATTTTATGCGTTTTTTTTTTTTAAAAAAATTCTCAAGTTCTTAAAAAATCACTCGTTACATGCAAATCACACCACTATCGGAACACCCTTTAATTTTTAGGTTTATTTTTTATACTTGTATATACTTTGTATATAGCTATAGTGTATATAGCGAACTAAGTTTTAATTAGTGTTTTTAAATCTTGAGTCTATGCCTCCTACAGTTCACGAAATAGGCACATATTCGTGAATAACACCTCTCTATTGGAACACCCTATAAGTTTTAGTATTTGTTGCTATAGCGGCAACAACTATACATCATCTGTGAAAATTTCGAGAGTCTACCTATTACGGTTCCAGAGATAAAAGGCGCTGACAGACGGACAGACGGACAGACATCGTAGCGAAAACAATAGGGTTTCGTTTTTACACTTTGTGTACGCAACCCTAAAAACATAGGCAGTAATAATATTCAGTACCAGAGCAATTTACAAAAAAAAACATATCTTTTGAACTAGTGATCAAAAAAAATTTTGAAGTTGAGCGGGATGTGTTCCCTAATGGGTGCCAATAAATTGCAAAAAAGGACTAAATCTAAGAGAAAAATTTGGCGAGAAATGTCTCTTATATAATTAGTGGCTTTAAATGACACAGATGAAGTACTGTGGGTATTATTAACACCTATCGTCCCTACTTCAGTACCATTTATCTATACATCTATATCTATACATACATATAATAAAACAGTAACTTATTTCCTGTCTGTCTCTCTGTCTGTCTGCGTTCGCATCACCTGAAGACTACTGGAAGGATTTTAACAAAATTTTGTGAGGGGGTATCTTAGTATCCTGATTCAAATATAGGTTATTTTTTTCTAAAAAAAATATCATACTACCAAGAGAGAGAGGAAAAAAAGCAGTGAAAGTGTGCCCTTTTATCGATTTAAAGGTACTGCATACTTTAAGGCATCTTTTATTTTTGAAAGCAAGATTGCGCAACAGATGGCGCTGTTTTAAAATATTTACAAAATATGAATTGCAAGCGGTATATTTTAAACACGGTTGTGCAACAGATGGCGCTGTTTTAAAATAATGACAAAATATAAATTGAAAGCGAGATATTTTAAACAGCAGGAAGTTGCGCGACAGATGGCGCTGTTTTAAAATAATAACAAAATATATGAATTACTTACTGCCAAATAGCTAATTGAATAAAATTTTTATTTAATTTGTATTTTTACTTTGTGAAATTACAATGTTATTAAAATATAATAAACATCTTTAATGGGGCTTTACCATAGTTTTTAGAATTTTAGAAGTTTAAATGAATTTTAGAATTTTATTCAGAGATGGGTACTTTATATAAAATAAATGGCGAAGCATTATAAAAGTAAGAGATTTTTAAAATTTTGTGTGGATTATAAAATATTGTCAGGACGCACACAACGCGTGTGGGCACAGCTAGTAATAAATAAAGTGTTCCACGATTTTTTTTTTCTAACTCTGAATGTGGTATCCAAACCACTGTATGTAGCATGTTTCACAACTATTGCTTTACCAAGTGTGTAAACATTTAAATGTATTTGTTGATCTATACAACAAGCACATGTTTGTATTAGTGGTATAATAAATACTGTATTGCGTTTATGTGTAAGAGAACTCTACTCAAGCTTTATTTGCTACAGCTGACAACAAGAAATAGAAAACAAAAAATAAAATGAAAAAAATGTACAATAAACAAAAACAATGACATGTCAACAAGATTAATTTTATTTAATGTTGTTGCTACTACAACTACAACTACTTAATACTATTATTGCTGCTAATATTGTTATTGATAGTTTACAGTAGGAAGTTTTTAGGAGTAACAACAAGCTCAATAAAATTGTATATTGTATATTATGAAGCTTTTAAAGCAAACAAAAGCTAAACGATGAAATCATATAAATGCTTTTTTTCACCAACATTTAACCTCAAGGATTTAGTTAATAATAAGGATAACCGGAAATTGATTTCAAATAACAAGAGGAAATTGCAATGGAAAAAGCAGTAACAAAAAAAAAAACGTTATAATACACAATATATTGTATGCGTATCGTATAGTGGTAAGATTCTACAATAGTGGTACGAATGATGTTGATAATTTTTATTTAAAAAATTACTAAAACATAAACTACAAAGATGTTGTAGAATTGAAACAGAAATGGAAAAGTCATATTAAGCTTTATTTTATTTATTATATTTCTTATTATATTTAAATTATTATGTGTCATTTATTTTATTCACAAGCTCCCTTATATCGCTTATGGTTTAGGGAAATATACATTTAGTAAATTAGCCTGTGAACAGGCCGGAATATTTTATGTTGTATCATTGTTTTGCATACTTTTAGTATGGTGAGTACCTCGTTAGACTGATTCGTAGCGCGCTAGTCTATCAGTCTGGGGGTTGTGGGTTCAATTCCCTCCAAATGACAAGTTTTCTCCAGACAAGCAAACAGTGTTGTCTTAAAAAAAAACAATTCTAGTAGGATTGAGAAAATGTATTACTTTTGAAATATATTCTATGGTAAAAACTACTATTCATACAACATAAAGTAAATACAATAGTTGACGAAAATTAAAATAAAAAATTAAAATAGGTATATTAAATAATAAATCGTTAAATGCCAGAAAAACGCTTTCAAATTTTGGAAATTAAGTTTGAAAAAAAATCTGTTTGAGAAGTTTATAGAGCACTTCGTCCATTTTACGGTCAACATACTTGACCTAGTGAACAAGCAGTTCGTACAGTTGTTGATCACTTTCGCACTAATTTTCGCACACTTGCTGATTCGAAACCATTAACAAGACAAAGAAATGTGCGATCTGATGAGAATATTGCTGCTGTAGTGCGAAGTATTGCAGAAGACCACGCTGGCATCATTGGTGCTTATTTATTTCGATGAATGGCGAGCACTATCGAGTCATGCTGAATGAATTTTTGTTTTCAAAAATTAATCAGCAAAACATCCTCGACATTTGCTTCGAACAAGATGGTGCAACTTGTCATATAGCGCTCTTAACAATCGATTTATTGTAAAATCAATTTAGTGACAACTTTATTTCAAGAAGTAATCCTATTCACTGGCCCTATTGACTGGTGCGATTTAACGTCTCTGGAATCGAAAAGGGACCCATAAAGTTATTGGTCTGCTTCAGTATCTCCCCTACAAAATAACACCTCTGGATTACTTTTTATGGAACTATGTTAAGCAATTGGTTTTTGCTGATAAACCAGCAACTCTTGAAGCATTGGAACCCAATATTAAGTTCTTATGCAGACAAAAATGTGATGTTTTGACAAAATTTAGATTTTTAGTGAACTTTAAATTTGTATAGCCTTCAGCATAAGTGGAAAGGGTATATATAAGTTTATCATTCCGTGTGTAATTTCTACAATATTCACTTCCGACCCCATAAAGTATATATATTCTGAATGCTTATAGATAGAAAACTTGATTAAGCGATGCCCGTCTGTCCGTGTTCGGGTTGAAATATCATTTGCCAAGGCACCAGACGAGGTAAAAAAGATTTAAGCCCACCAAATCACCAGGCATAGTTACGAAAATTGTAGGATCGCACTTTAACAACATCAGATGATTCTGTTCGAGGCTGCCGGAAAAAAACCTCACCCACCTATATTTTTTCTTTTGATTTTTTTTTTTTTTTTTTTTGTTAAATAAATATTAGACAGCGACAAGTATGTAGATCACAAGGAGTACAGTGTACAGATCTCAGGGGATCAATAACCCCATGCGAGGGGCGATTTTTAGTTTGTTTTAAGGCTGGTAAAGTTTTTCTGCTTTGATTTGTATTAACGAACTTTTTAGATAGCTGTACGCTTAAAGGTAGCCCCACAGGATGCCCACTGATAACCATGACTGCACCTGGTTCTCAAAGGCACATTGGGAGAGTCTCAAAAAAAGTTATAAAAAAATTTACAAAACTGATCAACAAAATTTTTATAAAAAATTCTTACAAAAAATTTTTATAAAAAAATTTTACTTAAAATTTTTATAAAAAATTTTTACTTAAAATTTTCCAATATTCAAAAAATATTACAAAAATTTTTTAAAAAAATTTTTTACAAGACATTTTCAAATAAAATTTTTACAAAAAATTAAATAAAATAATAAAAATAAATTTTTATAAAAAATTTTCAAAAAAATGTATTAAAAAAATAAAAAAAAATATTCAATAACCTTTTTACAAAATATTCTCCAAAATATTTTTACAAAAAATAAAAAAACTATCAAAAAAAATTTATTATTATTTATTTTTTTTTTTATTTTGGTAAGGTATAAAAAAGAATAGTAAAATTAGTGTTTTTAAGGAGAAAAATTATTTCTTTAAGATTTTTAGCCTAAAATTAAATTTAAAACTAAAATATAAGTTCGTTCAAACAAAAGCATACTTTAAGGTGTTAAAAATTCAATTTATTGCAGCATAATTTTTGGTTTATAATATTATACTCTGAAATTAAAAAAGTAAACAAAAAGCAATTTTTTAAAGCCGGCTGAAGGTAAATCACATTTCAATATTTCTATTTATTTTCTTTACAATCTAACCTTCGTCACCTTTTACAAAAACAAAATATATAAAAGCCTTGTCAACACCACAAAACAAATATAATAAAGCGACTATATAAACGACTTAAAGAAATTAAATTTAAATAAAGTCTTAGAAAAATGTTTTAAATGTTTTGCAAGAAAAACCTTTAAGCAAAAGGCAAAACACAACCACAAAGGTCAAAAGCCGACTGTAAGGACTTTTATGTAAAACATTTAACACCCAACTTATAAAAGTTTTTTTTTTAAGTAAATCCACAAAATACCCTTAGCGCAAACTTAATTATAAACGATAAGAAAAAAAGCTTTAAAAATGCCAAAGAATTTTTAACAACATTCAATGTTTGCCATAGTAAAGGAAAATAAAGTTTTTCTAGGAGAAACAAAAAAATTTCTACTTGAAAAAGTTGTAGTTGTAAGTTGGAAATGATTAACAAACACAAAACATATAAAAATGCGTGTTTAGATGTTATAAATTAAAATCAAAAGAAGCAAAAGAAACGTAGCAAAAATCTATTTAAGTGATTATAAATTTTGAAGTTTTGAAAAATACAGAAGCCAATGAGAAAGTTGTACAAAATAGTAAAAAAACTAAAGAGAGGTTGGTAATTTTTTTAATTTTTTTTTTTTTTTAATTTTGTTCTACTTTTACAATTTATTTTATTTTATATAATAAAAAGGGAAGTCCTAAACACATATGGAGTTGTCTGCAAAATTTTATTCTATGTTCGCTGTAATTTAAATGAGAGGGAAAAAATAGCGCGTGTTTAAAAAAAAAAGACGTAAACAATTTAAATTTTACAAAAAAATCACATTTTCATTTAACAAAAACCCAAATTAAACAAATTAGCGAAAAATCACCAAAACAAAATTTAGAAAATAAAATATAAATTTCAATCACGATCTCATAATAATGTCTGAAAGCGAATAAAATCGATTTTGATGCTCGAAGGACCAAATGTTGAATGCACTAGAGCACCCATGTAATACATAGCACTCCCAAAATTTCTATCGTCAATTATTCCAATAACAAATTTACTTGTATTTTAGAGTAGAAATCGTTCACGTCAATCGTTTTTTCATGGGAATAATTGTTTGGGATAGAGGTGATCATTTTTTGCACTTCACCCGCATTTATTGGTTATCTAGGGGTTAAATATTGTGATGTGCATATTTAGACCAAAGTCACTTTTTAATCCATTACCAGTAAAATAAATGAATTTTCTTAAGATATAAATTAAATTAAGTTAAAAAAAACATAAAAATTAATCGATTAATCGGTAATTTTTCAAGTTTTATTCGATTAATCGGTAGAATATTATGTTTAGTTAAAATCGAATGTGTGTGGTTCAGTAATACATATAAAACACAGGTAATCGTAATTTTTAGGGCTGCTTCAGAATTAAATTTGCTTAATAGTATTGTGGGCCGTCTGAGTCAGTTTTTGGTTATCAAGCCATAAAATAGAGAAAATTCATACTAAATGAGCGCAAAGTTTTCTACCGCTTCTTGATAATGAGAATACGTATTTTCAAGACTTCAGAACTGAATGAGAGCCACTTAAAGTTCAGTTTAAGGGTAAACTTTGAATTGAATCGCCATAAAAACACTAACCCACGATAAAAAGTTTGTATAAACAAAATATTTGTCCTTTTATAACAAAAAAAAAGTTAATATAACTAAACTAATAAAAAAATGTGTGCTTTATTTACACAGACAAAAAAAGTTTTAAATTAAATTTCAATTAATTTTTTAATTGAAACAAATATATGTATATTTGTTTAAAACAGAACAAAAAAATCCAATTAAACAAATAATTGAATCAATTAATTATTTCATTAAATTTTACTCCGAAAAAAATTAAAATATTTGACTGGTGAAAATATTTTTTTCTGTGTAAATAAAGCCACACATCTTTTTTACAACTTTTTGAGGCGATTTTTGCCACTTATATGGGAAGGACCGGTTTAAGCTTTAGAAATAAAAATTTTATGCACATCGTATGCGCATAACAAAAAATGCGCGGGAAGAGAAAAAAATAACACATTTGCATATATAGGTATGTTAGAAGATAATTTTCATCTGTGATTATGGCTGATATAAGTATTAAGAAATCGGGTTCTCATAGTGTTCTTGGTATGAAAATCCAGTTCAATTTTTGATGGACTAAACATATTTTTCCATTCCAAAAGTGTTTCGGTTTTTTGAAACAGTGTAAAACATACTGCAATTCATCGGATTTTGTGTATTATTGTTTCTGCAATAGAATGTGCTCTAATGTGACTATCGAAGTATTTTTCTGATATCCGCACTTGCTTACGTATAACACACTTAATTAAGAGACCATCTATTTGTGGTCGATTGACCAGTGAATCGTGTTATACACTACAAATAGAATTCCTTTTCATACCCTTTTCCCTTTCCATAAAATATATATTCTGGACCCTTCTGTACTTGTGTCCATTTGGTCGTATGCGTTCAGGTTTAACTTTGTCAAAGGACCAGTAGAGATACAAAAAATTGGTACCTACCAATCTGCAAGGCATAGTTTCGAAAATTTCTACAATTCATCAGACCATTGCATTCGAGACTGCGGAAAGAAAACAACGCCCACCTATATTTTTTCACGTTGATTTCATTTGATTGTAATGATTCTCTTTTGCTTTTTTATTAAATAAATATAAGACCGCACCAGTAGATCGCATGGAGTTCATAAAGATCTTGTTTGTTAGATTGTTTTTTAGATTTGTTTTTTAGATTGATAGGGGTTCTCTGCTTTGTTTTGTAGTAAAAGCCTTTATACACAATACACATAGAGGTAGCTGATAGACCCACAGTTTTCCCACTGGAACCACGAGCAGTCAATAGGCCTATTGAGGGGTCATATTAATCATGTGCTTTAGTCTGACCATTCTAACGCAATATAGATTGCAGAAAGGTTCTAACTTCTACAAAAAAAAAAAAAATTATACAAAATTTTAACAAAAAACTTTCTATAAAATTTTTACAAAAAATTTCCGATAAAATTTTAACAAAAAACTTTCGATAAAATTTTTACAAAAAATTTCCGATAAAATTTTTGCAAAAAATTTCCCATAAAATTTTTACAAAAAACTTTCGATAAAATTTTTACAAAAAGTTTTCGATAAAATTTTTACATAAAATTTGTACTAAAAGTTTCACAAAAATTTTTCGATTAAATTTTTACATAAAATTTTCGATAAAATTTTAAATACAGAAAATGTTTGATAAAATTTGTACTAAAAATTTTCAATAAAATTTTTACAAACTTTTTGATAAAATTTTCGATAAAAATTTCCAATAAATTTTCGATAAAATTTTTATGAATAAATTTCAATAAAATATTTCCAAAGAATTTTCGATAACATTTATACGAAATATTTTCGATAAAATTTTTGCAAAAAAAATTGCCTATATCTTTATATTAATGTAAAAATGTATATTATTGTGGAATTTATAGTATTTATAGTATCCCCGGTGCGCTTCGCTACACCCATCCAGAAAAAACACAATAAACACTTAGAAGAAAAGTATGAGCAAATTTTAACGCGAAAACGCACGCTATTCTCAAGTCAAAAATGTTCCCATCCAACCTGTTTTATGCTAGACTATACGTATTAACACGATAACAATTTTTACTTTTAATGGGATGTGCCAGTCCCAGTATTCTTATCCAGTCTGTATTTTGCTTAACTATGCACATTAGTATGAGGGTTACTTCTGCAAAGTTTCAAGACTATACCTAATGTAGTTCTCTAGGTACGCGATAATAATTTTTCACTTTGTGTAGGAGGTACCACGCCCTCTATTCAAATTCAGTCTGTGTTTCTCTACACCATGTATCTTAATATGGGGATTACTGATGCAAAATTCCAAGATGCTACCCATTGCAGTTCTCTAGATACAGGATAATAATTTTTTACTTTGTATGGGGGGTACCACGCTCACTGTCCCAATTCAGCCTATGTTTTTCTAAAGTATCACCATGGGTATGGTTTTTACTTGTACCCACTTTGAAGACCATACCTATTATAGTTCTCTATATACACAATAATAATTTTTCACTGTCCCAATTCATTCTGTATTTTGGCGGACTATGCGCCTTAGCACAAAGGCTACTCTTACAAAGTTTCAAGGCGCTACCTATTGCAGTTCGCCAGGAACACGATAATAATTTTTTACTTTGTATGGGCGGTACCACACCAACTATTCCGGCCATAACTCAGGGATCAATACACATACAGAGACCATTTGTACATAAAAACCTTGGTATTGACGTCACCTTTCATATAAACTTTGCAGAAACAAAATCGGTTCACGCATTCCAGAGAACATAAATTTCTAACACAATGCAACTTTTTTTTTATATATATAGATTATTGTGGAATTGGGAAACATAACAGAGTAAAGGAATTTTTAATATTACTGTGATCAAGGGTAAATAAGATTCGGCATGGCCGAATATAGCACTCTTACTTGTTTAGCCTCAGAGTTGTTATGTGGATGTAACTTCGCCCCTATGTTTTTCCTATGACTCTTAACGTGCGGTGCAAAAATTCAAATCGCAAAAGTACACAACCGCCAATGCTTTCTGGGTATTTGATGCTACCAATCCTGAAACTAAAATATAAGAACCTTCGAGGTCTGTTACCGATTATTGATGACGCTTTTCGAAATGTAACGTAGTTGTTTATGGTTTGCACCTAAATCGCAGAAAGGGCGATTTAGTTCGGTGTGCAGTTGCACTTTCAGCAGACGTACCCATTGGGCGACAAGAGTTTTGATAGTATCCAACTCCTAAACAAGCGGTGTGAGCATGGTCTTTTTATTCAACTTCAATTACAGGTAATTTGTAATTGATAAAATCCAATTACAATTACATATAATTGCGTAATTGCATGTGTAATTAATTACAAAATCTCATTGGCATCGCCCAAGTCTGGTATTTAGGCTTCTAACTAACTACTCAAGCCTAATACCAGTTAATTGTCACTTGTATCATATTACTAGTTGCCCTGAAATCCGCTTAGAGCCTTGTAGCAAAATACTTCACACTTTTATTGTTTTACAAGTGGTTTGTAATTCTTCTTTACTCTTTATATTTTCTTCTACTTTTATTTTATTTTATTTTATTTTATTTCCCTGCCTAGCAGCTTAACTTTCTTTTTGACAAGGACTACTAAAATTTTACAACGTGCAAGTTTGTATGTCTTTGTTAGAATGTACTCGTATGTCTGCATTACTAGTATTCTAGTTTGATACTTAGTTAACTTCTTAGTGTGTTTGTGTGTGTGTGTGTGTTTGTGTTTGTATATATTTTACATGTTAAAGTTTTTAAACGCTGGACTTTAGCAAACCACACGTTTCATTTAGTTGTTTCCTTCTTGTACATGGCGTTGGTTGCTTTTAAATAATTTTTCTTCAAACTATTTCTATTCGTATTTCTGTAACAACGACAAAGAAACTTTCTTTTTTAAACTTTTAACAAGATAACTAAAACAAAAATATATTTATTTAATAACTATTTATTAAAAACCGATTAAGGAAACCAACAAAGATTGAAAAAGAAATAAAAAGTTTAGTGTTTAACAACATTTATATCAATGAAAATGTTTGAACTTTCAAAAATTTTTGCCCTGAGAAGGTAAGAAAATGAAAAGAAATCATAAATCGGAAAACTATAAAAAAGTGACGCATTAAAAAAATTTTCAAATAGAGAATTAAAAAATAAAAATGCTGTAGTTCGCTGCGCCGAATCTCATTAAACTGTGATTTAAGTTGTTACCTGCTAATATTATGTTTCCTGATTTATTTGTTTAATTTAATTGTGAAAAAATCAATAAAAAGTATGATGTGACACCTGGCTAAGAGGAACTAAGCTGGCCTATCAGTCTAGGGGTTATGGGTTTAATTCTCACCAAATACTCCGGGTGATTTTTAGGGTTCCGTATACAAAGTGTAAAAACGTAACCCTATTGTTTTCGCTACAATGTCTGTCCGTCTGTCAGCGCCTTTTATCTCTGGAACCGTAATAGGTAGACTCTTGAAATTTTCACAGATGATGTATAGCCGTTGCCGCTATAGCAACAAATACTTATAGGGTAATCCGAGAGAGAGGTGTTATTCACGAATATGTGTTTATTTCTTGAACTGTAAGAGGCATAGACTCAACATTTAAAAACAGTAGTTAAAACTTAGCTCGCTATATAAACAAGTATACAAAAATAAACCTAAAAATTAAAGGGTGCTCCGATAGTGGTGTGATTTACATGTGTAAGGTCTAAGTTTTGAACCATAATAGGTAGACGCTTGAAATTTTCACAGAAGGTGTATAACTGTGGCCGCTATAGTAGCGAACTCTAAAATGTATAGGGTCTTCCGAAAGGGAGGTGTTATTCACGAATATCTGCTTATTACTTGAACTGTAGGAGGAATACACTAAAAATATGCAAGCAGTAATTAAAACTTAGTTCGCTATATAAATAAGTGTAAAAAAATAAATCTAAAAATTAAAGGGTATTCCGATAGTGGCGTGATTTGCATGTATAAGTCCTAAATTTTGAACGATAATAGGTAGACTGTTGAAATTTTCACAAAAGGTGTATAACTGTGGCCACTATAGCAATAAATACTAAAACTCTTCGGGTGTTCCGAAAGTGAGGTGTTATTTGCCTTTATGTTTTTATTTATTTAGCTATAGGAGGCAACCACTTAAAATTTGCAGACAGTAATTAACTCTATATTCCCTTTCTATTAAATTAAACCTTAAAATTAAAGGGTGTTCCGAGAGTGACGTTCTTTGCGTGTATATGGCATAAGTTTTGAACGATAATAAGTAGATTCTTGAAGTTTTTACAGGAGGTTTCTTACTATGGATACTATAACAAATAATAAAAATTAAAGGGTGTTCCGATAGAGACATGATTTTTACTTAAAGAGCCTTATTTTTTGAACCGTAATAGGTAGACTCTTGAATTTTTTACAGTAGATGTTGTACTTCGGCCACTGTAACAATTACTAATTGCTAAAGGGTGATCCATCAGTGACATGTTTTTCACGTATATTACTTAATTTTTTAACCACAATAGGTAGGCCTGATATTTTAATAGAAAGTGTATTACCATGGCCGTAATAACAACAATTGCTAAAATTTAAAGGGTGTTCCATTAGTGATGCAATTTTGACGAATATTACTTTGATTTTAAAAAGAAATGGGTGGCCCATAAGACATGAAAAAATTAACAACTTGAGTTTTTAAAGGCGTACTAAACATAGTACGGAACCCTACGTGTATGAGACTAACTCGCACTTTACTGATTTATTTTTTTTTTTATATATATATTTTTTTTTTTTGTTATAACATTTAGAATCCTCGAAAATTCTATTTCCAATAAATAACGACAGTATCAAGAATATATATACACCTTATGAAGTGAATGATAACACCTTATGATAATGAATATTATAAACATTATAAATGAATACATACATAACCTACCCAGTTGTGCTAAATAGTATATAAGTAGAAAAATTAACTAGATGTTTTTTTCTGGAGAGTTTTCGTTTTTACTTTACCATACGTAGTATAAGGTAAAGTATAGTAATCGTGAAAAAAATTGAGGTCGGGTTTTCGACGTATATATACGGTTTGAGGTTCTCTGAATCCATTTTGGCTACTTTCGCGATAATGTTTGTGTGTGGGTGGGTGTGTATGCCACTATTTTTGTGCAATTTGTGCATGTCATACCGTTTGAAATATCAATATAAAATTTAGTATGTGCCTTTGGTATATGGAGATGAAGAGCTGTATAGTTTTTGGGAATAATTGGGAGGGGACAAGGGGTAGTTTCCTTACCCCCAAATTTTGTGAACGCTCTAAAGATCATACCGTATGACATATTAAAATGAAATTCAGTATGTGTCTTCTATAAATTTGGAGCATAATTGGGAGGGGGCAAGGCAAGGTGTCCTTAGTTCCAAATTTTGTGAACTCTATAAAGGTCATACCGTATGTCATATCAAAATTAAATTCAGTATGTGCCCTTGATATATGTAGATGAAGAGCTGTATTGATTTTAGTCATAATCCGGGGGGGGGGGGGGGGGGGAAGTGGTAGTTCACTTAACACGCCAAACCGAAAATAATTAATTTTTCGATTCGAATATACTTTGAACTTATATTCTTTATGTAATATATCCATAAAAATATCTGTTTCCATTGGGTATGGTAAAATTGAGTGTAGGCCACTCTAAATTTGTTGGTAGATTTTTAAATCAAATTTAGATTTCTTGATTATTTTTTGCAAGAAATTATAGCTTTTGTTGAAGAAGAAAAATGGATTAGTGTTATCCAAATTAAAATACCTGATTATCTATATATATAAAAATAAGTTGCATTGTGTTAGTAATTGATGTTCTCTGGAATGTGTGAACCGATTTTGTTGCTGCAAAGTTTATATGAAAGGTACGGCAATACCAAGGTTTTTATGTATAAACGGTCTCTGTATGTGTATTGGTTCATGAGTTAAAAAGTTAAAAGTTAAAAAAATTATTTTCGTGTTCCTGGCGAACTGCAATAGATAGCGCCTTGAAACTTTGCAAGAGTAGACTTTGTGTTAAGGCGCATAGTTTGCCAAAATACAGAATTAATTGGGACAGTGGGTGTGGTACCTCCCATACAAAGTTAAAAATTATTATTGTGTATATAGAGAACAATAATAGGTAATGGTCTTCAAAGTGCAAGTAAACCCAATACCCATGCGTATACTCTAGAAAACCATAGGTTGAATTGGGACAGTGAGCGTGGTACCCCCCATACAAAGTAAAAAATTATTATCCTGTATTTAGAGAACTGCAATAGGTAACGCCTTGGAATTTTGCATCAGTAACCGCATATTAAGTTACATTGTGTAGACAAACACAGACTGAATGTGAATGGAGGGCGTGGTACCTCCTATACAAAGTGAAAAATTATTATCGCATACCAAGAGAACTACATTAGGTATAGTCTTGAAATTTTGCACAAGTCACTCTAATACTAATGTGCATAGTCTAGCAAAATACAGACTGGATAAGAATACTGGTGTTTTAGTTGTAAGCATCATCTATTTAACCAACCAAACCCATACATATAAGGTGGTAAATATTAAAAGTAAAAATATTCAACAAGAGGGAAGCTTAAGGTAGTGGTAGACTTCGTTCTCACCAACTGACGATTGATAATTGAATATAAGTTTTCTCGTATTCCTACAGGGTTGCTTCGAAACCCTGTATTCTTTTACATTTGAATTTTTTCAAAATATTTATTTTTGAAAGTTTTGTTTTTTATGCTTTTCTGTGTTATTAATAAATAAACAAAAAACTGTATTGTCAACTAAACGTATTTTTTATGATTAAGCGATTAAACATTCTTAATATAATATTAACACACACACACATTATAAATATTTAAAAATAAGTAATATATTGTTGTAAAATTAATTTTAATTTATTTTGGAGTTACGGACCCCTAAAGTTTCTATGTAAAGTTTTGTATATCTCAACTATTTAATGGAATGAGATAATATGAGTATCACTGGAATGGTAATTAAAAGTACTATCTAACTAAATTGACATTAATGAAAAATATTATAAAATATCAAGCTAGCACAAAAAAAGTTTTTTTTAAAGGCTTTTCTTGTCTATGTTCTGACAAAAAGAATGAAAATTAAAAAAATATATATTTGTTTGTTCACCTAAAATGTTTCCCAAAGGTAAAAAGTAACCCAATTGTTTTCGCTACAATGTCTTTCAGCGCCTTCTATCTCTGGAATCGTTATAGGTAGACTCTTGAAATTTTCACAGAAGTTGTATATCTGTGGCCGCTATAACAACAACTACTAAAACTTTTAGGGTGTTCCGAAAGAGACTCGTTTTTCACGTATATGTGTTTATTTCTTAATCAGTAGAAGGAATAAAATTAAAATTTAAACAGGAGGTGAATTACTGTGTTCCTACAGGGACATATTTTTCACTTATATTGTCTTTTTACCGCAATAGGTAGGCTCCTATTATTTTCATATAAATCCATAACAATAATTACTAAAATATTAAGAGTATTTCGATAGTGATGTTGTTTTCGCGAATATGACTTTTATTTTTTAAACGCGAGTATATACAGAGTGTGTAAATTTATGGCAAAAATATAAAAAATAAAAATAAAGGATTTTGCGAGTGTGGCAAATATTTTCGAATAGTTGTAGCCTAATTTTTGAACCGGAATGGGTAGACACTTTACACTTACGCAAATTATGTACAAATTTGTCCCCTAGAACAAATAACAAAACCAAAAATTAAAGGTTGTTTCAATAATGACTCGATTTTACATATATAACCTTATATTGACACTTAAAATTTACACGTATTATATTTAATATCTACTATCTATCAATATCTCGTCAGGCTTTGTCATGTAACTTTTTCAACCCCGCTTGCCTTCCAACCCCTCTTACTAACAAGAAAATAGTTGCATGAAAAAGTTGTGGCGTTTAATGCAAGGTGTAAAAGTAGTCTATATTACAAAAATTTTTTTCATAAAACACACTTTTTTACATTGTTTTCTTTTTCATAAAAATACAATTTTTACAAAAAGCCACTTTTTATAAAAAAAAAGCGCTTTACCCCAAAAAAAAGATTTTTCACAGAATTACAATTTTTCGATAAAAGTTCTGTCCAAAATATATGTTTTAAAGAGAATGACTTTTTAAACTGCAATTATTACGCAAAATAATGATAACACAAAAAAGGGCCTTAATTACTATTTTTCTATTCGTATAATTTTTTTAATTACCATATTTTACTGATACATATAAAAATTTTAATTAGAATTTTTCTAACAAACCTTATACAATTTCCTAGTTTTCACTTAATTGCATTATCTAAATATTTACTCATTACTCAAACAAACAACACTGCAAAAGCTTTGTCTATATAGACGTAAGAGTATATATGTACACATACAAACAAACTGTCTTCTGGTATTTAGAATGAGGCTTATAATTCCAAGAAACTTTTTATATCCATAATTACAAAAATAATCCCTTAAAGCTTAAAGTCACCAGTCATTTTCTGAGTTTTAGTTCAGTCTTTTTTTTTTTTTTTTTGTTATTAATGCTGCTCTGTTTTAGTTTTTCCAACTAATTTGTGTACAAAGTTGATTATGTTTAATACCAGCTCTTATACAGGGTCAAAGAACAAGTAGAAAGAGTCAATTCGGCATACCATCCTGCTACTGCCAATAATACTTGTACTGATACGAGAAAATTACAACAATCAAGAAAAAAAAACTAATAACTGAAACTCCCCGCAAACAGAAGATGCCAGATTAAGCTGCTGGTGTAAATTCCTAAGAATAAAAAATCTAGGATTTTTAATAATATTAAAATGGTAAAAGGGTTTAACTACTAAAGGTAAATATTTTTGCCTTTATAATATAGTTTTTTCCAAATGGCAACACCATAAAAATACTATAATTTTACAGTTATTATGTTGTTAATATTACGCATATTTGTTAGTGTTTGTTTGTAATACATATGTTCAAAGGCAATCATGGAAACTCCTGAGGATCTGTGAACACACACACACACACAGTCTCAACAAGACTCTTACGAAAAGAACAAAACCATGGCACAAAAAAACAAGGTAGACTCGCGGCGAAAAAAGAACACAACTCTGTAATAAAAATGCGTACATTTTGTTTTTGTATAAATCATTTTGACACTGGAAGATGGAGACAACAAATAGTCAGCTGAGCTCTCGAGTTTACCTGTTATGAATTCGCCTTGAACAAAACGTAATAATTTTCAATCAATAGCATGACAGCTTTCAAGATAGTAGGTTTGTGTCGCTTTGTTTTATGAAAAAGGTATACTCTTAATATTTAGCGACAAATTAAGAAGTTTATAGAGGTAACTAATTTTGTTTCTCTTAAGCATAGAATTTATTATTATTACACTAACAAGAAAATTTGTTGAAATCAGAATAAAAAAATAATTTTAAATTTTGAAAAATACATTTCAAACATCAATTCACGCTCTTCCGTACGTATTAATTTACATATTTAGTCGTTAAAATATTTATTCATTCAATTACACATAATTTTATTTATATTTATATTCTATATGTCACACATTTCTAAACTAGCTGTGCCCACACACGTTGTGTGAGTCCTGACAATATTTTGTTCAATTTTGCTTTGATTTGAATTACTCAACACCAAATTTTAAGACTCTTACATATATACTTTATATAAAGGTAACCATCCCTGGATAAAATTCTAAAAATATTTTTCCATTATTTTAAAACAGCGCCGTGTTTAAAATATCCTGCTTTTAATTCATATTTTGTCATTATTTTCAAACAGCGTCATCTGTTGCGCAACTCTGTTTAAAATATACCGCTTTCAAAAATGAAAGATGCCTTAAGGTAAGATGTACCTTTTAATCGGTGAAAATAATCGGCGTAGTTTCACTGCTTTATCTCCACTTTCTCTTGAAAATAAGATATTGTTACAGAAAAAAATATCCTATATCGGAATCAGGATACTAACGTATCTCCTCACAAAATTTTTTTAAAATCCATCTAGCAGTTTTGACTTGATGCGAACACAAATAATTCTTGCAAAAAAAACCGATTACAAAACAAATATATGTGCATAAATTCCAAACTAAAAATTTAAAAGGAAGTAATCTGTAAGAAATAGTACTCAAATCAAATACTTCTATACTTTTTGCTCTAAAGGACAAGTAATATACGTTCTGTACATTCAAATGTCTATCCATAACGACAAATTACGTCAGATATGAGGACACCCTTTATTTTTTTACAGTTATTATTACTGACAGTAATAAAAAGTAAAGGTTCCAAAGATATAGCCATATAGCTTAAACAATATCACCTAGGGGGCACCCTTTAATGTACAATTTTAAATTAAACACTTATTTTAAAGGACAGATGCTTTGTTAATTTCAAATGTCTGTCTAAAACGGTTCAAAAGTTTGGCCATACGCATCAATTTACATCAACTATTGATACACCTTTTAAAATTTTAAATATTTATAAATGTTATTATACGGGACATAGTATTGGAGATTCTTTCTAATTTTCAAGTGTTTGTCTATAACGGTTCAAAAGATAGGGCTAGATAGGTTAAATTATATCAAATATGGGGACACCCTTTAGTTTCCAAATTTAAATTATATACTTGATGTTATAAAGGACTTAGATATACAGGTTCTTTGTAACGGTTCACAAGTTTGGCAATATACATCAAATTACATCAACTATTGGGACACCCTTTAACTTCTAATTATAAAGATTTAATTTCTGTTTATAAATATTGGACATTCTGTCCAATTTTCAAGTGATTGTCTACAATGGTTCATATATTTAAATTCACGTCACATATGGGGACACCCTTTAATTTTTAAGTTAATTTTTTTTTTATTAATTTCTGTTATTGGCAGCTATAGTGATATGCAGTTTGTTAAAATTTTAAGAGGGTGCTCTTTACGGTTCATAATACACGTAAAAAACACGTATGTTGTATCGGAACACCCTTTAATTTTCAAAATTCTGAACTTCTTTTAAAATGGGACCAATCTGTAAGCATTTCCTTTCAAATAAAGAAAAAATTTTTAAAATCGGTTCAGAAATGACTGAGTTCTGCGGGCACAAACATAAAAAAAAGCAACATTCAGACGAATTGATAACCTCTTTCTTTTTTTGAAGTCGGTTAAAAAATAAAGACAGACTGGAAATGAGTTATTTTTTATTATATGTATAGATGTCACACATTTATTCGTAAACTATCTGCGCCTTACACGTTGTGTGTGTCCTGACAACATTTTGTTCGATTGTGCTTCGAAAGCAATAACGCCAAATTTTAAGACTTACGTATTTACTTTATATAAAGGTTAACATCCCTGGATAAAATTCTAAAATTCTAAAAGTTAGTGTAAAGCTCTGTAAAAGGTGTTTAAAATATTTTAATAACAATTTTATTTAATTGGCTATTTGGCAGTAAGAAATTTATATTTTTGTCATTATTTTAAAATAGCGCCATCTGTTTCTTTATTTAAAATATCTCGATTTTAATTCATATTTCGTTATTATTTTGAAACAGCGCCATCTGTTGCGCAACCTTGTTTAAAATATACCGCTTTCAAAAATAAAAGATGCCTTAAAGTATGCAGTACTTTTAAATCTGTAAAAAAATCGGCGTACTTTCACTGCTTTATCTCCACTTTCTCTCGGAAAAAATATCCTATATTGGAAATCCATCCAGTAGTATTTACGTGACAGAAAGACAGACAGACAGGTATTATATATATATATATATATATATATATATATATATATATATATATATATATATATATATATATATATATATATATATATATATATATATAGATACAGATATAATAAAGTTATAAAATAAGAAATTTCACCGTATAGAATGCATAGATTTTTGCAGTGCAAAAGCAACTATACATACTCATTTTACAAAATTCGCTGGTTGGGTACCTTTGCATATGAGTCATGCCACGTTAAATGGAATAAATAGAAAAATTACCCGTGTTCACTTTTCATTTTTCATTATCTGTTAGTACACTATCGGAGATCGTATGACAGTAAATTTAGAAAACTTCTATTTCTATTTGAGAAGAAGTCGTTTTTTAATTACTTTTTTATTTTTTGAATAAAACTTCTTAAATAACGGCTTCAATTTTATTTATTTGCATATTTTCGAATAAATAGCGCACACTTAAACAACTCAAATAACTCAAAGTTCAGAAAAGTTAAACTTGACATTAATATTCGGACAGTTTTTTACTAAATCAAAATAGTACAAGCATCTTTAAAAATGAGATTTAAATTTCAAAAACATAAATAACGCACAAGCAACACATTGGTCATTATATTTTTAATCTTTAAAATAAACATAAAAACTATAATTAAATAAAATCCATATCCTTTAAAGTAATAATTAAAAAAAATTACTAAATGACTTTTTTGACAGGTAAAATTTTTAAAACTACTCGACTTGCCATGGAATGACCCACATATATATTTTTATATTTATTTTCAGTTTTTAACAATGTTTGTTTGTTTGGTTGCATACTCTTGTTGTTTTTTTTTTTATTGTTACAGTTTGTATGCTTTGTTGTTATTGCGGTTTATATGTTGTGGCAGCTTTGATTGCTATGACATTTCTTCCTTGTATTAGTATGTAGTATACAGGAGTAGTAGTTTGTCTTGTGTACTAAATACACCGTTATTACTTTTTTTTTTTTTGAAGGGTTGGTTGTCTTTATTTAGTGGAGTAAACTGTTTTTTTATATTCTTTTATGATTAGCAAATATTAAGTTAATAGAAACAAATCATAGTTTAGAGAGCAAAAAAACACACCGGTCTTAAAAGAAAGTAGTCATTCAGTTGTTATTGTTGGTTTGATATACATATTTGTGTAACAATTTTGAAACAATTATAGGAACATATATATGGAAAATATTAAAAACTACAAAAAATTGTATAAAAATTATAAAAACAAATTTTGTCACAAATTTAAAATAAAGTTTAAATGAGTGTATAAATAATTATTGAGTTAATTTAAATAAAAACTTGTTAAAAACTTTCGATTTGGTTAATTTGGTGGCATTAAAAGAATAATAATAAATTACGAAGAATGATCTTATGTCTACATAAGATATAATTATGTGTGTTAAAGTGCGTTTGTTTTTAATCCTTCATAAAATATCTGCCAACAACATTGCTTAACATTTCTTAATTAAAAAAAAACACTTAGTATTACCCACATCATCTATAATTGTAAAAAATTTTAAATATCCTACGACATCACATGTCAATCATCACCGTTTCATTTATATCTCTATCAATAAGTTTAATATCACTAGGCCCTACATAACTGAAATATTTCCATGTACTATCCCTTAACTTCAATTAAAGTGAAGTATTTTTAAACTGTGGCTTGAGTATTACCTTATCAATGGAGTAAAACTAGACTATGATTAGGCTATGACTATATTATGTCTAAAATATGGCCTAACTATCAGTAGACTATAACTATGAATAGACTTTAACTATACCATTAATATACTATGACAATGGCTAGAATATAACTAGACTATAAATAGGCTGTGATTACACTAAGATGAGACTCCGACTAAACAATGGCAAGACTATGTCTATGCTATGACTAGACTATCAGTAGAGTATAAATATGAATAGATTTTGACTATACCACGAATATACTACATATCGCTTATTACTAGACGATGACAAAAACAAAATTTGGTTATTGCTGGAATTAAACGAGTAGACTGACTAGGCTATTACTAAATTATGTTTAAGCTTTGCCTAAACTATGGCCAGATTCTTCCCAATATAAAAGTAGACTATTTCTAGAATATAACTAGTCTATGACTAGACTATGGCTTAACTATATCCAGACTATGACCAGACCTGACTAAATTATATATATACTATAATGCCTAGAATGAATATGACGAAATTATGACGAAACTATGACTAGACTAGGAATAGCCTAACTAGACTATGACTATACTATGACTAGACTATGATTAGACTATGACTAGACTATGACTAGACTATGACTAGACTATGACTAGACTATGACTATACTATGACTAGACTATGATTAGACTATGACTAGACTATGACTAGACTATGACTAGACTATGACTAGACTATGACTAGACTATGACTAGACTATGACTAGACTATGACTAGACTATGACTAGACTATGACTAGACTATGACTAGACTATGACTAGACTATGACTAGACTATGACTAGACTATGACTAGACTATGACTAGACTATGACTAGACTATGACTAGACTATGACTAGACTATGACTAGACTATGACTAGACTATGACTAGACTATGACTAGACTATGACTAGACTATGACTAGACTATGACTAGACTATGACTAGACTATGACTAGACTATGACTAGACTATGACTGGACTATGACTAGACTATGACTAGACTATGACTAGACTATGACTAGACTATGATAGACTATGACTAGACTATGACTAGACTATGACTAGACTATGACTAGACTATGACTAGACTATGACTAGACTATGACTAGGCTATGACTAGACTATGACTAGACTATGACCAGACTATGACTAGGCTATGACTAGACTCTGACTACAATATGAGTATACGATGACTAGACTACATGAAAAGCTTACGGCTAGACTATGAGTGAAATGTGTCCAGAGTATAACTAGAATTTTACTGGACTATGCTATGACTCTATGACTAGACAATAAATAGACTATGAGAAAACTAACAGGCTAAGACTAAGCAGTATATGCCTAGAAAATTACTAGATTATTGCTAGGATATTACTAGACGAAGATTAGATTATGAGTAGACTATGACTAGACTAAAATTTGACTGAAAATTATGATATATTCGACTGTATATTATGATATAGAGCCACAAACGCGGAAAAAACTTCAAAACACGCAAAAGGTCTCTCTCTCTCTCTCTCTTCATTTCAGACTTTTATTTTAGACTTAAGATATGAGTAAATGTAACTAGTACAAAACTATTGAAGATACCATAAATAAATTATTGAAAAAAAAAGCAAATTAGAAAAGTTTGGATATTGAACCCAGGGGAATGGTTGGATAGTGAAAACAAGAAGCAGTGTTTCTTGGCAAGAAAAAAGAAGAAGTAACCACAGAGTTAGAAATGAAAACTAATATGAATATAATGGAAAAAAAAGATGAAAATATAAGAATTAAATCGGAAATCTGAGGTCATATATGAAAAATTATATTTAAAGACATTATTCAGGCATTTTATGATACAGATTTTGATAACTACCGACGCCGTAATAATTGCTTTGGAAGCCTCTATTAAGATTAAGAAATGTCATTAAGAAAACACACAGCGATGTGTCAACGAAGGACTTGACACAAATACTTGTACAACACATCAAAATGAATAATTTTCCTAGAGCTGGCCTTATGGGCAACACCAACTTGTTTAATTATAGAAATTGCAATTAATATTTTCTTTTCTTAGAAGCGATGCAGTTTCAAGAAGAGAAAAAGTGCTAAAAGTGCTTTGGACATGATGACTAAAAGTAACATCAGTATATCAAATAAAATCGATAGTGTTCGCTGAAATACTATCAAGTTATGTGATACACAGAAGACAGAGGAAGTATACGATGATCAGATATTCATTTTCGATAATGTTTTATTTTGAGCATACAAGAGAGAAGATAAAATTTAAGAAATTTTTAATCGACAAGTACTTAGCAGTCACGATAACTTTTCTGAAATTTTTTTCTATTCAGAAAAATACTACCACTTCATTAAAGGACTCACAAGATAGACGATAAAATATTAACAGGGAACAACATGACTAATCTATTGATCAGTAAATACCGCCATTCAGAAGTATTTTGGAAGCGACTTTGGTATGGTGATTCATCTGTATGACCATAGGTTGATAGTTTCATAACGTCTTAAACCCAAAAATGGCTAGACTTTGACTCGATTATCACTAGCTAATAAATAAGTAGATCTTGACGGCACTATGGTTTCAGGTTGACATTTAGATAAAGGACTTTATTCCTTTTAAGAACAATGGGGCTTATTGTAGGGTTACGAGCTAGATTTATAATTATTTTATAATTTTTTTTTTTTTTTTGCATACATTTTATTTGGACTACACAGAAAGCTTCTTTTTAAACAATTAAAGAGTTTAATCAGTTTTAAATTAATGTTCAATTAATTTTTTAATTGCTTCAAATATATATTTGTTAAAAACAGAATAAAAAATTCCGAATTAAACAATTAATTAAATCAATTAATTTTTTAATAAAAATTTAATGTGAAGCCAATTAAAACCTTTAATTGGTGAAAGTATTTTGTCTGTGTATATATTTTCAAAAAAAATCTTATATTTTCTTTCTATTTTTCCATATAAAAAAAACTTGAACTGCATTTCATTGTTATTGAATCATAAAAACAGCAGAAAAAAATCACTAAATTTACACTTGATTTCACTTTTGGAGAAAATATAGTGTAAATATCATCATATAAAATTTTCACATATTGACCAAGAAACTAAAAAAAAATCAAAAGCAAATTTATTATTATCCATAAATTAATTAAGAAACCCAACATATACACATGTAAATAATATCACAAACCAAATTTTATCTATCAAAATTACCAGTCATGAAACGTGCCAATTTGGTAAGAGGTCAATGTTTGAGTTTAAGGTAAAAAATGTTTCCTTTTTTTTTTAAGATTATTATTAACATTTATTATTTAAGAAATAAGAAATATTAAACTAAAGTGGTTTTATTGAACCTTCAAAAGCTTTCTAAATTTTTACTTTTATTTGTAGACCTCAAGGTAGCAGTAAAATGGATCGTTATGAAAAATTAAGTCGTTTGGGTGAGGGCTCTTATGGTATTGTTTACAAATGTCGTGATCGTGAGACGGGTCAGTTGGTGGCTGTTAAAAGATTTGTAGAGTCTGAAGATGATCCTGCCATAAGAAAAATAGCTTTAAGAGAAATTCGTTTACTTAAGGTAAGAGAAAGTTTTTCTTTAATGTCTTTAAGAGTAACTTTCTTTCATGTAACTTTATACCAAAAAATAACTAAAATTTTATACAAACATATTAGAGCCTATTCAATCTTTACAACCAAAGAAATACTCCCCCTTTAATTTTATGCGTGTCTTCCTTTACAAAAAAAAAAATTTTTTTTTTGTGCTCCAATTAAAAATTTTAATTAGTTGCAGTTACAATTTTAATTAAATATTTGATTGATTCAATTATTTACTTAATTATAAGATTATTTTTTCTTTCTGACTTAAGAATACACAATAAGTGAATCAATTAAAATCTTAACTAAATTTGTATCGAAAGCTAATTAAAACCATTAATTGTTGCAATTATTTTTTTGCTGTGTGTTTTTTAAGGAAAATTATTAAATTTTATTTTTTGTTTAATTACTCTTTCTATTTAGAATCTAAAACATCCAAATTTAATTTCATTACTTGAGGTATTTCGCCGCAAACGACGTTTACATTTGGTATTTGAATTTTGTGAACTGACTGTGTTGCATGAATTGGAACGTCATCCTCAGGGCTGTCCGGAACATTTAACAAAACAAATTGTCTATCAAACACTGCTAGGAGTTGCATATTGTCATAAACAAGGTTGCCTGCATCGTGACATTAAACCCGAAAATATATTGTTGACAGCACAGGGCCAAGTAAAATTGTGTGATTTTGGTTTTGCTCGTATGTTAAGTGAGTATCTCGCGAGTAACACTTTCATATTGCCTTAACAGTATGTACAACAAAGTTAAATTGCAAAAAAGTCACGTTTCATATGCAACAGCAATAAAAAAGAACCAAACAAAATTCATATTGCAAACTTCAAAGATTCATTCATTCATTCACATATACGCACACATGTACACAATTCTATAAACTGACACTATTATAAATTACCATTTCTCTTATACATACAGGTCCTGGTGAAAATTATACAGACTATGTTGCCACACGTTGGTATCGTGCGCCAGAGCTCCTAGTGGGTGATACACAATATGGTACGCCAGTAGATGTATGGGCTATTGGCTGCCTATTTGCCGAACTGGTACGTGGCGAAGCTTTATGGCCGGGACGTAGTGATGTTGATCAATTGTATTTGATACGTAAAACGTTAGGAGACCTGCTGCCAAGACACATACAGATATTTGGCCAAAATGAATACTTTAAGGTGCGTAGCTTACTACTGTTGATGTTAAACATAATTATGAAAAATTTATAACATAATTAATTTTTTATTCTTTTCATCATACACAGGGCATTACTTTGCCAGTGCCACCCAATTTAGAGCCATTAGAGGAGAAAATGCCATCAAAATCTTTACAAAATCCTTTAACAATAGATTTTTTAAAGGTAAAGTGTTAAATATAAAAAATATAAAACAGAACGTGGTGAGATAGATTTTACATATAATTAATTCATGCTCTAGTCATTATTCTTGTATCGTAGTTTAGTAAAAGTTGTTTTACACGACGTGTATTTGTCATATGACTTGTCACTTTTCCATGTGTGAATTCTATACACGTCGTGTGAACCCTTTCAAACATAACATATGTACAATGTACAATCCATGTATACAATACATATGACATTTTTCATTTAGAACGTGTTCTATTCTGATGTGACAAAGCATCTGATATTCTGTAATGCCAACTTGATATTTTTTTATATTGTGGTTTTTGTGGTACCAAAAGCGCTAAAAATGTGGTAAAAGCACTAGGTTTGCTTCTTTGCATCAGCTGTGGTTGCAAATAAAAAACTGTGTGGCGGCAAAATTATATATTGTAGGTTATGTCACATGTAATTACACATGTACGTTTGAAAGCAAAAATTAAAACCGTATGTAAAATGGCTATTTTGATAAACACATGAAATTACATATGGGTTATCATACTGACAAGTCATATGACAAATACACGTCATGTAAAACCATTTTAAGTCCTCTAGTTAAAGCGTAATAGTTATAATCTTGTGGTAGTCTTGTCATATTCTTGTAGTAGATTACTTTTAGTCCAATATTATATTAGGTTAGATTAGGGGTTACGCAGGTAGTGTATGGACAGCTCGCTTGGATCCAATATGTTGGGCCCTTTGTGTTACATGCAAAAAATGAAGAAAAAAGGAAGACAAAGACTGAAAAAGAAGATAGATGCAGCGAAGAGACTCAAGTAGAGTGAAAGAACAATTAAACAATCGGACAGATGTGATCAAGATTAAAATTGGCACGGAGCCGTTGGCTCTTATCCGACGGTGGTCTTACCACTGAGTGAAATAAAAGCGTAGACTAGCGCCCCCACTGTGTAGTACAGCACACACTACGATAACGTGCCGTGTGCAAAAGAAGGCATCGATAAGTGCACTAGATGTACCGCACCGTCACAGTGAGTAGCAATTTTTAGAATATGGCAAACCAACGACCCATGCTCAACCTCTTGCTTAGGGTTTGGAGACCACCCAACACCTTCTGTTCAGAGTGCATACTCTGCATACATTGATCCTTAAACCACAACCACCACGTAAACCCCCGAAGGGGACCTCACCAATAACCAGCCACAGAGATGAGAGGTACTCTGTGGGGCCACCGGTTGCCGTATTACCAGTCCTTGGGCGCTGGTCGGGCCTCCAAGAGGACCCGTAATAAAACAGACCTGTTCTTCTTGATTCAGGTTTCAGGAACCCTTGTGGCCGGTGCCACCATTTTCCCCGAGAGCACATTGTCAAAGCTTTTGGAAATGCAGCAGTAACAGTTTGAACCCCGGGAGAGATAGACAGACACAGATGAGTGGAGGAGAGAGAGTTGCAATGAAGCAACTCCTCAGAAAGGAATTCATCTTGTTTGGTTCCAATACTGAAACACTAGAAATGCTTGAGAGCCGTCCTTCTTCCTCATCTTGGCAGCTTCTGCAAAAGTCATTATAAGGAAGATCCGTCCTTCTGGCTTGGGCTTAAAATAGACAATAGTTGCTATTAAGTAACGTAGCTGCATTTACGGCATCCGAAGTAACAATTTTAATTTTTCTTCTGGTCTATTGTGAGCCAAATTCTAGTTGAAGAAGTCGATTCGATGGACCATCCAATCAAGTCCATTATTAATATTGTCATGATCTAGCAATAGTTTCGTCATTATATACACTTTAATCTTAGTCAAAGCCTAAGTATAATCTTGTCATAGTCTACTGCTAATAGTCCTGTCATAGTCTTTCTTTGGACTTGAAGTCATTATACACCATATTTTAACTCTTAAGATTTGCATTGGATCTAGGAGGAAAGAAATAAAATGAAAAAAAATAAATGAACTAGAGCTTGACTTTAAATTTTATCTGTATTGTCATAATTTTCAAAAAATATATCACGGGGAAAACAAAGTACCTTCGTAGTTGATAAAAAAATTCATTGGCAGCAGCGCGCTATCGGCTGATTTTTGTTTTTTTTTTTTTTTTGTCCAACAGCTTGCTTTGTTATTTCCTTCTCTTACTCTGGAAAAAAAAAAACACTTATAAAAAATGAAAATTTCTAAAACTGATATCGTATAATGGAATGCCTAATTCCTTTCTATATTATTTGACATAGCATACTGCTTTCCATTCGTATAGCAGCTCTGAGTAGATAAACAAAGCGCTCGAATCATTGTAATAATTTTTAAGGTCAATAAGGTCATCCTTGGCTTTCGGCCCTCGAATGGTTTCACTCTCATATTGGCTGATTGGCTTCCGTTGATAGCTGTTGCACCAAACAGTCTGGTCTGTTTCTGGTCTGCCGCATCGAGAAGAAGGGCAAACAGATGCTTGGATATTGGATTAGTGACAGTTAATAGAAACTTCAAGTATTATCGTGCTGAAAATCGAAAAAACGATGCTTGCAGATTATGCCTGGCACCATACACGGACAGACACATACATATATTCACATAATAAAATAGTAACTTATTTTCTGTCTGTCCTTCTTTTTTTGTGTTCGCATCACTTAAAAACTACTGGATGGATTTTAAAAAAATTTTGTGAGGAGGTACCTTAGTATCCTGATTCCAATATAGGATACCTTTTCCACAAAAATATCTTATTTCTTATCGAGAAAAAGCAGTGAAAGTACGCCGATTATTTTTGCCGATTTAAATGTACTGCATACTTCAAGGCATCTTTTATTTTTGAAAGCAGTATAATTTAAGCAATGTTGCGCAATAAATGGCGCTGTTTTAAAATAATGAATAAATCATTTCCTGTCTGTCTTTTACAGAGCTGGATACCTTTACATAAAGTAAATACGTAAGAGTCTTAAAATTGGGTTTGGATTACTTTCAAAGCAAAATCGAACAAAATATTGTCAGGACGCACACAACGTGTGTGGGTACAGCTAATATTAAATACGTATGCTATGAAGACGTTGGTCTAACACAATTGTTAACAATTACTAGGGACTCTGTGCTGATGAAGCAGTTCGCCAGTCTAAAATCACTACAGGCTCCAGTAAGAGGTTAGTGACAGCACGATCATCGAAGAGCGAAAGGGCTCAAAAAGGGACGGACCCATAATTTATGTTATTTGTATAGAAGTGTTTGTACCGTAAACAACTAAAAAAAAAATTAAATAAAACAGAATTTTGTCACACTAGCCTCAAGGAAACTCTATATCACACAAACCCTCTGTTAGACTATCAGTCGAACCGAGAAGAACTACCACTCGTTGTTGTTTAGTTCTGTTTACACACAACTTGAATTTGAATTGCCAACTTATTCAACATTATTCTATTATAATAAATAGTGACTTACACTTCTTTTGTTAATAGTTTTTCATAGGAAGTCTTAGGATTAATAGTAAAATTTAAAAGCTTTTTGGTCGATATTACTTGCTTATTGCTTTCGATATTTAGTTTTTATCACAGCATCATTTAAGGTATACATGAGTACATCGTCGAGCCTTTTAGTCACTGTGTACTCATTTAAGTCATCACTCAGCATAATTTTCAACTTGATTCAGGATTCCTTCAAAGTTATCTAAGTGTGTTTTACTACTTAGTTTTTCATCTGTAGGGACTGTCAATTTAAAGGTTTCAATTTTTACAGGCGTCGGCGTAATTGTTATGTTCTTCTCCCAAACGGATGCTTTTTCTTAGCGTTAATTTTAACCAAAGTTTCAGTTTAACTCTTAGATTAATTTTAAGTTTAAATTAACCCCAGAAGTCTTATACTGAATATTATGGCGAATTGTAGAAGTTTTTGGGTATTAGACTTTGCTGGTGATATTTAAAAATACCTTCTCACAATTTGTTTTTCAGAAATGTTTGGACAAAGATCCGGCCAAACGTTGGTCTTGTGAAAAACTTATTAAACACTCCTACTTTGATGACTACATTGCCAAACAGCGTGAACTGGAAAGTCTTAACAGTTTGGAATCAGCAAATCTGCGACAACAGCAGCTATTGCAGCAGCACATGTTGCAGCAACATCATTTACAGCAGCAACAGCAAGCACAACAATCACTATTGCAAACTTCGCAAGCAGCAGCATTAGCTGCTGCAGCAGCAGGTAGAGATAAATCAAAGGTAAATAGAGACTTTAGAAACAAAGCAGGAAGTGAAGTTTAATTTTTATTGAAGTTTAATTAATAAGCTCTTCATAAAGATGTCAACACTTTTTTTTACTTTATATAATGTTTTCAAATTCTGTTTTGTTTTTATTTTTCTAGGCTTCAAATACCTCCCTTCCTTTATTGCCATCCAATCACCATCAGCATCATCACCACCACAACCAAGATTATGTGAAGCTGCAGCCACTCAATAAAAACTCCACATTGTTTCCCCGAAGTGAACATCATTTGCCGACTATTTAAGTGAAGGTTATAGGATAAAGTTAATAAGATTTTGTTTAAATTTAAATGTTTTAGTTTAAAACAATAAAAGTATTAAAATGAAATGATTACTTAATAAATCCTCTATAAATATATATGTGTATGAAATGAATTTCCAAAGATTTTATTTGTATATTTTAGGATTTAAATACAGGGTGCTTTTTACAGAGGCGGAGATCTCTAAATAGATAAAAAAAATGTAATATCATTCCAATTGGCATTATTAATTAGATAAGTTTATGGTTTAAATATGATTTCAGACAACTATCCGCATCTATCCAGTATTTGAAAAGTCTTAATTCTCAGTATTTTAGTGTGCAGTGGGCCTTAATGGCAGCGCAGTAGTGCTTCTGCACAGAAATCACCCTAACCTGTCCGTTTTTACATTGCTTTTTAACTAATTAATTTTATAGTTCCTAGTAGGACTCTAACAAACATTTATGAATTTATTTTCTAATGAAGTAAAGATATTTGCACCAGCTCCTTGCTTTTGCGTATTACTTAATGTCGAATACCCTGGTTACTACCCAGGCTAATGGTACTTTTCTAGTCTAGAACCTTTTCATTTAAAAAGTTTGTTTGAAATTTACTATACTGAATATTTAGAAATTCACTAAATTATCAAACTGTTCTCGTAACTTTATGGATATGAGTATACTTACTGATGATTAGTAGATTTTTATTTATGTTTACTTGCTCATAAATTCTAATTTATTATTACTGAAAATACGTTTCTTGGATTATTACATAAAATATTATCACAAAGCTGGTACTTAGTATTAAACGTCTACCAGAAAATATGTTACCTTCTTACGTGTCTTTGGTATAACGAAATTATTATTTAAAAAAAAAACAGATGAGAACAAAAATTTACAAAAAATAAATAACGAAATGTTTATAAGATGCATTAGGCTCAAATACATTATTATCTTTAAGGCTGTGTTACACTGTTTCAATAGCCTATAGTGCAGCTTGAAAAGGTCCTCAATGTAACGGATAAAATTTGGTAATTTATTGAAAATAACGATGTTGGGTTTTTTATTGAAATAAAATAAAAATAAAAATAAATCAAATAAATTAAAATAAAATAAAATAAAAATAAAATGAAATCAAAATAAACTAAACTAATCTAATTAAAATAATAAATAAAATAAGTTAAAATAAAATAATAAAAATAAAGTAAATTAATTTAAAACAAATATAAATATAATAAATTTAAAAAATAAATTAAATTTAAAATAAAATAAATTAAAATAAAAATAAAGTAAAATAAATTTAAATAAAATAAAATAAAATAATTATTAATTTTTAAAATATTAAAAGTAAATAAATTTACAAATTAATAATACTACGGCTGCAGCGGCCTTAAAAAAAGTTGAAATAAAATATATCAAGGAAAAAATATAAAATAAAATAATTTAAAAAAAGAAAACTAAAATAAATTATATTAAAAATAAAATAAATTAATTCAAATAAAATAAAATAAAATAAAATAAAATAAAATAAAATGTTTTTTTATTTTTGATTTATTAAATTAAAAAATAAAATAAAGTAAAAGAAAACAAAACAAAAGAAAAGAAAAGAAAAGAAAATAGAAGAAAAGAAGAGAAAAGAAAAGAAAAGAAAAGAAAAGAAATGAAAAGAAAAGAAAAGAAAAGAAAAGAAAAGAAAAGAAAAGAAAAGAAAAGAAAAGAAAATAAAAGAAAAGAAAGGAAAGGAAGGAAAATAAAAGAAACGAAACGAAACGAAGAGAAAGGAAAAGAAAAGAAAAGAAAAGAAAAGAAAAGAAAAGAAAAGAAAAGAAAAGAAAAGAAAAGAAAAAAAAAGAAAATAAAAGAAGAGAAAAGAAAAGAAAAGAAAAGAATAGAAAAGAAAAGAAAAGAAAAGAAAAGAAAAGAAAAGAAAAGAAAAGAAAAGAAAAGAAAAGAAAAGAAAAGAAAAGAAAAGAAAAGAAGAGAAAAGAAAAGAAAAGAAAAGTAAAGAAAAGAAAAGAAAAGAAAAGAAAAGAAAAGAAAAGAAAAGAAAAGAAAAGAAAAGAAAAGAAAAGAAAAGAAAATAAAAGAAAAGAAAAGAAAAGAAAAGAAAAGAAAAGAAAATAAAAGAAAAGAAAAGAAAATAAAAGAAAATAAAAGAAAAGAAAAGAAAAGAAAAGAAAAGAAAAGAAAAGAAAAGAAAAGAAAAGAAAAGAAAAGAAAAGAAAAGAAAAGTAAAATAAAATCAAATTTTTTTTATTTTTGATTTATTAAATTAAAAAATAAAGAAAAGTAAAATAAAATAAAATAAAAGAAAAGAAAAGAAAAGAAAAGAAAAGAAAAGAAAAGAAAAGAAAAGAAAAGAAAAGAAAAGAAAAGAAAAGAAAAGAAAAGAAAAGAAAAGAAAAGAAAAGAAAAGAAAAGAAAAGAAAAGAAAAGAAAAGAAAAGAAAAGAAAAGAAAAGAAAATAAAAGAAAATAAAAGAAAATAAAAGAAAAGAAAAGAAAAGAAAAGAAAAGAAAAGAAAAGAAAAGAAAAGAAAAGAAAAGAAAAGAAAAGAAAAGAAAAGAAAAGAAAAGAAAAGAAAAGAAAAGAAAAGAAACGAAAAGAAAAGAAAAGAAAAGAAAAGAAAAGAAAAGAAAAGAAAAGAAACGAAAAGAAAAGAAAAGAAAAGAAAAGAAAAGAAAAGAAAAGAAAAGAAAAGAAAAGAAAAGAAAAGAAAAGAAAAGAAAAGAAAAGAAAAGAAAAGAAAAGAAAAGAAAAGAAAAGAAAAGAAAAGAAAAGAAAAGAAAAGAAAAGAAAAGAAAAGAAAAGAAAAGAAAAGAAAAGAAAAGAAAATAAAATAAAAGAAAAGAAAAGAAAAGAAAATAAAAGAAAAGAAAAGAAAAGAAAAGAAAAGAAAAGAAAAGAAAAGAAAAGAAAAGAAAAGAAAAGAAAAGAAAAGAAAAGAAAAGAAAAGAAAAGAAAAGAAAAGAAAAGAAAAGAAAAGAAAAGAAAAGAAAAGAAAAGAAAAGAAAAGAAAAGAAAAGAAAAGAAAAGAAAAGAAAAGAAAAGAAATGAAAAGAAAAGAAAAGAAAAGAAAAGAAAAGAAAAGAAAAGAAAAGAAAAGAAAAGAAAAGAAAATAAAAGAAAATAAAAGAAAAGAAAAGAAAAGAAAAGAAAAGAAAAGAAAAGAAAAGAAAAGAAAAGAAAAGAAAAGAAAAGAAAAGAAAAGAAAAGAAAAGAAAAGAAAAGAAAAGAAAAGAAAAGAAAAGAAAAGAAAAGAAAAGAAAAGAAAAGGAAAGAAAAGAAAAGAAAAGAAGAGAAAAGAAAAGAAAAGAAAAGAAGAGAAAAAAAGAAAAGAAAAGAAACGAAAAGAAAAGAAAAGAAAAGAAAAGAAAAGAAAAGAAAAGAAAAGAAAAGAAAAGTAAAGTAAAATAAAATTAAATTAAATTAAATTAAAAATAAAAATAATATCAAATCAAATCAAACAAAACAAAATGAAAATAATATTACATCAAACAAATTAAAATTAAATAACATAACATAACATAAAATTAATTTAAATTAAAAAAAAAAACAAATTAAATAAATGACAATAGAAATAAAATAAAATAAGGTAAAATAAATATAAAATAAATTTGAAAAATAAAGAAAAATAAAATAAAAATAAAGTAAAATAAATTTAAATTAAATATTTATTTATTAAAAGTAAATAAATTTACAAATTAATAATATTATAATAAAGTAAATATAAAATAAATTTCAAAATAAAAAAATTAAAAATAAAATAAAAAAATTAAAATAAAAATGAAACAAAATAAAATAACTTTGTATAAAATAAAATATTTATTTATTTATTAGAAATAAATAAATTTACAAATTAATAAATACAGTTATAGGAACTGCTGCAGCGGCCTTCGTCCTTATAAAATAAAATCAATTTAAATAAAATAAAATAGAATTAGTTAAAATAAAATGAAATAAAATAAAATAAAATAAAATAAAATAAAATAAAATAAAATAAAACAAAATAAGGTAAAATAAAATAAAATAAAGATAAAATAAATATAAAGTAAAATAAATTTCAAAAATAAAGAAAAATAAAATAAATTAAAATAAAATAAAATAAAATAAAATAAAATAAAATAAAAATAACAAAAATTACTGACTAAAATTAAATAAATTATATAAAATAAAATAAAATATATTAAAATAAAATAAAATAAAATAAAATAAAATAAAACAAAATAAAATAGACTAAAATAAAATAAAAATAAAATCAATTCAAATAAATTTAAAAAAAATAAAATTAAATTAAAATAAATTAAAATAATATAACATAACATTACATAACATAACAAAAATATAAATAAAATAAATAAATTAAATTAAATCAAATAAAATTAAATAAAATAAAATAAAATAAAATAAAAATAAAATTGAATAAAATACAATAATATAAAATAAAATAAAATAATATAATATAAAATAAAGCATTTGTATCTTCTAGAAGTACCTTAAACCCTATAAAATACTTTAACCAGAACTCTGCTATATTTGTTCTTACCACTGCTTTCACAACTAGGACTTCAATATTAAAATGTTTTAAGAGAAACAACGTTTTCTTTTCTGCTATTTACTTCGACAGTAAAAAAACTCTATCACACAGACACTGCTAAGATATTGTCACAAAGATGTATTGCTATAAAATGGCACGTATCCTGGTATTTACAAAAAAAAAGTTACAGGCTTAAAAACATGTTAAAATACATAAACCGAGAGATAAATAACTTAACGAAAAAACAACAAATTAAGCATTTTACGTGCTTAGGAAAATTTTGTTGAAAATAATTTTTAGCAAAAAATATATTAAAAAACATGCACCAAATATGAAGAATATTTTCGCTAATAAGTAGAAAATTGTGTAAACAATTTAACGTTTTCCAAACAACAGGTGAACAATCATTTAAATACGAGTAAATAACAAAAAAAAAAGCGAACAGAATACAATCTGATAATTCATTAGGATCATGTAGGAATTATAGGAGCATTGGTAGATAATATAATTAAAACCGAAAGAAATTAATTTTATTATACAAAAAAAAACATTCATGTGATAAATAAAGGCATTCAGGTTTAAGCGTAAATGATTAAAAAAAGACTAAAAAGGATTTTTTATGTAATGAATGGCTTAAATAGATTTGTTTTATTACTAAAGGCCAAGAAATATTAAGAATAAAAAATTTTATTCGTCAAGTCATTATAAATTAAAAGATATTTTAAAAAATTGTCATCGGTTTAGTCATAGTCTATGACCACTCATCGTACAGTCTAGATTTGACTACAAGTAGGCTATATCTAGACTGTGATAAAATAATGCCATAATTTTCCCTAGACTGTATAACTAGACTATATCTAGACTATTGCCTAGTCTAAACTTTGGTATGACTTAAAGTGCCTTAAGGCTAGATTATAAAAAACTACACTATGGCCAGACTATAAGAAGACTAAAAACAGACTATGACTATACTATAACAGTACTATGACGCCACCAAGATTCAACTTTAACTAGATTATGACCAGTCAATAAACTGACTATGATTTGACTATATTAGGCTATTTCTAGACTATGATAAAACAATGTCTTAATTTTCACTAGACAATGACTACACCGAAATTTAACTATATGGCTAGGCTATGAATACACTATTCCTATAGTCTGATTATAATTGTAGCCTAGTTATAGCCTAGACTAAAACTGAACCATGATTAAGCTAAAACCATATTATAGCTACACTAAGGCTATACTGCAAGACCACGATCAAACTATAACTAGACAAACAGTAAAACTAGAATATGCTTAAGTATAGACTAAGAAAAAGAAGCTATAAGTATACCACAATTTGACTATAAGCTGATTTTGACTTAAGTATATTGTTCTATGCCAATACTAATACTGCACTTTGACTAGCTTTTTATTAAACATGACATGGGTTATGAATACACCATTACTAGACTAGAACTATGAGACGACAATAACAGTATTTTACTAGACTATGCCTAAACTATAAAAAGGCTATAAATGGAATATAACCCGACTTAAACGAAACTATTAAGACTATGCCTACTCTATAACGAGATTATGACATAATTTAGTTACAATCTCATCCACAATACGACTAGACTATGACTTAATTATTACTAAATTATGACAAGATTATGACCAGACTATGACTTGACTAAGAGTAGAACATAATTAATCTTAGACTAGACTATAATTGACTACGATCAAACTGAATAAATAAAATGACTAGTTTATGTATAAAATATGAGAAAATTATAACTAGGTAGTGACTAGCCTCCTCCGAATATGCAATGACTAAGCTACAATTAAATCGCCATATAAAACTTTAGCTAACCCAAGACTAGACAATTATTTTACCAGACTATAACTGGACAGTAACTGGACTATAACTAGAGCTATGAGCAAACTGTGATCATACTGTTAGCAGACTGCTAGAAGACTGTGAGCAAACTGTTAGCAGACTATGAACAGATTGTAAGCAAACTACAAACAGACTGTTAGCAGACGATGAGCAGATGGTTAGCAGACTATGATCAGATTATGAGCAGACTGTGAGCTGTTTAGTTTGTGAGTAAACTAAAAGCAGACTGTAAACTGACAGTAAGCTGGCTGTTGGCTGAGTATAAGGTGGATGTGAGCAGACTCTAACGAGACTCTGGCTATACTGTTATTAGAATATGACTATACTACTTTTAGAATATCACAATAACTAGGCTACGATTAAAACATCACCAGATAAAACTATAGCTAGCCCAAGACTAGACAACAATTGAACTGTGATAAAACTATGCCTACAATATGACTGCGCTATGAAGAGATTATTACTGTGCTATGACTGACTATTCCATAAAAAACAATGAATAAGCTTTAACTATATTACAGCTGAATTAGGACTAAAATGATCCGACTATGACTAAACAGCAACTGAGATAAGACTGTGAGTATGACTAGACTATATAGGTCTATAATATAAAGAGACTATGACATAAATATAACTTAATGATATATAGACTACAAGTAGAATATGGCTTGACTATAAACAGACGATAAATAATCTACAACTAGACTGCAACTGGAATATAACTAGAGCTTTGAACACACTGTGAGCAAACTGTTAGCAGACTCTGAGCGGACTATTAACATACTGCGAGCAGACTGTGTTCTAAATGTGAGCTAACTATAACAGACTATGAGCTGACTGTAAGTTGAATATGAGCTGACTGTAAGCAGACTATGATGAAACTTTTATTAGAATATGACTACACTAATATTAGAATATAACTAGACTATGATGAAAATATGATTAGAACATAACCAAAAACTTATACAGGGCACTGATATTACTACGATTAGACAAATAATAAGTACTTTTTATGTGTTTTTAAATTATGTAACCTTGGTTGCCATTACACACTGTGAAATTTTTTAAGTCATGGCAAAATAACCATATACGGACACCACTACGTGATAAATTCAAGGAAACAATCAACCACAAAAATGAACCTAAGATCTCAATAAACAACTTTCTGGAACATGGTAGCGGCTACCTAAGCGCTACCTAAACGGTGTTAAGAATTATTCCTAGGAAGTTTATATGTTCTAGAAAGTTATTTATTGAGATCTTATGTTAATTTTTGTACTGGATTGTTTCCTTGAATTTTGAACGGTTTGCTACCTATGGACCTGAAAAGGGGAAAAAAGGTTAAAAAAATTGAATTTTTTAAAGTTTTTTGCGATTTTGACCTTGAAGATGAAGTTTTTTTGATTTTATATGTTCACAATTTTTGTTCTTTATGACAAGAGCTACAACTTTACCTCAAATTTTAAACGGTTTGCAAAATATGAGCTTGAGTAAATTATCATTTTTTGCAAAAATGACATCGAGGCCCCACATCTTTGAGGGCCCATAAAAAAAACCTGGAGGACTCTGGGCAAAACTGGGAGACAGGGGTCTTTTTTTTGGTCTTTTATCACGTAATGTTGTCCGAATATGGTTGCACTGTGTTGTATATTTTTATTTGGTGATTTCATACGCCAAGTTTTTAAAGTGTTTACTGTTTAAACCACACCAGTTTGCTATTCATGCACCACATGCTTAAAATTTTTAAAATAGTTAAGAGCCATCTGTAGTTGATACAAAAGCTTTAAGCTTTAATTATAAGCTTTTAGTAGACAGTATTTATGAAAGTCATATCAATTAAAAAATGTAGTTAGTATGTATAGAGTGTTAATAAAAAGGAATTTAAAAATTAGTATTAAATTCATTTTTATTTAGGTGTTGTTGTTTATTTGATATTTATTAAATTTTTATTGTTGTTTTGTAATTTGGTAAAATGTTTTTTCTACAAATTTTTCCAGACATTTCCTTCAACAATGTGTTTTGGATAATTTTATTTAAACATTTTTATCTTTTGCAGCATTGCATTGAAAGACGGAAATGTCTTACAACATGTTTTGCATAAATTGTAACATTTTTTGGATTTTCTTCTGTACTTCAAGGCATCTAAAGCAATGTGTAACAATAAAACTTAAATTGCTTACAATAACAAAATCTTGAATTTTTTTCAAATAAAAGTATAAAAAACGGAAAAAAAATCTTGTGTTGAAATTTTTAACAAGAATATTTTAACGACATTGTCAATTGGCTTGGCAAATGTCTTTTATGGGTAAAAAATATGTCTGTATCTATTTGAAATGATAGTGAAAGAAAGATGAAATTATAGAGGTTAAAAAATGTTTAAAAAATACATACATACGAGTATATGTATGTATGTATTTTTAAAATATTTTATAAATAGATTAGAATTTCATTCTAACGTAATAAATGGGCACGTATGATTAATATTAATTTTTCTGTTTAGCTTATATGTCATGTTATCTATATAATTAATAGGCAAACACGTTTTTTGTAATCCCCTTTACGACCGTAATACTGCACCGATTTTGGAAAGACTTATATAGTTTTAAAGCTTGTTCTACACAGATGTGCACAATAATAATTTTATTTAAATCGGTTCAGTACTTTAGGAGTAATACGACTATCAAATTCTTACTAAACCAATAAACAATTATGTATGTATTTACATGTTCTTCTCTTAGCTGCAACAACAACACAAGTGAAATTCAAGAGAAACACATGCGTTTTCGTGTTTAAGCATGGTTATACTTTTGCTTCCCTGTTTATGTATTTTATTTTTTGTGGATGGGGGCAGCGTAGCGCACCAATGATATCTAGTGTATATAATTACACAAAGCCTTGAACTTGTTTCTAAAACAAAGTCAAGCAGTAATAACTTTTTTATTATTCAACACAAATGACAAACAAATTGATACAAAATTCAACACTTCCATGGAATCACAAGCAAAAAACTTTTTTATTGTGAAATATAATTCATGTTTTTTTAGTTTATAACTAAATCTAACATTACATGCCCACACACATTATTATTGGTCGACTAAAACATTTCTCATGTTAATTCTTGCATACTCATGTTATAAGTGTGATAATGATCATTTAGTTAATTGTTTGTTGTAGATATAATACGTAATTTTTGTTAATGTATTGATTTCATGCTTAATTTTCCAAAACTCAAAAAACCAACTTTTAGTTATGTTTAATATTTTAAACGCCTCTGTGCCTATTTTAATAAATAAAATATAAGCTAAATTAAAAATATAAATTCAAGATAAATAAACTAAAAGAGAAATCCGATTCTTATGTTTCATTAAATTCCCCTATGAAAATATAAAAAAACCGAGCCATGCTTTGGATGGAAACTTATTTTGTATTTTGTTCGGTGCGATTGGGCGTACTAGTTATTTCTATCTTTTCATTCGTAAGTAAAAAAAGTCACAGTTTTCTCACAGTCTGCAATAGTAAAGTCATAGCATACTTGCAGCCTAATTTCAGTCATAATAAATAGCCTAATTTTAGTCGAGTCATAGTCTAGTCTAGTTTAGTCTAGTCTAGTCTAGCCTTTTCAAAGTGCAGTTATGGTCTAGTCATAATCAGGTCATAATCTAGTTATATTTTAGTTTAGTCAAAGCCTACTCATAGTCTAGTCATAGTCTAGTCATAGTCTAGTAATAGTCTAGTAATAGTCTAGTAATAGTCTAGTAATAGTCTAGTCATAGTCTAGTCATAGTCTAGTCATAGTCTAGTCATAGTTTAGTCATAGTCTAGTCATAGTCTAGTTATTGTCTAGTCATAGTCTAGTCATAGTCTAGTCATAGTCTAGTCATAGTCTAGTCATAGTCTAGTCATAGTCTAGTCATAGTCTAGTCATAGTCTAGTCATAGTCTAGTCATAGTCTAGTCATAGTCTAGTCATAGTCTAGTCATAGTCTAGTCATAGTCTAGTCATAGTCTAGTCATAGTCTAGTCATAGTCTAGTCATAGTCTAGTCATAGTCTAGTAATAGTCTAGTCATAGTCTAGTCATAGTCTAGTCATAGTCTAGTCATAGTTTAGTCATAGTCTAGTCATAGTCTAGTTATTGTCTAGTCATAGTCTAGTCATAGTCTAGTCATAGTCTAGTCATAGTCTAGTCATAGTCTAGTCATAGTCTAGTCATAGTCTAGTCATAGTCTAGTCATAGTCTAGTCATAGTCTAGTCATAGTCTAGTCATAGTCTAGTCATAGTCTAGTCATAGTCTAGTTATAGTCTAGTCATAGTATAGTCATAGTCTAGTCATAGTATAGTCATAGTCTAGTCATAGTATAGTCATAGTATAGTCATAGTCTAGTCAGAGGTTAGTCATATTATAGTCCTATAGTATAATCATGGTCTAATGCAAGTCTTATCATAGTCTTATCATAGTCTAAGCATAGTCTACTAATAGTCTAATCATTGTCTACTCATAGTCTAATCATAGTCTAATCATTGTCTACTCATAGTCAAATCATATTCTAGTCATAGCCTACATATATTCTAGTCATAGTTTAGTCATAATATAGTCATACTCCCTTCACAGTTATATTCTCGCCATAGTCTAGTCATCATCTAGTCATAGTCTGTTCGTATTCTAAACATAGTCTTGTCATAGTCTGTTCATAACATAGTCACTAAGTCGTAATAGAAACTAATTATAGTCTAAACATGGTATTTTTATAGTTTAGATAGCCTAGCTTCAGTATAGACAATCTCTAGTCTTACTATACTTATAACTTAGTCATAGCCCACATATAGCCAGGCAGTCAAAGTCGAGTCGTAGTCAAGACATCATGTCTAATTATAGCCAAGTCTGGACATAGTCTAGGCGTAGTATTTTCATAGGCTATTTATAGACTACTCACACACTGTTGTTTTAGCGCCTAGTTATAGCTAATTCTAGTCCACTTATATTCCAGCCGGAGTCTATTCATAGAGAAATTAATAAGTTGTCAATAAAGTTTTCTTAAAAATTTCGAAATATTTTTCTAGATATCTCTTTTTATACCGTCTATGATATTTTTCGCCATGGGTTTAACAGTTTTAAATCCTATTTTGGAAATTTTCAACGAGGATGAATATATAAAAAAATATGGCGCCCTCAAGATAATAACAGATAAAGTACAAAATGGTAAGATTTTTTTTTTTAAACATATAAGCATTAATTACATACATACATTTTTCCTGTATATTTTTTTAAGGCTCTAGCAATTTGATGCTTTTACTGCAGTTGTATTTCTTTGCTCATATGACAGCAAGCTCTTTAGCATTTTATGGCGCATTAAAGGTAATGTGGTATAATTTTAGAGTTTCATATTATTGTATAGTGTAAAGACGGATATTTATGAAATTTCATATATCAGAATAAATAGAATTTATTTCTTTATTCTTATTTATATATGAATTTTACAGATACATTCAAGTTTCTCCCACACGTACCTATTTCCTAATCCGTTCTAGTTCAGTTCTAGTTCAGTTCTAGATCAGCTCTAGTTCAGTTCTAGTTCAGTTCTAGTTCAGTTCTAGTTCAGTTCTAGTTCAGTTCTAGTTCAGTTCTAGTTCAGTTCTAGTTCAGTTCTAGTTCAGTTCTAGTTCAGTTCTAGTTCAGTTCTAGTTCAGTTCTAGTTCAGTTCTAGTTCAGTTCTAGTTCAGTTCTAGTTCAGTTCTAGTTCAGTTCTAGTTCAGTTCTAGTTCAGTTCTAGTTCAGTTCTAGTTCAGTCCTAGTTCAGTTCTAGTTCAGTTCTAGTTCAGTCCTAGTTCAGTTCTAGTTCAGTTCTAGTTCAGTTCTAGTTCAGTTATTGTTCAGTTCTAGCTCCAATTTCCAATTTAGTTATCGTTCGGTTTTATTAAGTTGTCGTTCAGTTCTAGTTCAGTTCTCGTTTACAAGTCTAATCCTATATTACCTCTATAAACTTATTCATACGAAGTTTTCTTTTTAAACTTTCATAAAGATTAAGAAGTATTTTCTCTTGCCCATAATCTTCTTTGAGCTCTGGCGTGTTATCTTCTGTTTTGCATTCCATGTATCTATGATGACAGTCTGTAAAAATCGAGTTGATTTAGGAATTCTAATAACCACCACCTTGGCAGGTGGTTTTCTTATACGTAAGTTATATTCTTTCAAATAAACCTTTTTCATATATTAATTTACTCCAGTTTTCCTTGCCTACAATTGGGCCACCTGTGTGGCTTTATATCAAATAATAAATCTCATCAATAGCGAACGTTATAAGGCTCTATATGGCGATGACCCGTTTAAACCTCTAATACCTAAAACTTATAATCGCTTGGTAACGGAAAATGTACGAGTTCTGATAACTCCCACATATAATGACATAGATGAGCAGAAAAAACTTAATAATCTTTCTAAAGCTGCTCGTAAAGCTGATTTGGCGGAGCCTCAACCTGTAATTTCTGTACTGGCAGTTAATTATTCGCAAAATGATTCGAAATCATATAGAAATAATTTAAAATGGAAAGATAGCCAATGGCCTACTACGACAGTAAAAACACCACCCACCACCCAAGTACTGTATAATCGAAATGATAAAGATTATGAAGTTAATTATAATCATTGGCAGTGGTCAGAAGTGGCACCAGCCGTTTCAGATAGAAATAAGAAAAATAATTATTTGGATTCAAAGTGGAATCAGTAGAGATGTGTGATTTGCATAATTTTTAATTTTGTTTTTTTTTTTTTAATTTAAAAAATAAATGGAATTTAATACATGTTGGAAGCGCTATTATTAATTTAGGGGGAATATCGAAGCAGAAAACTTTTCCCTTTTCGACTAATTTCCGTTCTTTATGCTTATAGACAACCGAAATGTAATTTACGCTAGCCTTACTTTCATTGAGAGAGTCTAAAAAACTTAGTTGCTTATTTACATACATACGAGTATGAAAGTCACTCTTTGTTACTTAAATAACCAATAACCCACATCCACTTTTATTTACACATGTAATAAATGTTGTAGCAAATTTACACTTCTTGTTTATATGTAGTACAGTTCTATTTATAAATTACACATTATTCATCCATTCTTTACTTTACAAAAGATAAATCTTATTTGTTTTCAAAATGTAAACAATATCAAATTGTTTACATTTTGTATAAATTACACATTATTTATCCATTCTTTATTTTATGTAAATTATTCGGGTAATTTTTTTAAACTGTTATAAAAATCTTAGTTCTTTATTAAAATTTAAATACAGTGTAATATAAAAGATAAATGTCACTTGTTTACAAAATGTAAACAATTTCATATTGTCAAAAGATAAATCTTATTTGTTTTCAAAATGTAAACAATATCAAATTGTTTACATTTTGTATAAATTACACATTATTTATCCATTCTTTATTTTATGTAAATTATTCGGGTAATTTTTTTAAACTGTTATAAAAATCTTAGTTCGTTATTAAAATTTAAATACAGTGTAAAATAAAAGATAAATGTTACTTGTTTACAAAATGTAAACAATTTAATATTGTCAAAAGATAAATCTTATTTGTTTTCAAAATGTAAACAATATCAAATTGTTTACATTTTGTATAAATTACACATTATTTATCCATTCTTTATTTTATGTAAATTATTCGGGTAATTTTTTTAAACTGTTATAAAAATCTTAGTTCTTTATTAAAATTTAAATACAGTGTAATATAAAAGATAAATGTTACTTGTTTACAAAATGTAAACAATTTAATATTGTCAAAAGATAAATCTTATTTGTTTTCAAAATGTAAACAATATCAAATTGTTTACATTTTGTATAAATTACACATTATTTATCCATTCTTTATTTTATGTAAATTATTCGGGTAATTTTTTTAAACTGTTATAAAAATCTTAGTTCGTTATTAAAATTTAAATACAGTGTAAAATAAAAGATAAATGTTACTTGTTTACAAAATGTAAACAATTTAATATTGTCAAAAGATAAATCTTATTTGTTTTCAAAATGTAAACAATATCAAATTGTTTACATTTTGTATAAATTACACATTATTTATCCATTCTTTATTTTATGTAAATTATTCGGGTAATTTTTTTAAACTGTTATAAAAATCTTAGTTCTTTATTAAAATTTAAATACAGTGTAATATAAAAGATAAATGTTACTTGTTTACAAAATGTAAACAATTTAATATTGTCAAAAGATAAATCTTATTTGTTTTCAAAATGTAAACAATATCAAATTGTTTACATTTTGTATAAATTACACATTATTTATCCATTCTTTATTTTATGTAAATTATTCGGGTAATTATTTTAAACTGTTTAAAAATCTTAGTTCGTTATTAAAATTTAAATACAGTGTAAAATAAAAGATAAATGTTACTTGTTTACAAAATGTAAACAATTTAATATTGTCAAAAGATAAATCTTATTTGTTTTCAAAATGTAAACAATATCAAATTGTTTACATTTTGTATAAATTACACATTATTTATCCATTCTTTATTTTATGTAAATTATTCGGGTAATTTTTTTAAACTGTTATAAAAATCTTAGTTCGTTATTAAAATTTAAATACAGTGTAAAATAAAAGATAAATGTTATTTGTTTACAAAATGTAAACAATTTGATATTGTTAAAAGATAAATTTGATATTGTTTACATTTTGTAAACAAATAACATGTGGCTTTTATTTTACACTGTATTTCGACGTTTTTCGATATTTACATTTTGATCATGTTAAAATACTAGTATATGCCCAAAATTGTCATTTATATTATTTGGGGCATGTAAGTAATTATTGAACTAAAAACTAAAATTATTGAACTAAAGACGAAAAATACACGGAGCTCGTTAAGAGAACTTTCTACCTTAAAAACGTCAGTTTTTTACAACAATAACAACAGTTGCAACAATAACAAAGAATAAAAAGGTATAAAAAAATTTTTAATGTACAATGAGCTCTTAATGAGCTATTTACGGTGCATAGATACTTTTGTTCAGTTATACCGTAGCTACAATTCTACAATATATTTTTAGTGGAAAGTTAGGAGTCCCTGTGAGTTGGCAAAAAAAAGTAAAAGAAATTTATTCAGGGAATACTAGGCTACATTATAAGAGCTATCACCTAGTATGAATGAGATATTAGACAAAAACTGATGACACCTTTTTTGAGGGGCCCACTAATTTTCGCAATCTCTCGAAGACCATAAATAAAAATTAGTCACGAAATTCACCAAACCGAGTATAGGGGTTTACTAAACTGTTACACTATGTTATTTATAATTTTATTTTGTAAATACTCTGTGTAAATTATGTATAATGTTATATTTTGAATTATTAAAGTGTGACTCAGGATTTTAATACTGTTTAAAATATAGTATTAACATTTCTGTGGCAATAAGAAATAAGTGTTTAGGTCGACCCTTGCAATCTCCGTACTCCAAAGTACCCATGTGCAAAATTTCATTTTTTTTTTTTTTTTTTTTTTGTACAATTTTTCAGGAAGTTACAGCAAAATGACTTTCTGCTTATCTTTTTTCAATGTCTAATCGCATTTGGAAAAAAGCTTAAGAAACTACAAGCTATTTTTACAAATCATAAAAACACCTTTCACAACTTATTAATTGCAACACCTGCGTACTTTTGGTAGATATAAGATGTTTTTCAAAGCATACGTTTGATTTCCAGATGTAAAGTTTAAAGATAAGCTTTAAAAAAAAATAATTTTAAAGTTGAAAATTGCTCTCCTAAAAAAATTTAAAATCAGACTTAAGCACTTTTTCCTTATTGCCATAGATTTTATAAACAATTAAACAATTATAACATTTTAATAAATTTTACACTCAGAACATCGTGTAAAATTAAAAAAAAATATTGAATATTTTTATACGAGTATAACAATATAATTCTGTACTTTTTTTACTTTTTATAATTAAATATTAGATTTTATTTCTTACGAATTAAATTTATATTTTCTAAGTTTTAAAATTAAATCCTTTTATGTTTAATAGTTTTATATTAAGGTAGTGTGCTAATCTATTAGTGCACTGTGGGGCGGAATTAAAATATTTTGGAATTAACCTAGTTTGATATGAGCATAACAGAAGAGTATCTGAACTTAAGTTTTAAAGGTGGGTACCATTCACCCTCTAGAGGTGGCGCTACGTGGTCTCAAATTTGGGAACCTCGCACCAGAAAATTCTATTACAGCTTGTCATTTCTTCAGTTTTATTCAGATTTTTGAAAGTCATACATGAGGTTAAAGGTCTTGTCAATACCTACAAAATGGTATCTGAACTTGCAACTAATAATTTAAAATGAATGAGTTATAAGCATTTTGGGAAATACAATTTTTTATTTTTCGCTACCCTGGTCCAGTTTTTTCAAAATATTGAGTACAAATTTTACCCAATTTTTTTTAAATTTTTTTAATAGTTAGCGAACCAAATTCTAAATATTTTTAATAATTTTGAAGATTGTTTCTTTACTAAGTTAATAATTCTTGCAAAAAAAAACGACTTCAAAACAGACAAACTTAAAATCATGTTTCTTTAAGACGGTAACTATTGCGACACCCTGTAATTTCCTGATTAAAATTTTATACTAGTTATAGCGGTCGTAGCAATACAGGTTCATTGTAAATTTCAACCGTCTGTCTGTAACGGTTTAAAAGTTTGGTCATATACATCAAATTACATAAACTATTGCGACACCCTGTAATTTATAATTTTAAATATTTATACTTATTATAACAGATATAGTAATGGACATTCTGTCTAATTGTTAAGTGTTTATTAATAACTGTTTAAAAGATAGGGTCATATATATCAAATGACGTCGCCTATTGGGACACCCTTTAAATTAAAATTGTAATATAAATACTTTTTAAAGAGGACTTTGTCATACAGATTCTTTTTAAATTTTAACTTTGTGTTTTGTGTCCATATACATCAAATTACATCATCTATTGGGACACACTTTAATTTCCAATTTTAAATATTTATACACGTTGTTAGTAGTGAACATTCTGTTAGTAGTGAACATTTTCAAGTGTTTGTATATAACGGTTCCAAAGATGAGTACATAATGATCAAATTACATCAATAATGGGGACACCCTTTAATTTATAAATCCAAATATTATACTTGTTGTAATAGCGGACTAAGCAATATAGGTTCTTTGTAAATTTCAACTGTCTATCTATAAGAGTTGAAAAGTTTGGCCATATATATTACTTTTATATTAACTATTTGGACACCCTTTAATTTCCAAATTCATATTTTACACATGTTATTTTAGCGGAATTAGCAATACAAGTTCTTTGTAAATTTCAACTGTCTGTCTATAACGGTTCAATAGTTTGGCCATATATATATCAAAATAAACCAACTAATGGGACACCCTTTAATTTCTAATTTTAAATATTTATATTTATTATAACAGACATAGTAACGAACATTCTGTGCAACTTTCAAGTGTTTGTCTATAACGTTTCAAAAGATAGAAGAATAAAGCTGAAATTAAGTCATCTATGGGGTCACCCTTTAATTTTTAATTTTATTTTTTAATTACTTTTTGTTATTGGGAGCTACAGTGATAAACACTTTCTTTTATTTTAAATTGGTGACCTATAAAATTCATAATACACATAAAAAACATGTATGTTGTATGGGGACACACTTTAATTTTTAAAATTTTGAACTTCTTTTAAAATGGGACCAATCTGTAGCCATAACCTTTCTAATAGTGCAAAAATTTTTAAAATCGGTTCAGAAATGACGGAGTTCTGAAGGCACAAACATACAAAAAAAAATAAGCAAGGCACAAACGAATTGATAACCTCCTTCTTTTTTTGAAGTCGGTTAAAAACTAGACGATTTTCAATTTAAAAATTCCAAAATTATTGCATTTTTGTGTACTTAAGCACAAAAAAGGTTATTAACGTTTTGTTTTTTAGAAAATATTTTCTTAGGAAATATATAAAAATTTTATATTTTTGTATAAGCTAACTATATGTGTGTACGTTTAAAAATCGTATAAAATTGATCATTGATATGACCTATTTTACATCGATATTTTGACTTTAGCCTATATATTCTAAAATGCCAAAGCTGGGATCGAAAAAAAATTGCTTTAGTAAAGCTATATATACTCCAAATTGTTTGTAAAAGTTTTTTATGAGCCCTAGTCCATATGTAGACTTTATGGGCAAAATAGTAAAAATCCCAATTTTGGTATTTTTGTTCCTTATTTTGGAAATTGTTGAATTTCCTTTTTTTAAATTGCAGATTTTTTGCCATTTCATTTTACTTGATCAACATCAACTCTGTTTCGAATAAGCAAGTCAATTTCAAAGCTCCGAAAAAAAAATAATAATAATTAATAAAAATAAAATAAATATTAAATAGATAGTGACTACTAAATAAAAGAATATTTATAAAGATTGTTAAAATAAATGAAGAATAATAAAAAAGTATATATTTGTGCTGATTAAAGCTAAAAAATGGCTGAGTGCAGTAAATGCAGATCAGCAATTAGAGGCGAAAGTGGAATTCGATGTAATGGTGTGTGCGATAAGATTTATCATTTTACAAAAAAATGTGCAGGAATTGATCAATATTCAGCAAAAATTATTGAAGAGGATAATTTTGTTCGATTTATATGCGATGATTGTCTGCAGTATATACATAACGTTGATCATGCCTTAAAAGAAATTCAGGATAGTGTAAACAGAAATAAAATAAATTTAATGGAATATAAATATGAATTTGATAGTAGCTTAAAACAACATGAATTGGAAATAAAATCACTATTGGAAGCTATAGAAAAACGATACGATGAAAGATTTAAAAAAATAGACAAAGTTCAAAAATTATGTGAAAACAATGTTGGAGAAGTTAAGAAGCTCTTTGGAAATGTAAGGGAAGTAGAAAATAAAAATAAAGACTTGGTCAATAATATTGAAAAACAAAATATAAGTATGTGTAATGAAATAAAGAAAATGGTAAAAGACACAAATGTAAAAACAAAAATGACATACGCCCAAACTGTATCAAGTAACATGGTGATGCCAGATCCGACAAAAAATGTTCCCTTAATTATTAAACCCAGGGAGAAACAAAGTATAGAAAAAACAAAAGCAGAATTGAATAAAAAGGTAGACCCTATAAACTTTAAAATAACTAACGTAGAAAACAGAAGAAATGGAACATTAGTGATACAAAGTGTGAACACGGAAGAAAGAGAAAAAATTAAGGAGGCTATAGAGAAGGAAATAAGTGAAGAGTATGAGATCAAAGTTCCAAAGCAAACTGAGATGCATATATTGATCACAGATATGAACTTCAAAATAGAGGAAAAAGAATTAATAGAAAAGTTAAAGAAACAAAATGAAACACTTAAAACAAGTAAAATAGAAATTATTAAAACATATGAAACAAAAAGATACAATAGAACAATTTATAATGCGAAATTAAAAATTGATAATGAATCTTATCCAAAATTTATATCGAGCATGAAACTAAATGTAGGTTGGGATAGGTGCAGAGTGTTTGATGGTACAAATGTTATGCAATGTTATAAGTGTCAGGGTTATAACCACAAGTCAGCTGAATGTAAAAATGATGAAGTTTGTTATAAATGTCATGGTAAACACAGAAGCAAGGAATGTAACAAGGAAATAATAAATAAATGCGTTAATTGTATGAGGGAAAATACGAGGCTTAACCTGGGTCTAGATGAAAATCATAGCACATATAGCAGAAAGTGTCCGGTCTATCAGAACAAAATTAGTCTAAAGAAGAAGAGGATTGGTTTAACAATCTAACAATCACAGAAAGTACATGGCATATACACAAATATCCAAGGACTTATAAATAATTTTACACAATTAGAAATTATAGTCGAAGTTAAACCAGAATTTATTTTACTCACAGAAACTCATCTAACAGATCAAAATGATAAAACAGAAATTGATTTAAGAAATTATGACAACTATACTACATTTTCAAATTCACCAAAAACTGGTGGTATAACTTTATACTTTAGAAAAGAATGGCATTTGAAGAAACTAAAGGAACTTAAAATCGACTACAAATTATGGATAAGCGCATACATAGCAAAACGAGAACAAATATCTTTTATAGTTACATTAATATATAGATCACCAAGCAGTTCAAAGGCAGAATTTTGCGAATTTTTTCAAAACTTTATGGAAGACATATGCGAACAAAATTATGATATTTTAGTCGCTGGAGATTTCAATATAGATTGGTACAAAGATTATTATAAGAATAAATTGGAAAGTATTTTCAACGATAATGGTCTCAAACAAGTAATAAACGATTTCACTAGAATAACAAAGGAATCAAAAACACTAATTGATTATGTAATAACAAATAATGACTTGATATCGGTTAAAAATAATATAAAGAATAAAATAACTGATCATGAATGCATAGACATTTTTATTGATCATGAATCAGACAATACCAGAAAAGACTTTAAAGAAGTTGAAATTTTTAAATATGAGAAAGAAAGTTTTAGTAATGAAATAAGTGCAATATTATATTGTGATGAAATAACTAATTTAAATGAATATGTCAGATTTCTTGATAAATGTTATGAAAATACAGTAAACAAATTTACTACAAAGAGGATAATCAATGAAAATAATAATAACAAATGGTTTACTAATGAACTCCGAACGCTTAAACGTAAAAAAATATATAAATACCAAAAAGCTATTTTAGAAAATACGAGTGAAGCATGGTGGAACTATAAATTAATCAGAAATACTTATAAAGCTAAAATTGTAAATGAAAAAAATAAATTTATAAACAATAAAATAAGTAATGTAAATGGACAAAAGGAAATGTGGAAAAAAATAAAAGAACTAGTAATAAAAAAACCCAAAAATATGATAAAATCTGTGATATTTAATCAAGTAGAGTATAAAGAAAATAAAGAAATAGCAGAAAACTTTAACAATTATTTTGTAAATAGTATAAGAGATATAAGAAAATCCATAGAAAATGTGCAATACGAAAATAAAATAAGAGTAACTAACGCTCGTTTCAAATTCCGTGCAATATCTATTTCAGAATTAAAAATATTATGTAAAAACATTAAAGGAAAACCTGACTATAATAAAATATCAATTGCCATAATTTTAGACAATTGGGATACAACTGGTCCTTTTTTACTCAAAATTATAAATAAATCGCTTCAAAATGGAGAGTTCCCGGAAAATTGGAAACAATCTATAATAATACCTACAGAAAAAATCAAAAATACATGTTTGTGTGAGGAATTCCGCCCAATTAATACCTTAAACACATTTGATATTGGAGAAAGTGGTTAAAAATCAGTTAGAAGAATATTTAGAAAAACATAAAATTTTATCAAAATACCAGTCCGGATTCAGAAAGAAGTATTCATGTGAAACGGCAGTCAATTACACTATAAATAGATGGAAATATATCAAAAGAAATAGTAAAATATTGGCGATTTTTTTAGATTTTAAAAGAGCTTTCGAAACAATTGATAGAAGTATACTAATAAATAAACTACACATGTACGGAATAAGAAATAATGAACTAAAATGGTTTCAATCATATCTAGAAAATCGCTCACAAACAACAAAAGTCAACAACATTATATCAACACCAAATAAAAATGATTATGGAGTACCTCAAGGCTCAATTTTAGGCGCCCTCTTATTTATTTTATACATAAATGATATGGAGAAAATATTGAATAAATGTGAAATAGTGTTATACGCAGACGATACATTGATATTTAGTGAAGCAGAAACTGAAGATATATGCTATGAGAACCTAACAAATGATATGAACAATATAAATAAATGGCTTAAAATGAATAAATTAAAACTAAACGAAACCAAAACAAAACAAAACTAATGGAAATTAATATGAATACAAACAGACAATTTAAAATAAATAACATAATAATAGAAAAATTAAACTCTATTAAATATCTAGGATTTATCATAGACAAAGACTTAAAATTCAAAGAACATGTCGAATATATTTGTAGAAAACTCGGGAAAAAAATCGGATTTTTTAAACGTATAAGAAATAAACTTTCATTTACAACATCAATTAATATCTATAATGCAATTATTAAACCCCACTTTGAATACTGTTCTACAGTGTTATATACATGCTGCTCAGATACACATTTATCCAGATTGCAAAAGCAACAGAATAAGGCAATGCGTTCAATATTAAAACTTAATCGCTTTACCCCAATCCAAGCTATGTTGGATGCTTTAAAATGGCTAAATATAAACCAAAGACTAGAATACAACACAATAAATTTTATTCAAAAACTTAAAATGGGGGATGGACCTGATTATCTGGTGGAACAGCTAAGATATGTTGGAGAAGTGCAACCATATAACCTGAGAAATGCATACGATTTTAGGCTACAACGGGCACATACAAGCGCAACTCAAAGATCTCTTTTCTACAAAGGACTAAACCTCTACAATTCCCTGCCAATTAATGTTAAAAATGAAGAAAATTATTATTGTTTTAGAAGACATCTTGTGAATTTTATTAGAAGGAATAATCAGAGCTAAAATATTTGCATAAGTTAAACAAATTTTTTGTAAATTTAAAAGTATTCAATAAATACTACTTAATAATACTAAAAAAAAAAAAAAAAAAAAAAAAAAACAACACATGCAGAGAAAAGTCTATTTGATTTGCTTAATTTATAATTTTTTTTTTTTTTTTATTGCATATTTAAAATTTTTCCTTCCCTCAAATTTGCCCGTTTTTACCATAATTTTTCGAAATTTTCAGATATCAGCAACAAATTTTAAAATTTTGTTGTAATAATTAATTTTTTTATATATGTATGTATATATGAATATAAATGATGCAATTTCCTATCAAACAAAAAAAGACTCACCTCAATATAATTTTTACGTTCAAAACTATGTGCTTTTAAATATGAGTATTCCCATATTTATCACGCTTTTATTAGTTCATGTTACTGATTTATGTTATGTTATGGTACTGTTATGGTAACATAAACTGATAAAAGCGTGATAAATATGGGAATATGTACTCATATTTGAAAGTTATTTCCAAACTATATTTTGATTCTGTCCCACTGTGCAGTGTAGGGATGCGGGTTCAAACTTACTTATTTGCTGTATATGGGTCATTCCTCGCCTAATCGGTCAGTATAATAAAAAAAAATACGAAGAATTCCAAGTAAGAGTGTAGCAATTCAGATTTATATTTAAAAAAATTAACTTTTCTTAAAAAATTATTAAACTTTCACATCCAATTTTTTTTAAATATAACCATATTTTGATGATAATTTAAATAAAATTTTACATATACTTAAATTATTTTTACTTATTGTTTAGAGCGTGTAAATATGCAAGAAATTATTTTGTATTAGACATTAGCAATTGTACTAATCGTTTGCATTATATCAGCTTTTAATTTGTTTTACTACATTAATACCACATTCACTTAATGAAATTTATTTATTAGTTGAAAATCTGCTTTTTATAGATGCAAGTATTTTTTAAAAGGTGTAGAAAATTTATATAAATAGCACTCAATTCCTTGAGTGATTTCTATATAAATTTTCTAGACGCACTAATCGCTCGCACTACGGAAACAGCTAATTAAGCTTTTTTTATTATTCAATTTGAAGATAATTTAATGTTATGTTTTTGTATGAGAGGCGAACGGGTCGGGTCGTCTAGAAAATTTGTATAAAAAGCACTCATTTTTTTGAGTGATTCCTATACAAATTTTTTAGACGGGTCGCTCGCCTGTAATACAGAAACGTCACATTAATGTTATGTTTCGTCTAGGAAATTTGTATAAAAATCGCTCAAGAAACTGAGTGCATTAAATAAAAATTTTCCAGACGAAATCTATACATAAAATAAAACAGTAACTCTTTTCCCGTCTGTCTGTCTGTCTTTCTGGCTGTGTTCGTATCGCGTAAAACCTACTAGATGAATTTAACAAAATTTTGTGAGGAGGTACCTTAGTACCCTGATTCCAATATAGGATACTTCTTTTTCCGTAAAAATATATTATTTCCATGAGAAAGTGAAGAAAAAGCAGTGAAAGCACGCCGATTTAAGGCATTTTTTTATTTTTAAAAGCGAGTTATTTTCAACACAGTTGCAGAACAGATGGCACTGTTTTAAAATATGAATTACTTACTGCCAAATACCCAATTAAATAAAGTTTGTATTTGATTTGTATTTTTACTTTGTGAAATTACATTGTTATTAAAATATTTTAAACAACTTTTACAGAGATTTACAGTAATTTTTAGAATTGTATGTAAATTTTAGAATTTTATCCAGCGATGGGTACTTTTGTATCAAGTAATTACTTTGTCTAAGTCTTTAAATTTGGTGTGGATTACTTTCAAAGCAAAATCCAACAAAATATTGTCAGAACGTACACTACATGTATATGGGCACAGCTAGTTTTATTTCTTTTATTATAATTACATATTTTATTATTTATAATTTAAAATCTAAAAGAAAACTCTTTAAAATTATTTTATTACAGAAAAAAATTAAAGCGTCAAACTTGTTTATTTTTAAAGCAAAACATTAAAAAAATAATAATTATTTTCTTTATTTTCCATTATTTACCTTAATAGTTTATATTACGTAAATTACGCATTAAAATATTGATTTTTTTTTTTGTTTTAAAATAAGTTTATTTTACGAAAATTACAAATTTAATTACACATGCTGTTTTGTTTATGTCGTTGTTTCGCCTTAATAAATTTTTTTATTAAAATAAAGTTTTTTTTACATCGTTTACATTAGGTAAACAATTAAAATTCTTTTTATTTTTTATTTCATTATATACATAAGTTATAAATAACGCTTTAAATTAACGCAATTTTAAAATTTATATTAACATTTACCTTCTTTACATTATGTAAGTAATTACATATACAACGTGTATACAATTCATTTACAATCTAAAGTGATAATTAAAAATTAAATTTTTAGAATTTCCCAATAAAAATAAATATTTTACTTTATATTATTAAATTTACCTTTTGTTTACATAATGTAAATTTTTATTATTATTTTTTTTTCTTTCTTTATGGCGCTACTGCTTTATATAAAAAATTAATTAATTTACATATACAACGTGTATACAAATCAATAACAATCGAAAGTTTTTTTTTTTTTGTAAGACAACACTACCTCTGCGATGCTTTTTTGCTTGTTGCTTGTCGTCAGAAAACACCCAGAGTCTTTGGCGGGAATCGAACCCGCAACATCCAGATTGATAGATTACCGTGCTACCAATCAGTTTGTCGAGGCACTCTGATTTATTTTATTTTAACATTCTTTACATTATGTAAATAACCACATATACAACGATTAAATTACAATCTAAAGTGATAAACAAAAATTTAAGTTTTAGAATTTTCAGTAAAAATAATTATTTTACTTTATATTATTAAGATTACATTTTCTTTACATTATGTAAATTTTTATTTTTATTCTTATTATTTTTTTGTTTACTTTTTAATAACTTTAAAAAATAAATTTATTCATATATACAAAGTATATACAAATCAATAACAATCTAAAGTGATTTATTTTATGTTTACATTCTTTACATTATGTAAGTAATCACATATACAACGTGTATACAATTCAATTACAATCTTAAGCGATAATCAAAAATTTAATTTTACTTAATTTAAATCTAAAGTGATAAACAAAAATTTAATTTTTAGAATTTCCCAATACAAATAAATATTTTACTTTATAATATTAAGTTTACCTTTTGTTTACATTATGTCAAATTTTCATATTATTTTTTTTATAGCTTTACTGCTTTTTATAAAAATTAAACTTATTAACATATACAATCTGTATGCAAATCAATAGCGATCTAAAGTGATTTTTTATATATTTATTTTATGTTTACATTCTTTACATTATTTACATTAGGTAAATAACCACATATTAAAAGGTGTATACAAATTAATTATAATCTAAAGTCATAATTAAAAATTTAATTTTTAAAATTTTCCAATAAAAATAATTATTTTACTTTATAATATTAAGTTTACCTTTTGTTTACATTCTTTACATTATTTACATTAGGTAAATAACCACATATACAAGGTGTATACAAATTTATTATAATCTAAAGTCATAATTAAAAATTTAGTTTTTATAATTTTCCAATAAAAATAATTATTTTACTTTATAATATTAAGTTTACCTTTTGTTTACATTATGTAATTTTTTTTTGTTTTGTTTTTCTCTTTTTATTATTTTTTATTTTACTGCTTTATATAATAAATAAATTTATTTTTATTTTCACAAAATTTAACATTCATTTCTTATTAAGAAGGATGTTTTTTTAATGTCCGAGATCCCTAAATTAAAATGAAACCGCTGCCTTGGCTAGCTCGTTCATGGCGAACCTCGAAGACCATTTTTCACACACTTTTTTCTTTCTCTCTCTTTATTTGCCTTTTCTAAATACCACAACGCATGTTTTCACCATACAACACCTTATATTCCGGTAAAATTTCTTGATTTATAACGTTATTCATAGCTGCTGCATACTTCATTCTTATTTTAGTCTCTTTCGCTTTAACATTTAACACTTTAATACCTGGTGCATGTACCAGAAAGGCAGGATGTAATACATGATATTCGTAGTCCAGTAAACACATGGCATAGTTTTGTACACGCTTATTTGACTGACCCTCCCAGGTGACACGTTCATCAAAAATGGGTTCCTTGTTGTCGCTTATATAAAATGGCTCCCACGAACGAAATGGATTATAACGTTTGCCCACCGTAAACACGTTCAGTTCTTCGCTGTTGTTAGCCTCTAACCATTGCTGTTGTTTCGGCACCAAATGACAATTTGAACAGACAAATTTATGAAATGGTATTGCCAAAGATTTATTTAACATTAACTGCAATTCCTCTTTATTATTGGGCAGCGTTGAATTTTCTTTTACTTCAAAAACGGGCAAAGCAAAAACTTTAGGATTTTTACCTTCCAATACCGCTGTTGAATTCTTGACAACCATCTGAAGAAATTTTCCAACCAAACCTAAACTCGGATACAATTCTATATCGCAGGCAAATATAAAATATGTATTGACCGTTTTGCGGGCTATATTGCGTGCCACATTTATGGGATATGTGAGATTTTTTAAAGTTTTATACATTTTCGAACGATTTACATTTGCATAGGGAACATCTGGCAACTCACAATCGTAGGCCCAATCTAATGCTTCCTCTTCGCTTTTGGCTATAAAAGAGGGTAAATGATTTTTGGGAAAAAATATGTGAAACGTGACATAATCACGTATTAGTTCACTTTGGGGTAGACAATTGCGCGCATATTGTATGGAGTCCATGGTTGCATCATAGTCATCGCCAGGGGCATAAATGGCAAAACTAATAGGTGCTAGCCAACTGTTAAAAGGAAAAATATTTTTATTATTAAAACATACATACATAGTTTACATATGTATTGCTCGATAATTCTTGCAAAAAAAAACCGACTTCAAAACAGATAGAAGGGCGCCAATTCTAAAATAAAAACGTAAGAAGTAATCTGTAATATTTAGATTTAAACCAAATAAAATATGCTCCAAAAGTTAAGCTATTTTCACCAGCATCCGTCTTTTATGGGGACACCATTCAAGCCTCTGTGTATAACGGTTTCAAAGATAGGGTCACATAGATCAAACAACATCTCATATTGGGACATCCTTTACAATTACAATTTTAAATTAAAGACCTGTTGTTATATAGGACGTGGTCAGAAAGATTCTTTGCAAATTTCAACTGTCTGTCTAATTCGGTTCAAAAGTTTGGCCAAATTACATGAACTATTGGGACACCCTTTACATTATAATTCCAAATATTTATAATTGTTATTATACCAGAGAAAGTAGTGGTCATTCTACCTAATTTTCAAGTGTTTGTGTTTTACGGTTGAAGAGATAGGGCCATATAGATCAAATTACATAATTTATGGGGACACCCTTTAATTTCTGAATTCAAATTGTATATTTGCTATAGTGGACTTTGGAATACAGGTTCCTTGAAAATTTCAGCTGTCTGTCTATAACAGTTAAAAAGTTTAGCCACATACATAGAATTACATTAACTATAGGGACACCCTTTTATTTCCAAATTCAAATTTTATACTTTTTGTTATAGCAGACTTAGCAATACAGGCTCTTTGTAAATTTCAGCAGTCTGTGTACAACTGTTCAAAAGTATGGCCATATACATCAAATTAAATGAACTATTGGAGCACCCTTTAATTTAAAATTTTGAATATTTGTACATTTTATTATAACGGTCATAGTAACCGACATTCTGGAAAATTTTTAGGGTTTTGTCTATAACGGTTCAAAAGATAGGCATATATAGGTCAAATTACGGCACCTATGGGGACACCCTTTTAATTTTAAATTTATTTTTTTATTAATTTCTGCCGTTGAGAGCTATAGCGATACGCAATTTTTTAAAATTTTAATTTGGTGCCCTTTACGGTTCTTAATACACGTAAAAACATGTATGTTGTATGCGGACACCCTTTAATTTTTAATATAATGAACTGTTTTTAAAATGGGACCAACCTGAAAGCATAACCTTTCAAATAAAGAAAAAAGTTTTAAAATCGGTTCAGAAATGGCTGAGTTCTGCGGATACATACATAAAAAAAGCAACATTCAGACGAATTGATAACCTCCTTCTTTTTTGAAGTCGGTTAAAAATTAAAAATAAACGTAAATTGGAAAACCATAGGCGTAGGAATTGGTCCAAGTAAAAATTTATTCATACGCCAGTAAAAGTAGTAAAGAAGGATGGATAAACAATGGTCAATCAGGACGTCATTGTTTCTCGGCCTTCGTGTTATTTGCGTCTCTTTATTGCATTGGCTGATTGGCTTCCTCAAATAGTTGTACTGCAGCACGGTTGCCAGATTAGGAGATTTTCCCCTAGATTTAGGGGATTTTTTTTCATTTAGGGGAGAATTTGTTAGGGGAAAAAATTTTTAGGGTGTTTTTTGGGGGATTTTTTATGTTTTACCAGATACTTAATTGGTCTATTCCTATTTTTTGCAACCAATAAACTAAAAATATGTAACAATCAACCAAAAACAACAATATGCGTACATAAGTAACGAACTCTAATTTTAAGAATACTCTTACAACAACACAAGAAAAATAAGAAACATTAAAGTATGTATTATATATTTATAATACATACTTTAATATAATGAAAACATAAACACCTAAAATTTTTGTTTTGGGGGAATTTTTGTTAAAATTGGGATTAATTTAGGGTATTTTTTTTTTTTTTGTTTAATTAATTTGGATTTTATTTTATTTTTCAGAAATAAATTTATTTATGTAATCAAGAAAAATTATTTAAGGGGATTTAAAAAAAAAGCTTGATTTTAAGGGTTTTTTTATTTGCTTTTAGGGGAGAGAGAGAAAAAAAATCTGGCAACCGTGTACTGCAGTACAGTTTTTGGTGGGTGCATGAATCAGTCACGTAAAATCTTTTTGCATTACGTGTATAACCTTAAAAATTTTAATCAAAAAGTCGTACATTAGTGGAGCACCATACAAAACTCAATTCTTCACTATAGGGGCACTATATAAAACTCAAGTTATTTAAAAAAAACTGAATTTAAGAATTTTTACTTCATAAACAAAGATATAGGTCGCGTTGCAGATACATTTTGAATAATCTGTGGGGTATCCTGGCTCTTTGGTTTTCTTAAGAATCCTAGGCCATGACTAGTCGACACAAAAGCGGGAGCTAAACAAAATTAACACGAATTGAGAATCAGTTGATACCGTAGATTTTATCTTGTGAGCAACTGATGATAACACTCTAAAGGGAAGCATAATTGAAAAAGAGATCTTGGTGAGCAAATAATTGTTAGAGAAGCTATCAACGGTTTTTGGGATCCGAAAAAAATCTTTACCGATATCAACCACCCAAATGATAGACTTTGGAAATGCCACAGTTTGCAATATTCACACCAAATGTCATTTGACGAGCAAATTTCCTTTTTAAGGACTTAGTGGGGTACCGATGCACAGTGGATCATTTTACGAGAATGTGTTCAGAAATCCATAATTTTGGATTGGGTTGGAATTTTTACATGTGTTTTTTTATTTTTATTTTTTTTCTGTTTAGTAGTTGGGACTTTGGGCTTTATTTTTGCTATAAAAACGACCGATAAGGAAAAAGACATGGAGGGTTTAAAATAAATTTTTAATTGAATTTTATGTTATTTATTATGTTATTTATTATTTATAATGTTATTTATTAAGTGATAAAACGTAGTAAAAAAAGGTTTTTTCGCAAAAACGGGCCTTTTAATTCGTCTATGTATAATTGTCAAAAACTTACCGCTCTACAACTGTTGGTAAATTTGCCATAAATGTATAATCGCCATTGGTGGTGTAGGTAATAGACTCTGCACAACCCATATTTATACTTTTGCGACCACGTATATAATTTTTAATTAGCCAATATTCACCGTACTGCAACTTTTCCTCACGCAACGGTATATCGCGACAATTGAAAATTGTTTTTAATTTTATCGTTAAAGGATTTTCTTGTTTCGCTTTAAGTTGAGGAACTGAAGAAGTCGTCATGTTCGCTTGATGGACTGGTTGTTGAAATACATTTAATGGGGTGTCATCACTAACATTTATAACTTTTAAATTATAAAATGATTTAAGAAAATGGCTTCTAAGTAGAAAAGAGCACAACACAATTAGCGATATTATAACAATAATATCCAAATATTTGCGATATATTAAGGAACGTAGTAATTGATGTTGCGAAATTTTTTGAGCAGTCGCGAGAGTCATTTTTTCAATATTTTTTTTTTTTTTTATTTTAACCACAAAAATTATTAAATTTTAAGATTTTTATTTAAAAAAAAAAAATGTTTATATATTTAAAGTTAGTTTTTTAGTTGTGTTATAAAATACTTGTGTTTCAATTATGTATTTTAGTAGTGACAAATTATTTCAAAAAATTTCACATTTTAAACCGTTTCAAGTAACATTCTATAGTCCTTTTTTAAATTAAAAAAAAAATAATTTCATAATTTTTTGTTTTAAAATTTTTCTTCTATTTTTTTTTAAATCTAAATTTTACAAAAAAAACCAAAATTCAAAAAAAAAAACAAAATTAATATAAGTATGTAAAAGTAAACCTAAATGTACAAAAAATACGAATTATTTAAAAACCGAAAAGTAACCACAGAAAACGAAATCAAACAAAAAAATCTGGAATGGCCTTCACTCAACTCTACCATATCCAATGGAAACAAAATTTTTTTTGGATATATTACATAAAGAATATAAGTTCAAAGTATATTCGAATCGAAAAATTTATTATTTTCGGTTTGGGGTGTTAAGTAAACTACCCCCTGCCCCTTCCCGATTATGCCAAAATTTATACAGCTCTTTATCTTCGTAAACCAAACACATACTGAATTTCATTATGGTATGTGATACGGAATGATCTGTAGAGCGTTCACAAAATTTGGGGGTAAGGAAACTACCCCTTGCCCCTTCCCGATTATGCCCAAAATTTATACAGCTCTTTATCTTCGTAAACCAAACACATACTGAATTTCATTATGGTATGTGATACGGAATGATCTGTAGAGCGTTCACAAAATTTGGGGGTAAGGAAACTACCCCTTGCCCCTTCCCGATTATGCCCAAAATTTACACAACTCTTTATCTCTATATACCAAACGCACATACTAAATTTCGTTTTAATATGTCATTCGAAATGTCCTGTAAAGCGTTCACAAAATCTGGGGGTAAGGAAACTACCCCTTACCCCCTCCCGATTATTCCCGAAAACTATACAGCTCTTCATCGCCATATACCAAAGGAACATATTCAATTTTATTTTGATATGTCAGACGGTATGACCTGTATAAAATCCACAAAACTAATGGCGGACATCGCTAAATCAACTTCTCTTTGTATAAGGACCCAGAATATACATATACTTATGGGGTCGGAGATGAATATTGTATATATTACAATTACGCCTGTGGTGAAGGGCATAAAAACGTAATTACATTTAATATAATTTCTATTGTCCCGATTCTATTAACCCGATTATTAATTTTAAAATTATTTATTCCTTTAAAATAAAACAGAAATAAAACTCTTTTAACATCACACAATATTAAACTGTCTACTTGTCATTAATTTTAATTTTACAGAAAACACTTTCTCGGTAAATTTTAGAATTTTTAAAATAATTTCAATTATTTTAATGTCCTTAAATTTGCGCCCACTAACTAATTTTAATGCGAAGGCTTAACTTTGAATTATTAATTCAACATACTAAAACTTTTACATCAAATTTATTAATTTTTTAATTGCAGTCTTGAAAAATGATTTTTAAAAACCACGTTAATATGATTTGATAAACTTTTTTAAAATCTATTTTTTTTTTATAAATTTATAATTTTTTTATTATTTATTTGTTTTATTATTAACCCAACACTTCAATGTGCTTATACTTTTAGTGATCATTTACAACTAAATTTTAATTTTCTAAGAATACTAATATTTCCCAAACATTTTAAACTATTGAAATGAAATTTCCATTGCTGTTTTGAAAACTGAGTAGATTAATTGCAGTAGAAGGCAAATATAATAATCAATGACGATAATTTAAAAGACATAATGATGTTTGTTATTAATTTTTTAGCCCGTATCTTTATGGTTAAACAAATACTTAATTGAAAATTTAGTTTATAACATTACAACTAGGTGAAAAAAAAAATATAATAGCAATATTAAGCAGCCCTATAGATTTCAAATCTGAACAAAAATCATTTTAAAATATTGAAGAAGGGTAAAGCCATCCACAAAATGCCTATACATTCTGCTATTGTCCTAAACTAAATTATCTGTAGTTGGGATATGATACTTTACTTTTTTAAAATCAAATTAACAATTAGAGTTTAAACTGGTTCCAAAAATATGCTTGGAACTAGTACACTGCTGTTTAAAATAATTAAATTGTAAAATAAATTCAGAAAAAATCTTCTAAGTCCTCAGAAATTTGCTAGCTATTTCTGGCTTGTTTTTCCACATTTGCCAATTTTTCTTTCAAAATAAAACTGGGCTGGCCTACCCTGAACTTTACCATACCCAATGGAAACGGTCATTTTTATGGATATATTACATAAAGAATATAAGTTCAAAGCATATTCGAATCGAAAAATTAATTATTTTCGGTTTGGGGTGTCAAGTAAACTACCCCTTGCTCCTTCCCGATTATGCCCAAAATTTATACAGCTCTTCATCTCCGTAAACCAAAGGCACATACTGAATTTCATTTTGATATGTTTTAGGGTACGACCTGTAGAGCGTTTAAAAAATTTATTAGTAAGTAAACTACCCCTTCCCCCTTCCCGATTATGCCCAAAATTTACACAACTCTCTACATACCAAAGGCACATACTAAATTTCGTTTTAATGTGAATAACCTGTAGAGCATTCACAAAATTTGGGGGTAAAGAAACTATCCCTTACCCCCTCCCGATTATTCCCTTAAACTATACAGCTCTTCATCGCCATATACCAAAGGAACATATTAGATTTCATTTTAGTATGTCGAACGGAATGACCTGTACAAACTCCACAAAAATAGTGGCATACACACCCACCCACTTATCAACAGACATCATCGCGAAAATAGTCAAAATTAATTCAGGAGACCTCAAAACGTATAAATCCGTCGAAATCCTGACTTCGATTTTTTCGTGATTACTATACAGTAGACGCTCACAAATTAGAGCTTTCAGTAATTCGAACGTCCAGAAATTAGAATCAGTGTTTGAAATACATTAAACGCTCTGAAATTCGAATTTAAAATTCTAATTTCTGAGTGTTTTTTTTTTTTTTTTGTTATTTGAACACAAGAATTCCGCAATTTATTTTCATTCTGTTTGAACAACGTAAAACTAAAAAGGGGAATCACCAAAACATATATGTATGTTTTTCCCTATTTAATGTTTTTGTCGCATTTATGTATGTTTGTGGCTAGTTTTTAAAAGTATTAAAAAGTGAAAGTGTATCATTAGAAATGTCAAATAAACGTAAACAACATTTTATCATTGGAAACTAAAGTCAAAATATTAGAAAAGCTTGACAAAGACCTTCAAGATAACCGGTTAGCCCAAGGTATATTTATATTACTAGGTGTGTCGTCCGCCCAGCTGATTTAGTAGTGCGACATGTCAAAAGTTGTATGTGTTCAGAAATGTTATAGTGTATAAGTGAGAGGGCAATAAAACACATACACGCCTTCTGAATTTTCTTCTGCGTTTTTTGACATTTCGAACTACAAAGCAACAACAATATGCCATGTTGTTCTTGTATTGTTGTATTTGTTGTAGGGATGCCACTACCTAGTAAAATAAATATACCTTGGGTTAGCCCTAGATTTAAATGTGACAACATCTTCAATCAGCTACATCAAATCACATAGAACAGCAATATTAAATGCTGTTTCCAACACATCAGGAGGCAAGCAATAAATCTTTGCGCAGCGCTGAATATCCAATAAAAGATTAGTTGTAAATTTGGCCATTGTGTAGTCTATCCCTCAAATAAAGTAAAAATGCTCATTCTTTATTTTTTATATGAAAAAAATACGTCCATAAATTAGAATAATTCAGATATTAGAATTGCCTCAAAAACAAAGCGATTCTAATTTGCGAGCGTCTACTGTATAGGTACTACGTATGGTAAAGTAAAATATGAAAACGATCGTTAGATTATGAACATTTTATTTACTGGCTGAAGCATTAAAAACAATCTTGCATTTTGTTGAAATATGTTGCAATTCAAATATAATAATTAACCAAGTGATAAGCAAAAAAAAAAGTGACCTAAACCTAAACATTTTGTGTTGAAAACAAAAAGCGTGTAATGGAAGTTCATTAATATTTTAAGTGACGCAAAAGATACCAGAAGACTAAATTATTGCTAAATAAATTAACTTTTCAAGTTTAAAAAAATATTCTATTTAAAAGATAATGGCAAAAAAAGAAAAATATTAACAAATTTTCAAATTAAATTTTTTTTTTCTGAGCAATAACAACTGGCGTTCAGTAAACAAAATCCGTGACTTATTAATTCACTACAAAATAAAATAAAATTATTTTGGATACCAGGGCATGTTGGTATACAAGGAAACAACCTTGCAGACGCAGTTGCAAAGCATGCATGTTTATCTCCGATGATCAAGGACCCACCAACTGAAAGGCTCGATGTCCTTAATAACATCATCACCAACCTTAAATATCAAAGAATCACCAGTATGAAAAGCTACTACCACCCTCACTACTCCCAAATCAACCCAAACATAAAAGCACCTTTATACCCTACAAATATCAACAAAAACAAAATAAAAGTTTTTTCCCGTCTACGAATGGGGCATACTATCACCACCCATCAACATTTACTTAACAAAAATTTGAACAACAACTGCTCCTACTGTGGAGCTATAGTCTCAGTAAAACATATTCTATCAACTTGTCCTAGCTTGGCAGGACTGCAAACGAACCATCAATCGAAAATATCAACACAATTTTTAACTACATATCACAATTAAAATTAAAAATATAAACTGAAATACCCCAAATAGCTGATAGCCCTGGTAGCTAGTGCTATTTTTTATATATTAGTCTTGTATTCATATAAGTTTAATATAATGTAATAATAATAATAAATTTTTTTTTATAAACTACAAACTTTTTATTGTCCCACCAATAGCACCAATTGGCTTTGACATTTTTATTTAAATAAATTATTTTCCCTTTTATTAATCATTAATTTAAATCATTAGTTCAAAATCCCCGTTACCGCTCTTTCTATCATCGGTTGCAATGGTGTGGGTATCCAATTCTTAAAGGTTCCATCACTTAACATACACACATTACGATCAATATAACAATACAGCTTGCCCACACGATAAATTTGTTTTCCCAACTCTCGCCGTCCCGGCAAAGGAGCAAACAACACTCCCCTCTCCGCACACTTACGAGAAACCATCTCTTTAAAGTCTAATTGTGATGAACCGGATACTTGTAGATCTATAAGAGTGGAAGGAGGCGGTGGTGGTTGAGGTGGTGGTGGTACTGGTTGAGCCGTTATATTGGGTCCCATATTGCTGCCCATTATTAGTGGTGAAGCAGTCTGATCTGTTGCACGATGCATAATTTCTAGAGCTCGACGTAAGTGTTCTTTTACACTAGGTTCTCTTAAAATTTCCTCCGAAAACATACTCTTCCAGCCAGTATACCAACGGGATATTTCGCCATAATCAGGTGATTGATTGAGCCATAAAACAAGTACTTGCATCCATTTGGGAAAGAAATATTTGTCTAAAAGTTGAGCCATTTGTATAGAGGGTATAAGTTCTTGCCATTCCCAAACTTGATTCCAGGGTTCTGTAAGGAAAAAAATATTATAAAAGCTATTTTAAATTAGAAAACAAGAAGAGGATGTTCTAGAGCCTCAAGTTTTTTATTAGGTCTGAAATTTATTACATTTAATAAACAATCCACCTCTTTAAAAGCTGTCCGTAAACCTAACCTATAACCTAACATTATCTTGGTCATCTAAAAACCACAAAAAAAACGCCTCACTACTTACCCAAATCTTGCTGCAAAGGATTGATAATGAATTCCGTCAAAACCAACTGCAATTTTGGTATAATGTGTTGCATTAAAAATATTTGCATTTCACTGTCATCAAATGCTCCCTTCCAAGGTGTCAACATGGCCCTTGCAGAACGATCTTGTGGCAACCAGGCTTGCAGAGCATTACCCAACTTTTCCCGAATAGTAGGGAATATAAATTCTTCCATTTTATGACCCAGAATAGAATTCCAAGGTAAAATCCAGATATGTATAGGTACAGTATCAGTTAAAGGATCCCAATTACGTACCGCTGTACTTAAACGTGGCAATATCAATTGCTCTAGTACAGAATCTAAAATCCATGTGGGAAATAGTGGAGCCCAACAGTCCAATAAAGCAGCCATCGATTGGTGATGTTTGGGATCCCAAAATTCTGCACAAGAACGAAAACTGGGTATTAAACCTGCCCATATCAGAGACGAATATGGATCGAATATATTAGAACGTGTTTCAGTTGGTGCCTCATTTTGACTATCTAAAATTGAACGCCATTTTTTAATCAACTCCACATACATGGTGGGATTTTCTAAAGGTTTCCAATCACAAAGATGATTTTTAAGCAAAGGAGCTATAATACCGGCTGCCAAATCCCCTAAACCGAATTGTTTATACTCAGAAATGTAATCTTGCTGCAATTCAATAAATATTTTTTCTGCTCTTTCTAAATTTATGTCGGACTCATTGCTAGTCAGCTCATTAACCAGCAATAGAACTTTGTCCAAAGTATTAATATGGTCGTCTTCTAATTTAACAATTTCTTCTAACTGTTTTTTCTCCTGTTCGAGCGAAACTTGTCTTTCACAGGCAGTATTTTGGGCGGAATCTAACGATATGATATCCTGTTCACACATGTTGACTATAAGTGTAAGATTATGCATAAGTTCGGGTAGTGCAAATGAAGTAGTGGATTTTTTCGGCTGCTCATTAAGGTCATATAAATCTTCTTCTATTACTTTTGATTGGCCTATAGCATGGTAGCCACTAAGGACACGTTTTTCAGGGCCAGTCATATCGATAACAGGAACATTTCCAAGCTTTTTACTGAAATTAGAAGCCAAGAATAAGATTTGAATGTGATAATAGAATCTACAAAATTTGTCAAACACCATATTAATCATAAATATGATCAAACCGCTTAAAAATTTCATAATATTTTAAATATTATACCTACCTTATTTTATCGCCAATAATATAATTAGAATTTTTACTCTTTTCCAATACCTCCTCTACGCTTCTATAATAATAACGTTTAGATGCTTTGTCCTGTTTGGCATCACCCGCTTTCTTCCACTTGTTAAGCTTTTCTTTAAACTCTTTAGCCTCGCGTACATCTTCATCGATTTGGGGTTTAAACTGAAAGAAAAAAATATTTAAAGGCTGTATAAATTATAAAAAAGTCAACTTACCTCCTTACCACCGACACTGGCTGCCGTTTCTGGACCATAAGCACCTATAGCACCCCTACCTTTACGTACATGAGCCTCAACGGGCTGAGATATACCTTGTAAATCTTTACCCAAACCTTTGCCAGGTTTATAACCCATTTGCAAAAGCAACTTGGCTCCTATACCTCGTGTGTGTTGTTCCCAGGATCCTACATTAGACTTGCCCGTTTGGTTTTGTTTAAAATACGAAGGCTTCTGTTGGGTTTGTTGGGGCTTTCTTGTTGTCTGTTCTTCTTCCGATTCATCGCTAGTATGAGCCGAATCCACATCCATTAAAGTAGGCCTACCACCAGTCCCAAAGCCTTGACGCGCATTAATTTCTTCTTCCTCATCTGTAATGGGATTTTCTTCGTCCTCATCGTTAATGCTGTCGTCTCCTTTTTTATCTTTCGTCTTGCCAGCCTGTTGTATACCACCGGCTACAAAGCTGACCGGAGCAGTGTAATCTTTACTACGACTGCCAGAGGAACCCAAACCCATGCGACCCTTTCGACCACCTCGCCGGCATCCAGTAGATTCTTCATCGTTGTCGCTGTCATCAGCCCAAATACCTTTGATAAAAAAGTTAGGAAAAATAAAAGCAATAAAATGCTAATTCTTACCATAAATCTGCTGCTGCTTGGTCTGCTTTCTTCTGGCTCTATTTGGATTAAACTCATTGTCCAAGTCATAATCGGTTATTTCAAAACGTTCGTATTCATTATCAGACATCTTTATTCCTTTATCTTACTTTAAATTTCATTAAAAATGTTTTCCAAATTTCTGCAGTTTTGTTAAATCCAATGTAAACAAACGTTTTGAAATTTCGCAATTCGTATGATTGAAGCAATTGCTCTCTAACTTTAGTTAAGAGAGATGCCAGAGTTAAAATAAATTTCGTGGTGAATAAATAATAGCTGGGTAGTATTGAATTCATTTAATACCAACTGCCACATTTTGTTCGCGTAATTTGTATATCTAATTGCTAATTGCTAACCAAAGGTTGGCTAATACCAAGGCAGATATTACCATTTTCAAATAAAGAAAAATATATTAAGAGAATAAAAATTAAGAAAAAATTTTTGTTTGGTAGTAAAATAAAGAAATAGTGTAATAGTGTAAATAGTGTAAGAGTATAAAAATAATTTCAAAAAGCTCTATCTCCTATAAAATATAACATTTAAATTTCTCATATCCTATTTCTTTTATAAGTTTGTTAAAATAGAAAATTAATAACAATTGAAACTATCTTGTAGATAGATATGAAGAGTGCTGATGACGGACGTAGCTGTCTAGAAAATGCATTCCACTCTGTTGGTGTCTAATTTTTCTTTATCTTTTTATAATTAAGAACTAAAGCCTAAAAAATAAATTTATTCATTAAAAAGAGTTCATATAAAATTTAAATTAATATTTTATTTTATATTGTACATATATTTTAAAAGTGTAAGGTCATAAATTCTATTACCAAACAATTGCCTGAACATTAATTTTTGTCGCCTAAAAATTTTCAAACCTGAATTTCAGGCTATTTTTTTTACTCACACTAAGTAAATTATTATAATATAAAAATTAGTATTAAATTTCCTGTTGAATGTACTTTTAAGTACCTATTTAAATAGCTTTATCAATTTGGAGATTTCAGAAAGATAAATTAAATGCTTCGAAATTTCAATTTTATATTTACTAGATATCATTGGTGCGCTTCGCTGCCCCGTCTTAAAAAATAAAAGAAACACTTAGAAGCAAAAGTATGGCCAAAAGTATAAAATTTACTTGTGTGTTTCGACGTGCACCTAAGAAAAAAATATATATTTGTTTATTGATGTTAGTAAGATCTTGATAGTCGTATTACTCCTAAGGTACTAAACTCATTTAAATTAAATTGTGTACATATGTGTAGAAATAGCTTTAAATGCATATAAATCTTACAAAAAAACGTGTTTGCCTATTAATTATATAGATAAGCGTAGAATAAATTGCAGCATTGGTACTTGATTTAATTTATTTCTTTTGATATTCACATCGTTGTAGATTACCCCGATTAATTCTTTTTATTTAACAATTTTAAGTGTTTCTTTTAATTAATCAATTGACGATGTATTTATATTTGTTTTTAAACAAAACATTTATTTCCTCTTAAATGCTGCAGACAGTGACAGTTGTAAGTAATATATTTATGATCTAGAAATCCGAAAACAACAAAAGAGTAAAAATTCGAATAATAATTCACAGTTCGGTAAAACGCTAAGACTGAGATAATCTCCATATAGGTGTCTAAATTGAAAATAGTGTAAATATAAAAACAAGATATTAAAGTTTAAGTCGTAATTAAAAAACGTTGCAACTAACCAAACTATGAGCTAAAATCGACACAATGATCGGAAAAACACTTCAGATTGGAAAACATGAGTGAAAACATATACAGTAGTGGTCAAAACATATGGAACTGAATAAACATTTGTTCTTTTCATTAATTTATTTTCTTCAAGTTACATATAGTTACTAAAATTTATTTTTTTTATTTTCTTCATACAGTCTTTTTTGTTAAACAAATAAAAAAAATTAATTCCGTTAAATTAAAATAACAAAAAAACTAAAAATAATGGATGTATTCTAAATGCAGGTGTTCAAAACATTTGCAACTCTCATTTCTCTCGCTCTTAACGAAGCAATTTATACTTATAAATGCTAGGATGTAACGGTAATCGCATTTCTTTTTAATATGAGATTCAGGCAATTATACTTTTTAAACAAATTTGTTATAATTATGGTTTTTTAATAGTTGCAAGAAGAGTTTGAAAGCATAAACATTATCAGAATATTTTTATGTAAAAAATGGCAGGAATTAAGTACAATTCTGATTTTAAAGTAAAAGTTTTAAATGATTTTAAAAAGGGACTTTACCAAAAAGAAATTTCGTTGAAGTACTCTGTTCCAAAATCTACGATTTGCCGCATTGTTAAAAGTGGTAACATCCACACAACTCATAAGGGTGGAAGACCTCGTATTACAACTTTAAGAGAAGATCGGAAAATAAAGAATTTTTTTACTATTTTTTTACTAAATATCCTAAAGCAGTCCCCAGAGAAGCTAAAACTGAACTTTTAATAGATGCCAGTATTTCAACCATTAAAAGAAGAGCCCGAGAGTATGGTCTTAGAAGTTACAGATGTACAAAAAAACCGTTCGTGTCAGAAAAAAACAGAAAAGCTCGGCTAGAATTTGCTCGTACTCATTTGAATTGGACTCAACAGCAATGGAAGAATGTATTGTGGTCAGATGAGTCTAAATTCAACCTACTGGGATCAGATGGAAGAGCCAATATTCGACGACCACGAGGCGAAAAGTTCAATCCCAAATACACAACCGCTATAGTGAAGCATGGAGCTGGAAATATTATGGTGTGGGGGTGTTTTTCAGGAAACGGAATTGGCCCAATTCATCGCATTACTACCACAATGACGGCCACAATCTATAGAGATCTTTTGAGCTCAGTTATGCTTCCGTATGCCGAATGGGAAATGCCCCTCGCATGGACCTTCCAGCACGACAACGACCCAAAACACACGGCAGGGGTTGTAAAAGTATGGTTGGAGGAAAATGAAGTTAATGTAATGTCGTGGCCGCCCCAATCTCCCGATCTCAACCCGATTGAGAACATGTGGATGATCATAAAACGAAATATCGGCAATAAAGTATTCCGAAATGGTGATGAACTTTTCGCTGAGTCGGAGAAGCAATGGAGTGCAATTCCTGAGGATTATATTGAAAAGCTAATATCCTCAATGCCTAGAAGGTGTTCAGAAGTTATAAAAAGTAATGGCTACGCTACCAAATACTGAGCACTAAATTATCCCTATTAATTACTTCAAAAGTTGCAAATGTTTTGAACACCTGCATTTAGAATACATCCATTATTTTTAGTTTTTTTGTTATTTTAATTTAACGGAATTAATTTTTTTTATTTGTTTAACAAAAAAGACTGTATGAAGAAAATAAAAAAAATAAATTTTAGTAACTATGTGTAACTTGAAGAAAATAAATTAATGAAAAGAACAAATGCTTATTCAGTTCCATATGTTTTGACCACTACGGTAGGTGTCTAGCAAGGCGAATTCATACCAGGTGTGAGCAGTAGGACAACAACTACAACAAAACAACAACTTTGACATTAAATTAGCAGATATGAAACAATGTATTTTTTGACACGACATTATGAAAAAAAAACGAGAGCAAAAAACAATTAGCTGGGCTATCAACTCCACCTGGTATGAATTCGCCTTGGTGTCTAGTTTGAAAATAGTTTAAATATAAAAACAAGATATAAAAGTATAAGTCGTAACTAAAAAACGTTGCAAATAACTAAAACTATGAGATAAAATCGACAAAATAATAGAAAAAACACTACAGATTCGAAACTTGAGTAAAACTTCGAAAATCTATTTGTTTTTGGCAAATCAAATCAAATTTTTAGATAAAATATTTTATTAGAGAAAAGCTAAAATAATGAAGAATTATCATAAATAACAAATTATCTATGTTTGATTGCTGTTTTTGGGACTGTTCAGCGTCTAAAACTTTGACAAACCATTTGTCTTGTCCTATTGTTTAATTAAAACAAATTAACCAAATAATATTCTTGTAATTTTATTAAAAAATATTAATTGGATAACTGTGAATCTGTTAATTTTGCCTTAAAAACCACATCGTATGTTTTTATATTAGTGTGTATAAAGATGTTTTTTTTTAAATGGAAAATAACAAACTTTCCGCAGTACATTCGACATCTGAGCACATAATAGGCAAAAAACAATCGAAAATTTTACGATGGTACGTGTTATTTATGCTTAGGTGAAGTGAAAAACTATACCAGCAAGTCATTTGGTGGTTAATATAAAAAACAAAATTATCACTAATTATCTGGCCACCAGCAACTGATTTTCATAAAACGACTCTGTTATAATATAAATAACTCACCTCTGATTTGCAATTCTTCTTTTCATATTGCTTTACAACAAAAACAGTGTTAGTGACGGTGAATAAAATTTCGTTTTAGAATTTATTTCATGAAATACAATCTTCCCTGATGTTTTTGTCTTAAAATTGTAATTGAGAAGAGCGCACGTAAAAGCGCTTAAATTGCGCTAAATTACATATATAAATTAACAGAACAACCATCGGCTTTACATTAATCTAATAATATTAATACAAGAAAAAATATATGTAAATAATATAACGTAATTACAAAAATTAATTATAAGAAATTAAAGAAGAGAAGAAAAAATTAGCACGTGTTTTTTAAGTATTTTTGTTTGTAACAATAAGAAAATAAAAGAAAGAAGACTAAAACAACAACTATAATTGTATAAGAAGTTGAATTATTTATTTCTCCTTTGTGCTTTACCTTCTCTACTGAAGTGTGTTTACTAAAATATAAAAAAAAAGAACCACATCTAATCAAAGATTAAGAAAACGTAAATAATAAGAAAATGAATCTGTAAATACAAATGGATTTTTAATTTATACAATTTTTTTAAATAACAAATTTATTAATAACAAGTGAATTTTATAAACATTAAAATATCTATTTAAATATTAATGTGTATATTTTAGTGGAATTTCAGAATTTTTAAACAACAAAATTGTGTATGACATTTTACCTTTTAGCAACATTTGTTTAGATACAAATTCATAGTTTGTTTATAAAAGCCAAACACGTGTGTGTGACAAGGTCTTCAACCTAATATATTTTATTAATTCCCTGAATTTGCTTAAGATTTTATATCGTCAAAATGGTGCAGGTAAGATATTAATAATTAATTAAAAATATTTATAGCGTTACTAAACACAAATACCTATAATCTTTAGAACTAATCTGGTTTGGCAAAGCTATTCCAATCAAAACACAAAATAAAATTATCCAGGTGATAAAATACCGAAAAAACAAAAGAAAATAAAATCAAGTGCAAAATTGGAGGTCCCCATACATGCGCTACATTTTTTGAGATATCAGGTCAATGTGGGTATCATTTAAAAATTTTTGAAAATATCTTTAGCTTCAGTAAACTAGATTTAAGCCGAATAAAAAATAAAATAAATAAATATAGATTTATACAATAGATAACTATATACCTACATACATAGATTTAAACCATTTGATTTTATAAAACAAGTTTTAATAAAAATTTTTAAAATTTTACAAAAACAAACATTGGTACCTAGTAAATAAAAAAAATCAAATTAGGTACATAGGTACGAAAAACTACCAGAAACGAAAGTTATGTCAAAAATTATATAGGTACCTATGTAGGTATATTTTTTTAAATTTACCAAAAACTAAAAATTCACAGAAAGTTTCTAAAAAAAAAATAATTAACAAATCCAAAGTTCATATAAAAATTGAAATTTAATTTTTTATATCAATTTTAATTTTACCGAAATAGTACCAAAAACTGAAAATTCACCTTAAACCTAAAATTCACTAAAAGCCTTAAATTCACAAAAAATATAATAATAATAAATGCAGCGAAGAAAGCAGCCAAGTTACCTTTAGTAATGGAAATGCCATGCTTTAACTTAGTTATTTCCAACATCTTTAAAAACATTCAACTAGAAAATCTCAAAGAAGAATGGGATAAAAGCGCCTGCTTTTTGAGGCAACATAATCCCTGTTTATTTAGACCTAGATACCATAATAGCTATTCAAGAATGCAGTGTATCCAGCTTGCCCGTATTAGAACAGGAAAATGTTTATTTAACTCACGTCACTACTTTGATAATACGGATGGTCCACTTTGCAGTTACTGTCAAATTATAACCAACGTATCTCACATTATTGTTGATTGTCCAGTATCCAGGTTACCTTATCCACTTGAACAAATTTTGGATTGTTCCAAACCTCGCCAAACAACAGTTATTTTAAAATCTTTTGCCAAGCAAAATATATTTGATATTTAAAAACAATTATATGTATAATTAGAAATATAAAATACATCTCACCTATTTTATTCTTGTAAATATGTACATACATATTGCTTATAATTCACTTTCTAATGTCTTTGTATTTATCTGATTACCTACCTTTAATTTATTTCTTATTGCTATGTTTCAAGTTTAATTCTTATAAATTAAAACTTTTTATAAATTATAACGCGCAATATGGTCTTAGTTACCCTGCGCCTATCTTTAGTTGTATTTTATATATTTATATATAAAATATATATTTAATAAATAAATAAATAATAATAATAAAAAATAAAACGACTCCTAAATTTACATACTTTCACCAAAAAATTAAAATTCACATAATAACCAACAAATTCACAGGTTACTTAAAAACTGTAATTATCTCAATCACATTTTCATCATTATTTAGTAAAAACTAAAGAAACCGTTAAAAATTCAAAATATCAATAAAAACCCAAAATTTACTAAATTTTTTTATTAAAACTACATTTTGGATACATATAGTTTTATTAAATGTCCAATTCTAACAAGAAACGGATAAATTACCGATGATTATGAAATTATATGTTCTGGAAGTTGTGCGAATGATGTAATAAATAATTTGCAAAGAGCCCTAGAAGAAGTTATAAATTATTTCAACAGATGGAAAATCATGTTTAATTGTAGTAAATCACAGGCAATATATTTTACCCAGAAGCGCAAAGTAAGCGATATTTCCCAAATTAATATTAATATACAACATTCCACAGTTCACCTTGGTGTAATTCTCGATACTAGATTAATATTTATTTATTTATTTATTTATTTCCATTTCCTGTACAACAAGATTACTCTTATATTTAAAGTACAAGAATGTATTGTGCGTCTTTTTTTTTGACATAGGTATAATTCAAACATTTTACAAATAATAGTTAAATAAATTTATAGATAAAATAGCACAACAATTTAAATATATTATAGGCAAAACAGAACTAATAAAAAGGAAAAACAAAATTATAAAGTGAGAATTGAAAAATTATTAAAAAAAAAAAAAATTTAAATTTAAAAAAAAAAATTAAAACTATTTATAATAAATATAATCAAGTGTAATTATTAAACAAGAATTTTTTAAAACTGGTTGCGTTGCTATTAATTTGTTGGGCTGGTGGGAGAAGATTCCAAAGACGTGCCGCATAAACGAAAAATTGCCATTCTGAAACAAGATAACGATGGTTCGGGATAATGATCTTCTTACCTCTAAGAGATCTGGCAAATCTAATTTTATCATAAAGATATCGGGGGATTTTTAAATAAATAATTTTGTGAAAGTATAAAAGAACTCGAATTTTAAGTAAAGTTTCAAAAGATCATGATCATATCTTCGCAGTCCATAGGTAGGTATATCTCAAAATATTATTGTATAATACAATTAACTTGTGTTTACTAATAACGTCACAACTTGCAAAAACTTCACATCCATAAAGTAAGGCAGGAATGAGATAGGATTTGGCGAGCTGTTCTCTTATGTGTAAAGGTGTATAAGACTGTGTTAGCCAAAGGGCCCTAAACTTCACGTATATTTTACCTACAAGTGTGTTAATATGACTACTCCAGGTAAGGTTATTATTTATTTAAATCATCATTAATACGTACAATGTTTTGGGCAACTGAGTGTACTGCACTGCTTAAGTATAACTGCACGTCATCTGCGTACATATGAATTTCGCAATGGGAGAGTTGATTTGGTAAGTCGTTGATGTATAATGAAAAAAGAAGTGGACCAAGAATTGACCCTTGAGGCACTCCTCTGGATAACTCTAATGGGCGAGAACAAGCATTATTCGCATAAACATATTGCCAACGGTCAGTCAAATACGATGATATAAGTCGTGTTGAAGTACGAGAAAATGAGAAAAAGTGCTTAAGCTTCATTAGAAGGATACTATGATCAACTGAATCAAATGCTTTTGAGTGGTCGAGCAAAATCAAGAAATTTATTTTATTATAATCAAGTTCGTATCGTATGTCCTCTGATACATCAATTAAAGCAGAAATGCAGCTATGATTCGAGCGAAATCCTGACTGCCTTTCAGACAGTAATTTCTTTTCTGCAATGAATGAAGACATTTGAGTATATACATAGTAGTCTTTCTAAAACGTTTGCTAAGTAGCAAAGAATAGCTATTGGTCTAAATTCAGATTCAGATTTAGGAAGTGGGATTATTTTAGCATACTTCCAAATAGACGGAAAAGTGCAAGACATGATAATGGTGTTAAATAAGTGTGTTATATATGGTAAGAGATGTGGCAGCATCTCTTTGATGTTTATATATGGTAAGAGAAGGGCCACATCTCTTACCATATATAAACATCTATACATAAAATAAAACTCTAACAAGACCATTTCTGTACATGAAAATTTTGTTGCTGGTCCAGTACTAACTTCCAGTAATCGAAGTGGAATAAAAATAAAACAGCAGTTTTCAGCATTTTTATCTGTCAGAATTTTTATCCTAAAAACTACTGGATAAATTTAAATATTTTGGATCATGTGAAGAATACTTTTTTCTGCAAAAATACCTTATTTCCAAGAGAAAAATGTAAATTTAAATATACTGCAAATTTGGCATCACTTTTAATTTTTTTTAGCGAGAAATTGTAAACAGTTTACCGAACTCTAGAATAATCTTAGTACTTTATATAAATTTTAAAATTGTATCTACTATAGGGCACCTCTATATGAAGAAAATTTATAAACCACAACTTGAGCACTATAAAAGTAAGTGCATTACTTTGAAAGCAAAATCGAAAAAAAATATTGTCTAGACGCCTAGATATTGTCTAGACGCAGACACAGCTAGTACAAAATATTTTTAGGATGCTGACGACGTCGCGGGCACTGCTAATTTTAATACATATATGTATATGTACCCACTGATTGCCACTGGCTCATCAATACAATGGGTCCCTTCCACTATAGAAGGAACTTACGGCCGTTAATTTAAATTAAAAATGTCTGAATACCAAAACTTAGAGAAAAGGAATCAGATTCGCAAAAAAACGCTAAAATAATGAGATCAACTTTTTTTCGAGAAGTATCACTCAGGTAATTATGCCAATTAATTAACTGCTTTATTTTCTTTGGGAGTAATGCAGGCGAAGGAGAGAACTGTTATAAGTATATTAAGAATAGAATAACAAATATACAGTATGCAAAGTCCATATTCGTACACCCTTAGAAAATGCACTATTTGCTTAATATCGTAAATCGTTTTAAAAATAAATTAACTTACATATCTTTTTTAAATTGTATATTCCCAATTTTATTTAATGTAAAGTTATCAAACTAAATATTAAAATTAGTTTTAAAATTATTTTACATAAAATTTATGCGTACGAATATGAATTTGTTTTGAAAAATAGTGAATTCAGACCAAATATTGAATTAAAATTTTTTTCGTTCGTTTTTTTTTTGTTAAATAAAATCTTTTGCTTAAAATTATTAAAAAAAGGCTTTTTAGTTATTTATTTTATTACATGGTAGTCGTTTTTGCGAAAACTGAAGGTGTACGAATATTGATTTAGCATACTGTGCGATGATTGATGTTTGGCACGGATGGGATACGACTCAAGCCTACCTGTATGCTTAGTAGTAGATGGGCTAAGCTACAGAACCCTTTGCTTTAATTGTCTTGTACTAAGCAAGATCTCGATTCTTATTTTGACCTCAGTACTTTTAAGGGCCGAAATTTTTGGGTAGTTTCTTGGCCTTACATATTTTCACATTAATGTTTTTGTATTTACTACAAAAAATACATGATCATCTGTCATGTTTAGTTTTTTGTACAGAAGAGAGTATCCACTCGATTCATAATCGCTCGATTAATCGTAGAATTTTAAGTCGATTAATTGTTTTAGTAAGAAAAATTGCAAATTTCAATTAACAAATAACTCGAACAAATTATATCGGTTAATTGACAATCGACTAAAACTAATCTCTATTAAGATCTCCAATTTCGAACTAGTTGTGCTTAGTAAACATACAGAGAACAAATAATACATATGTATAACCCATACATTTTTTGAATAAGACTTTCTTCCCAAACTTTTTTTCACTCAGTTTATGAGTGAAAAAAAGCCTATTTACTGGGACACTTAATTCATTATTTATACTAGCTGTGCCCACACAGGTCGTGTGAGTCCTGACAATATTTAGTTCGTTTAATAATAATTAGTAATTAGTAATCCACACTAAATTTTAAGCCTATTACGTATTTACTTTATATAAAGGTACCCATCTCTGGATAAAATTCTAAAAATTACCGTAAAGCTCAGTAAAAGGTGTTTAAAATTATTTATTTTTATTTACGCATGATTCCTTTTGAAAATTTATTTAAATAAATATTTAATAATTTTTAAATTGAAAGAAGAATAAAATAAACTTTTTGAAATCGAAATGGTTACTATGGTTTTTTATTTTGTTTAGAAATTTAGATTTGGCTTTCTTTCTAGACTGATTGAACTTCTCATTTAGTCTATAAAGTTTTAAGCATAAGAATCTGAGTTTTTATTCAGAAAAATTGGGAAAAATCCACTGATGAGCTAGTTGAGCACTAGCGAAATAGCTATCTGGATATGCTTTCCCCATAGTAATGAATTTCGATTATTATATTTTTTGAAAATAAATATTTTATACTCATAAAATATTTATTTAAATAAATTTTCAAAAGGAATCATGCGTAAATAAAAATAAATGGAGTTTAAAATATTTATTTTAATAACAATGTAATTCAATTCGGGAGTAAGTAATTCATATTTGTCATTTTAAAACAGCGCCATCTGTTGCGCAACCGTGTTTAAAATATCCCGATTTTAAAAATAAAAGATGCCTTAAAGTATGCAGTACCTTAATCGGCGTATTTTCACTGCTTTTTCTTTATTTTTAGCGAAAAATAAGTATCCTAAATTGGTACCTAAGGTACCTTAGTATCCTGATTCCAATTTAGGAATCCCCACACATTTTTTTTAAAGTCCATCCAGTACCTTTTATGTGATGCGAAGACAGACAGACAGGAAATGTATTACTGTTTTGTTATAAAGGCTGATTCAAGTAGAGATACTTTTTTCAATAGCCTTTTGTGACAGATCACGTGTGAGCCGTGTCATGCTGTCATGTTATTTTTGTTTAGTATTGTTTGGCATTTCATAACGGAAAGACTTACGCCTGAATCGCTTCGCTCTATGGGCTCTTGAAAAGTCCCAAGTAGATCCGACGTTTTCGAGGCATAATTTGTTTAGCGATAAGGCCCATTTGTGGCTCAATGGGTTTGTAAACAAACAAAATTGCCGCATTTGGGACGAAGAGCAACCTGAAGAGATTCAAGAGCTGCCACTTCATCCAGAAAAACAGGGTTTGGTGTAGTTTATGGGCCGGTGGAATCATCGGTCGATATTTCTTTAAAAATTATGCCGGTGCGAACGTAACCGTCAATGGTGACCGTTATCGTGCCATGATAACCAACTATTTGATGCCTGAAATTGAAGCTCGTGATCTCGGCGACATCGCATCAATCAATGGATTTATTGTGAGAAAATTTCGGTGAGCACATAATTTCACGTTTTGGGGTAGTCGATTGGCACCAAGATTGGTTGATATCACACCGTTAGACTTTTACCTGTGGGAATATGTAAAGTCTAAAGCTTATGCGGATAAACCTACTTCGATTCAGGCCTTGGTGTAAAACATCACGCGTGTGATTCGCCAGTTACCAGACGAAATGCTCGAACGAGTCATTGAAAATTGGACTCAACGGATGGACCATCTGCGACGTAGCAACGGCCAACATTTGATAGACTTAATCTTCAAAAAATAAATTCCAAAGAATGTTCTTTCAAATGATAATAAAATATGAATTTTTTTTTTTAAATTAGGGAACCTCGAAATGGATCACCTTTTACATATGTATAGATTACCGAAAAGCAATGAAATCAGTTCATATTATTGAATTGGTATTATAGGAGGAAATGAAAATAATTTTCTAACTGAAACAAATCAGTTCATTCATTTTTAAAAATCATTTACATGTTTTCATTTATTCGATTAATTCGAGTTATTCGAGTAATTTAGAAACCTTAATCGAATAATTGACCAAAATTTAAATTGTAAAATCGAATATTTATTTGCTCGAATAAAATCACAACCCGATTAAATGGATACGCTACTATATAGAGACAATATAGAATCCAAACCTAGTTTGAAATCATGAATATAAAATCTGTATTATTTTATCTCTGAAATTAAGAACTAAATATAACCCAGGACACTATTCTATTTTATATTTTTCAAACTATTTCAATTAACAACAATTTCATTTTATAAAGCTTAATTTATCAGTTGTACCGAACACTTTTTACTTTACCATACGTAGTATAAGGTAAAGTATAGTAATCATGAAAAAAATCGAGGTCGAGATTTTGACGGATTTATACGTTTAGAGGTCTCCTGAATCCATTTTGACTATTTTCGCGATGATGTCTGGGGTGTGTATGCCACTATTTTTGTGGAGTTTGTACAGGTCATACCGTTTGACATCTCAAAATGAAATTTGGTATGTGCCTTTGGTATGTGGAGATGAAGAGCTGTTTTTGGGCATAATCGGGAGGGGGCAAGGGGTAGTTTCCTTACCCCTAAATTTTGTGAACGCTCTACAGGTCATACCGTAAGACATATTAAAACGAAATTTAGTATGTTGCTTTGGTTTATGGAGATGAAGAGCTGTATTAATTTTGCCCATAATCGGGAAGGGGCAAGGGGTAGTTTACCTAACATCACAAATCGAAAATATTTTTTTTTGATTCGAATATACTTTGAACTTTTATTCGTTATGTAATATATCCATAAAAATATCTGTTTCCATTGGGTATGGTAAAGTTAAGTGTAGGCCACTCCAGTTTTATTTTTTAAATTACCACCCACTTTAAACTTCTATAAGTCCATTAGTAAAATTAGTTTCAAAAGCCACAACATTTATCTACAACCTGCCTCAATTAAAAAGCCTACTTGAAATGAGGAAAATAGATAAAAATAGAATCACAGTAAAATATAAAATATTAAAATTCTATTTTGTTAAAATAACAGACTACAATAATTGACGAGAAATAAACAATAAGCGAACATTAGCTAAAATTCTAAATTATTTAATACCCTAAACCCAATATACCATTCATATTGTATGAAATAATTTTTTATTTTTCAATTATTGAGTTTGATAATAGTGTTAACAATGGCCATAATGGCAAAAGGCCACTGATGAAAGGCGAGTATAATGACGACAATGGCTATAGAGTCTCCTGATTATGTTGGTGGTTATGTGGTGGTTTTATTCGGTGATAATTAGATAAAAAGGTATTTCGTGACCACACCTAAAAATTGTTTTTTCGCACAAAAATGCAATTTAGTTAATTTTTATATAAAATATTTATGTATGTGCAGTTGATGGGATGGTGTTGCTGCATTCACTAATACGAAGGACTAATTTTTTGTGTTGGACAAAAACAGAATAGATATAATAATTAATTTTTATTGGTGATTTTGTGTGTTTTTAAGTTTTGAAATATTGTTTTAATATCAAAAAATTCCTGATATAATTGGGGACTTCACAAGGTTTCATAAAATTATATTTTTTAAACGACTTCAAAAAAGAAGTAGGCTATCAATTCGTCAGAATGTTTCTTTTTTTATGTATGTGCCTGCAGAACTCAGCTATTTCTGAACCGATTTTAAAAATTAAAGGGTGTCCCCATACAACATACATGTTTTTACGTGTATTAAGAACAAAGGACCCCAATCAAAAAAAGTGGTTAAAATGAAAATTCATTGGTTTGCTAAATATTTAGCAAAGTGATACAAACCTACATTGTTGAAAGCTGGTATGCTACTGATTTAAAATTTTTACATGTTTTGTTCTCTTTGTGAGATTCTGGTTGAGATTTTGTATGTGCTCGCATACCCTTAGGGGTTTGTGTGGGGGACCCTTAGGGGTTTGTGTGATTAAGAACCGTAAAGGGCACCAATTAAAATTTAAAAAAATTGCGTGTCACTCAACAGCGAAAAGTAATAAAAAAATAAATATAAAATTTAAAGGGTGTGCATATAGGTCACGTAATTTGACCTATATGGTCCTATCTTTTGAAAATTTGACAGAATGTCGATTACTATAAATTAAAGCGTGCTCCAATAGTTCATTTTATTTGATGTATATGACCATATTTTTTATCAGTTGTACACAGACCGTTGAAATTTACAAAGAACCTGTATTGCTAAAGTATAAAATTGGAATTTGGAAATAAAAGGGTGTCCCAATAGTTAATGTACTCTTATAGACAGACAGCTGAAATTTACAAGGAACCGGTATTGCAAAGTCTGCCGTAACAAGTATACAATTTGAAATTAAAGGGTGTCCCCATAAATGATGTAATTTGACTTATATGGCCCTATCTTTTGAACCGTTATAGACAAACACTTGAAAATTAGGCAGAATGTCCACCACTTTGTCTGGTATAATAACATGTATAAACATTTGGAATTATAAATTAAAGGGTGTCCCAATAGTTCATGGAATTTGATGTATATGGCCAAACTTTTGAACCGTTATAGACAGACAGTTGAAATTTACAAAGAATCTTTGTGGCCAAGTCCTCTATAACAACAGGTCTTTAATTTAAAATTGTAAATTAAAGGGTATCCCAATAGGTGATGTTATTAAATCTATGTGGCCCTATCTTTGAAACCGTTATAGACAGAGGCTTGAAAAGACGGATGCGGGTGAAAATAGCTTAACTTTTGAACAGTAATATGGAGATGCTTGACGCTAATTTTGGCGCATCTTTTTGGTTTAAATCTAATTCTTACAGATTGCTTCTTACATTTTTAGTTTAGTATTGCTGCTCATCTATCTGTTTTGAAGTCGGTTGATAAAAAAATATAAATATTTTTTATCAGAATGCAAAAAATAAGTGGAAAAACCAAAATAATATACAGTTTGGTCGAAAAGTACAATTTGGACGTTTTATTGACTGATTCAAGTCAATATACCAACCATTTTTGTATTAGTTTTTATTTAAATGAATCTTTATAGACGAGCCAGACGACAAAGACCAATCTCAGGAAATTTTGGTAATGAACATTGCTAGTTTACTAACCAACCGCAGAAGTACTGATTTTGAAGTCCCCAAAATCTGGCAAGTAGCAGCAAAACCTGATAAGAAAATTTGACGACAACTGATTTAATTAAAATGGTTACATGTGATAATTTCATAGTGTAATAAGCTATTAGCTTTTTTTTTCAATTTTAGGAAACTTCTACAGGATAAAAGAGGCGGCTTAGCTATGCGGCTCAGGTTTATACTGATTTATATGACAAAACAATAAATATAGGACTTTTTTTGTATGAAACACAACAACAATATTTTTCAACTATTGTACAATAATATAATATTAAGACAGTATGACATGTTATAAATCCCCCAAATATGTATTAAAAGTTAAAACATTATAGTAGGATGCATTTGTCATATTTTGAAGAGAATTTTTAATAAAAAATTATTTTTGTTATTGGAAAAACAATTTTCCATGGAAAAACTATCTTCGTATAGAGCAAGTTTTTCTTAAAAAAAAGGAGTTTTTCTATTTAACGTTTAAAGTTATTAGTCGAACCATTTATTAACGTATACATGAATTAAGTCGGGCTTAGGTTTACTTTTTTTGGTATCTTTAATAGCTCCCTAGGTTTTAAAGAATCATTTTTTTTTACAAAATAGGTGATTAATTTGGAAGACAAATGGGAAAAACTTTACCATAGACACTAGCAGAATGTATTCGCTACGTTATTTGTCAGCATTTTTCCTGTCTATCTTCTGTAGGTAGAGTTTAGACATCATCTATTTAATCAACTAAACTCAGATAATAAAATACGAGAAATTTTATTTTACCGTCAGTTGGTTAGAGTTAATCTTTACGTATTTTTCTTTAATATTTACCACGAAAAAGAAATGTTATAACAATAAGAATTATTTTCTTCGGCCTATTTTAAACTAGGGTCATGTAAAACTATTCCCAACACCCAATCTTGGTTTGAATCTGCAATATGTTATACCCTGTTCATACATGTTTTCTTAATTGAGACAATTTAATGTTCAGATATGCTCAATTACGCTTACTAAATTAGTGTTTGACAGCTGAAAAAACGTCGTTTTTATTATATTATAATTTTTTTGCTTTGAAAAAAATTTATTAAAATTGCGATTTCAAAAAATTTTGCTATTTCATTGGATACAAGTAAAAGCACTTAAGGACAGAAATGTGCAATTTGGTTTGTAATTTTTTATTTCAGTCAGCTCATTATGACATCTAAAAATTAAATTGTTTTAAAACAAAATACATGTGGTTTTGGTTGTTGTAGTTATGCAACTACCTAATGTTATTATGCCATTCAGTAAACTCAATTTTTATCACTGAACATACTCTAAGTAAACATACAACAGGGTTGCATTTCCTTATTTATGCAATTGGTGACGCAATTATGTACTAATGGATCAATATAGTAATTGAATTCTGGTATGGTAAATTCAACTCAGTAAGCCCTTAATTGCGTAAATACTCTAATTGCGCAATTAAGTCTTATGTCTGAACAGGATATTAGACTGAATGGTACCGCGCTCGTCTATCAGTCTGGGATAGCTTGTTCTATTCCTGCCAAAGGCTCTGGATGTTTTCTGCAGAAAAGCTTTGCAGGTAGTGTTGTCTTTAAAGAAACAACTGTAGGCGTATTTTAATGTTCTTCATAACAGTCTTGTAAGTTAAATATGTATGTAAAGTATGTTAAGTGTTTATGTATAACAAAATATTTCATCATTTTAGTAACAGGTTCACGAAACTTTTTAAATTTTATTTATTACTAGCTGTGCCCACGCCCGTTGTGTTCGTCCTGACAATATTTTGTTCGATTTTACTTTGAAAGTAATTTCCATCAATTTTAAGACTCTCACTTTAATAGTTCTTCGCGTATACATTCGTATTTTCTTCATATAAAGGTAGCCATCCCTGGATAAAATTCTAAAATTTGTATAAAATTCTAAAAGTCTAAAAACTATTGTAAAGCTCTGTAAATGGTGTTTAAAATATCCCACCTTTAAGTATGCATATCGTTACAATTGCGTATTTTCACTGTTTTTTTTCCACTTTCTCTTGGAAATAAGATAATTTTGCGGAAAAGTATCCTATATTTGAATTGGCACACTAAGGTACCTCCTCACAAAATTTTCTTTAAATCTATCTAGTAGTTTTTCCATGATGCGAACACAAAACAAAAAGGAGGAGACAAACTGACAGTAAAAATGTTACTGTTTTATTATATGTAAACGGGTAGATACTATGTTAAATCTAGTTCACACAGGGCCAATTTTCTTGCACTGGTCTGATTTTTGTAGAAGAGAAAATACTAATTTTGCGCTGATCTTTTTCTCTCCCACCAAAATCAAATCATGCTACAAGATTCAAAAAAAGGTTTTGTGTTTTTAAATTGTTACATTTAAGTAATATCTAATGGTTAGGAATTCTAATGAATAGGAATATTAAAATTAAAATAATTCTTGCAAAAAAAAAAACCGACTACAAAACAAATATATGTGCATCAATTCTAAACTAAAAATTTAAAAGGAAGTAATCTGTAAGAAATAGTACTCAATTCAAATACTTCTATACTTGTTGCTCTAACTGACAAGTAATATACGTTCTGTACATTCAAATGTCTATCCATAACGACAAATTACGTCAGATATTAGGACACCCTTTATTTTTTTACAGTTATTATTACTGGCACAGTAATAAAAAGTAACGGTTCCAAAGATATGGCCATATAGCTTAAACAATATCACCTAGGGGACACCCTTTAATGTACAATTTTAAATTAAACACTTATTTTAAAGGACAGATTCTTTGTTAATTTCAAATGTCTGTCTAAAACTGTTCAAAAGTTTGGCCATATGCATCAATTTACATCAACTATTGAGACACCCTTTAAATTTTTAAATATTTATAAATGTTATTATACGGGACATAGAAGTGGAGATTGTGTCTAATTTTCAAGAGTTTGTCTATAACGGTTCAAAAGATAGGGCTAGATAGGTTAAATTATATCAATTATGGGGACACCCTTTAGTTTCCAAATTTAAATTATATATTTGATGTTATAAAGGACTTAGATATACAGGTTCTTTGTAAATTTCAACCGTCTCTCTGTTACGGTTCAAAAGTTTGGCAATATACATCAAATTACATCAACTATTGGGACACCCTTTAACTTGTAATTATAAATATTTAATTTCTGATTATAAATATTGGACATTCTGTCCAATTTTCAAGTGATTGTCTCCATTGGTTCAAATGGTTCATATATTTAAATTGACGTCACATATGGGGACACCCTTTAATTTTTAAGTTTATTTTTTTATTAATTTCTGTTATTGGCACCTATAGTGATATGCAGTTTTTTTAAATTTTAAATGGGTGCCCTTTACGGTTCATAATACACGTAAAAAACACGTATGTTGTATGGGGACACCCTTTAATTTTCAAAATTCTGAACTTCTTTTAAAATGGGACCAATCTGTAAGCATTTCCTTTTGAATAAAGAAAAAATTTTTAAAATCGGTTCAGAAATGATTGAGTTCTGCGGGAACAAACATAAAAAAAGCAACATTTAGACGAATTGATAACCTCCTTCTTTTTTTGAAGTCGGTTAATAAAAAATTATAACAAAGAATATTTAATTATAAGAATTTATAAAAAACTGTCACAATTACAGGAAAACTTGTTTTTTATTTAAACAAAAACTGTAAAAAACAGAAATTTTCTTAATAGTCCTTTTACTTTTCCAATCAGCTCGATGTTTCTCTAATGCTGGTTTATATTATTAGAATTTTCTTAAAGAGTTAATGCCTGTGATGCTTCATTGTACTTCTTGTCCAGATCACTTTTGTCCTTAGAGTAGAAAACAGAAAGTCTTCCTAGGACTAGCTTCACATTAGTCTTTATTGAAACCGGAGCAACTATCTGTTGGTCTTTGCTTTCTAGATTTTTAAACAACTCCTATAGGTTTTTTCTCCGAATATACATAAATGAAACATGTATTGCAAGTTTTCCTTTTACTAACTTTGTTTGACCACCTTTGACTTTTCTTCATTGTTAGCGTTAAACGCAATCCGCTTAAGCTAACCCACCACCTTTAATTCAAAATACAACCATAAATATTGAAAATAAAAGTTTAAACCAACCTACCCCAACTATGCGAAAGCAGGACAAAATCCAACATACATAGACAAACACATGCCCATCACATGACTTAATAATGTCTGTGTGTACGATTGTTTGTTGTAGTCTATGACTCAATTGAATAATCACATAATCATTCATGGTTTAATGTCCCAAACTGGAATTTTTTGTCATTCAATTTGTAGAAGGCAACCCTCTAAAGGGGAATTAAGGATATAACCTTGCAGTGTTGCATCAGCTTGTATCGCAACATTTGAGTCACTTGCCATGAGAGGATTTTTTTTTGTGTTTTCAAACGGGGCTTTTTGAAAAAAACCAACAACAAATTTCGATATTTATGAATACTAAACAGGATGTTTATTTGCTTTTTCCTGTTTTGGTTTTTTTTTCAACTTCCATTTAAAACAGAAGAAGGAAAAGAAAAAATAAGTGTTATAAAAACGAAAGGAAAAACTTTTAGATAGGAAATGATTTTCCATTATCAATTTCTTAATATCGTTTTTTTTTGCATTTAATTTGTTCATGTGTATTCTTTCATTTATCATCCCTTTGCTATTGTTTGCCACTAGCCATTTACAGCGTCCTTGCTGTTGGTGCTGAAGTGATGATGGTTGTGTCTGATTTTATGATGTGACTTGGTTATTTGGTTTATGGCATTTTTTTTGTGTTCATATCTACTCGTATGTCTTGTTATGATTTTTGCTGAGATTTTCTTTTAGTTTGATGTTAATGCTTTTTCCACTTAACATTTAGCTTTATACATACATATGTATGCCTGTGTATCCTTCTTTATTTGTTTGCCTTAACTATCCATACGCATTTTAAAAAATGTATTTCAGTGAGTATGTGCATCCGTTCCTGTAATTCATTTGTGTGTATTGGTTGTGCTTATTTTTTCTATTTTAGTATTTTTATTTTTTGTTGCCTCTATGGCTCGATTGAAAATTGAAAAAGAAAGTATCTGGAACATTTTATGTTTATTTCAATATGCTGTTCGTTTTATGGACAATATTCTTTCATCAAAATTCTCTTTAATACTTTTTTCTAAATATTTTTTTCATATGCATTTTTCATGGGTGTAATAGTTAAGTAGTTTCCTCCTTTATTTAATCAAACCAAAATGTTCGGCACAGTATTGAAATAAGTTATGCAACTGTTGTCATACATTTCGGTGAAGACGGTCGTCACTGGCTTGGTTGGTTTTGTACATTTGGCGAGCGCTTTCAATGTAAAGACATTATTTTCAAGCCGTGTCCAAAAAATGACTGAAAAAAGTGCTAAAAAGTTTTTTTTTAGCACTACAGTCAATGTTACTTAAATGTGATATCAGGTAAAAAGTCGAGCGTAGAATTGTAAAGCTTGACCATGGCATAGAACAGATTCTAGCATTTTCACTGTTTTGGAAAATGAGCTTTTTATCACTTACTAAAGATAAAAGTAAACTATTCCTATGGCGCAAGTTATATACGGTTCTTTACGGTTTCTACTGAAATGAAATATTTTAATTTACAATAGATAGAATAATGCAACTGATTTCCAAGAGAAAATAGCTAAAGTTCGGATTTTGTTGGAGCGATAGGTAGAGTTTCGCTATGATAACGAGGCTTGTTGTTATAACTTGCATTTAATTTATTTGATAGTTCAAAGTTATTTTTAGCTTATGTGCTGTTTATGTAACCCAATTGAACAATTCGTCTAGGAAATTTGTATGAAAAGCACTCAAGTTTTTGAGTTTTTCCTATAATAACGAAAAAGCACTTATCGATCCGATAAAATCCTAACTTTAGCTATTGGCAAGTTATAATAATGGGCTTTAGATTCTTAAAAATTTGTGTGGATGAAGTTCAGAACAAAAATTATCAAATTCGAACGAAATATTGTCAGGATGTTGTCGACATTGCGGTCGCCGCTAATCTATACATATAATAAAATAGTCACTCATTTCCGTCTTTCTCTCTGTCTGCTCTGTCTCTGGATGGATTTTGTGAGCAGATACCTAAGTATTCTAATTCCAATATAGGATACTTTTTTTCCCCGAAAAAATATCTTATTTCCAAGAGAAAGTTGAGAAAAAGCAGTTGAACTTACCGGATATGCATACTTTATTTGTTATAAAGTAAAAAATACATAAACTGATATGCAGTCTAAAAGTGGTTTTACACGACGTGTATTTGTCATATGAGTTGTCACTTTTCCATGTGTAAATTCTATACACGTCGTGTGAACCCTTTCAAACATAACATGTGTATTTTCCATGTGTACAATACATATGACATTTTTCATTTAGAACGTGTTCTATTTTGATGTAACAAAGCATCTGACATCCTGTAATGCCAACTTGGTATTTTATGCTTTTTGTGGTACCAAAAGCGCAAAAATGTGGTAAAAGCACTAGTTTTGCATCTTTGCATCAGCTGTGGTTGCAAATAAAAAACTGTGTGGCTGCAAAATTATATATTGTAGGTTATGTCATATGTAATTACACATGTACGTTTGAAAGCGAAAATTAAAACCGTATGTAAAATGGCTATTTTGACAAACACGTGAAATTACATATGGGTTATAAAACTGACAAGTCATATGACAAATACACATGGTTAGGTTAGGTTAGGTTAAGCAGGCAGCTGTAGTATACAGCTCACTTGGGTCCACGTATTGGTCCCTTTGTGTTACCTGCGGAGAGGAAGGAATAAAAGTAAGAGTAAGATTGGGGGGGTGTAAAGAAAAGAGAGAGATAATTTAAGAAAAATATAGTGTAAGATAGCATATTGGCCGAGACAGCAAACAAGCGTTTTCATGCCTCGCCGAGTGGGAGTGGGTTGGAGAACCAGCCGCAGCTCCTCAGAAAAGAGTTTATTCTTCTTGGTTCCAGAAGTGAAACACAAGTTAGGCTCCCGAAATACCGTTGTCCAAGATTTTGAAGTCGTTGGTATTCCAGTGCAGGGCATAGGCAGAGGAGGTGAACGACCGTTTCCTCCTCTTCCTCATCTTGGCAGCTTCTGCAAAAGTCGTTGTAAGGGAGGCCCATTCTTCTTGCATGGGCTCCGAATAGACAATGCCCAGTGACCGTAGATATAAAGTCACGCAGTTGTGTTTTCGGCATCCGAAGTAATGAATCCGTCCTCTTCTGATCTAGTAAGGGCCAGATTGTCCTTGCCGTCAGACAAGTAGACTCATCGGACCATCTGGCCTGGGCCAGGTCATAAAGAGCACGGTTTATTCGTTGCCCGCATGCAGAGAGGGGAATGCCACAATAGACGTCAATGGCGCCATCATGAAGCAGAGTTCCCTTCTTTGCTAGTTCGTCAGCAACATTGTTGCCTGAGGTAGTCCCATGTCCCCGCACCCATTTAAGGGTGACCGTTGAATTTTCCGCCATCGCATTTAAGGATGTCCGGCATTCCAGGACGAGATTTGATGTGCTGAACACACCTTTTAGGGACATAATGGCAGCTTTACTGTCGGTACAAAACCAGATATCCCTATTCGATATTCTGTGATACCTTAGCCAGTTTGCCGCTTTTTTGATAGCAGATATTTCTGCTTGTAGAACATTACATTCATTTGGGAGTCTGAAACACATCTTGATTCCAAATTCCTCTATATAGACCCCACCTCCAACTCCCACCTCCCTTTTGGAGCCATCTGTGAACACGCAGAGTGAGCCAGGGGGTGGTGGGTGGCCCTCCGTCATGTCGAAATCGAAGTTTCGCATGAAGAAGGGTTTTGGGATGCAGTAGTCTATGAGTCCGGGGATAATATTCGTGATTCCCAGGATACTGGCATGGCCCCACAGTCTATGGTTCCATGCACCTGTGACATTCAGTCTAATGGCCGTTCTTAGTGCAAGCTTCCTGGCTAGCTGGTCAACTGGTAGCCAGTTTAGCATAGCAAAAAGTGCCTTCGTCGGCGTTGACCTAATAGCTCCTGTTATTAGGATCGCCATATTACGCAATACTTTCTCTATAATAGAGATATTTGCCCTAGTATCTAGTGCTTTCCACCAGACGATGATTCCATAGAATAAGGTCGGTTTGATTACCGCTTCAAATAGCCAGTTCGAAATTCTCGGGTTCATTCCCCAAGTCTTGCCTATGGCTTTTTTACACACATATATTGCTGTGATGGCTTTAGACGCTCTAGCCTGGATGTTCATTTTCCAGGATAGTTTACTGTCTAAGATTATGCCAAGATACTTTGCACTATGTGCTAGAGTTAGTGGTATTCCCCTCAATACGGGTAGCCTGAAGGGTGGGAGCTTGTATTTTCTTGAGAATAGTACAAGTTCAGTTTTGGCTGGGTTTACACTCAGTCCACACTGTTCTGTCCAGGTGCAGATCATCTTGAGTGCCGCCTCTAATCTTTGTGTGATAATATCAATATGGACACCAGATACTGCCACCGCTACATCGTCTGCGTATGCGACAGTTTTAAAATTCATCGAGTCCAGATCTTTGAGCAACTTATTGATTGCTATATTCCATAATAGTGGGGACAATACTCCACCTTGTGGTGTGCCCCTTCCCGCTGTTTTGGAAATGCTCGCTGAGCCAAATGTAGACGTTATCGTCCTGTTACTTAGCAGGTTCGTAATGAACCTGATGATCGATTGGTCAATCCCCAGTTCTCTTAGAGATCGGGTTATTGCCAACGGTTCGATGTTATTGAAGGCTCCCTCAATATCCATGAAGGCTACCATTGTGTAGTTTTTATGCTCTAGCGACTTCTCAATATGTCCCACGAGCGAGTGTAATGCTGTCTCAACAGATTTGCCCTTCGTATAAGCGTGTTGGGATGGCGAAAGGAGATTCCTGTCGATTGTCATTCTCAAATGAATGTCGATAAGTCTCTCCAGCGTTTTGAGCAAAAAGGATGTTAGACTGATTGGCCTAAAATCCTTTGCTTTCGTGTGTGATGATTTCCCTCCTTTGGGAATAAATATCACATTGCATTTAGTCCATTGGTCCGGGATATAGGACAATGATAAACAGGCTCTATATAACGGTAGGAGCCAAGTTGTCACCAGATCTAGGTTGTTTTGTAGATCGGCAGGAATTATACCATCCGGGCCCGGAGACTTATAAGGATGGAAACTTTTGATCGCCCAGTGCAACCTATCCGTGTCTATGTTCACGGCGTGCAGTGTCCGGCTTGTATAGGTAGAACTGTATTGTACTCCCGAGGTTGATCGACATCCCGGGAAGTGGGTGTCCATCAGGACTTCCAGTGACTCCTGTGCACTGGAGGTCCAATTGCCGTCTGATTTCTGAATATATCCAGGAATTGACGCTTGTTTGGCAAGTACTTTGCGCAATCTGCTAGCCTCAGAAAAACTTTCAATGCCACTGCAGAAGTCTTTCCAGGATTCACGTTTTGCACTTCTAACTTGATTCTTAAATTTGTTCACAGAGGATTTATAGAGTGACCAGTTCCCTGTCCTCTTAGCCTCGTTGAAAAGTTTGCGGCAGATCTTACGAGATTCCGCTATTTCCGTTGACCACCATGTAGGTCTGCGATTTGAACGCTGAATCGACGGTCTGCAGGACTTATTCGTTGCATCTCTAAATGCGTTGGTAAGTCTATTCACAGCATCTTCGATGTGCATGGTATCCCGAATAGTTGTGGGAGGATTAGGTATATTTGAAAGGAGCATTTTCTGTTTCTCCCAATCCGTCTTACGTCTATTGATGTAAGCGACGGTCCTAGCTTTCTTCCTAACAATGGAAAAGACAAGATAACGATGATCGGAGAAAGAACAGTCTGTAGAGACTCTCCAATTTTCAATTAAAAATGCATAGTGCAGGCTGACAAGCGTGATGTCCAGCACCTCCTGTCTATTTGATACAACAAAAGTGGGTTCGGAACCCCTATTTGCGACTACTAGATCATTATTTAATATAAAATCAAGGATACACTCACCTCTGTTGTTGGTATCGGAGCTACCCCAAATATGGTGATGTGCATTTGCGTCGGCCCCTATTATTGTAGGGATGTTTTTGGCCTTCGCTGCTCTGGCCATCTTCTTGACCAAGTTATTGGGTGGAGGTTTATCCTGGTCATGCGGCATGTATGCAGAGGTTATCCACACCGCAGATTCTGCCTCTTCCCACACTGCAGTCACCGAGTCTTCATCACTATAATCAGATAGAATGAAGATATTAAGGTGATCTTTTGCTAAAATACAGGATCTAATAGTTTTGTTATTGTTACCTGAAGTTGCTGCATACAATAGTTTGTAGCCTTGTGCATTAAGTCCACATATAACACCATTGTTGACCCATGGCTCCTGGATTAATGCGATGTCTTCGCCTCGATCTGCGAGACGAAGAATTAATGCAGCGGACGCTGCCTTAGAGTGGTGGAGGTTGATCTGAATCACCTTCACCATCTCTGTCTGGATCATAGATGACAGTGACGTCGATGTCCTCCGGGTCAGAGTCCAGGAGCACATCTTCGTCATCCTCCGCAACACCCAGACGCTCGAAGAGCTCGCCAACCAGACCTGAGTCTGATTGTGAACTCTCCGTGGCTACTGAGCTCGCGGTGTCATCTATCTCCGCAGTTGTTGTTGGTGGTTGTTGGCTTGTGCTGGCAGCCACATCCTCAGATTGCGACCCTTCCAATTGGTTGTAGGAGGTGCCGGGGTTGGCTTTGTCATCACCACGGTAGATGCTCAGCTTGATACTATCATAACCATAGAATATCTTACCTTGCCTCTTCCGTAGTGGTGACAACGACTCTTTGTTAAGAACCACCACCGCCTTCCTAGTCAACCCTTCCGGTTCGGAAACCTTCACTACCTTCCAGTCACTGGTCGGTAGATCGGCATTTCCTCTCCGGATGATCGACAGGATCGTCGCCGGGTTGTGTGGTTCCCTGGGGATGATTGCGATGGATCTCGGCCTTCGTGGTATATCGCTGACCGGGACCGCATCCAATCTTGCACCGGGCCACACTTCCCCTAAGGATGTGATTGCCAGTTTGAGCTGTAATGCTGAACTCTCACTTGTGCATGAGAGCAGCTTAATGTGACCTTGAAACCAGCCAGCGTCTACATTTTGAGGCGCTGGACTGGTTTCATCATTTAAAAAGTTTTCCAGCAATTTGAGACGGATCATCTCCCATTTCTCACGAGAGATAGCCCCGTCACAGTTGCTATTGTCAATAATAGCCCTTATCAGTGGATCTTTAGCAACCTCACTGTAAGGCCTATTTATGACCCTGGATGATGGAATTGTTAATGTTTTTGGACGTTTGATGTCCGGTTGTAGGTTATGCTGCTGCATCTTCTCCTCCCCCGATCGTTGCCTTTTGGGCGCTGCGGATGTAGATGGTTTTTCTACATCTGCATCAGGTTTGGAGCTTTCAGCAGCAGCCAGGTGGGTTTTTGCCCAAGATAGGGAGGATTTCTCTTCCGGAGTTAATTTGTCGACTGGCGTGTTGCCAAGTCTGTCGACTAGACGTTGGGCGGCGCGCCCTTCGATAAAGGCCCTCTTGGATGTGTTTTTGCGGTCATTGGGGGCAATTTTTACAGCCGTTTGGGCGGGGGGACGTAGCACATCTGAGCCTGTAGGGGTTACCACAGGTGCAGATGGTACAATTACCGCAGGGTTGTCCACGACAGTAGCCGTGGCACCCGAAGCAGGGGTTTCTGCTGGTACTAAGCCAGCACGGGCCGAAGAGGTACCAGCCGAATAGTCGAGTGGTACCTCATTGGTTTTGTCCACAGCATCAACCTTAGGTTGGCTTGCTGGGACAGAATTGCAGTTGGCGGGCGAGGGTTTCCCCTGCTCGCTTCCTGCTATATTTTGTTTTTGTTTTTTTGTATTTTTATTTGTGTTTTTCATGTAGTTCCCACGAGTAGGCGCGTAAAGGGTCGACGATCCATGCAGTGACGGCGTACATGGACTAGGCAACTGAAAATACAACCAACCCGTGCCTTGGCGTCGGAGGGGAGCTGTTAGGAACTAGTCTTCTTTAACCACTGACTAGCCATCCAGGTTCTCAGCACTGCTACCTTCACCTTAACCTTACAAGTGGTGTCAATTTTGGTCCGCGGGTTGGATTGAAACCAGGTCCCCTGTCTATTGAAAAATGCGAGCCATCTCCCTGGACCATTTGTGCAGTGTATCCAGGGAAGTGACTGGCATTTCTGACTCATCCTGAGCATAGTACCATTATGGGTGAATGGTTGCCCTGCTCAAGATATGCCAGAGAAAACAAGGGTTGGTCCCACCCAGCCTAGCAGTGTCTAGACCTTGTGCAACTACTTAGCAGAATTCACAAAGCCCAGACCCCGCCCGAGCTTTGTCAGACCTCCTGTGGCCATATGGTGGTGTGACACAGGAGATCCGTACATATGCTCGCCCCTATCCGCCACCTGGGGACGCGTCCGATGGGAGACTGACAACTCCACACGGAAGACAAATACACATGGTGTAAAACCATTTTAAGGCGGCACTAAAAACGTGAGGGTCTTTGGTGTGGATTGCTTTCAAAGCAAAATCGAACAAAATATTGCAAGGACACTGACGAAGTGGCGGGCAGAGCTAGTCTATACAATAATAAAACTGTAACAGGACTATGTCTATACATGAAATATTTTTTGAAGATTTTGTTGCTGGTGCAGACAAAAATCGACATGGAATACAAAACAACAATTATTTGAATTTTTGCCTGTCTAAATAAAATGAATGAAACTACTAAATGAATTTTAATAAAATTTTGTAAAAAGGTACCTTAGTATCACGGTTCAAATATAGAATACTTTTTTTCCTCAAACATATCTCATTTCCAAGAGAAAATGAAGAAAAAGTAGTGAAAGTACGATGTTTTACCGCTTTAATGTTACTGCAAACTTGACAGCACCTTTTATTTGTGTAGGAGGGATATTTTAAATATTACTACAAAACTCTACAATAATTTTAGAATTTTTTATAAATTTTAGAATTTTTTGTTCGTGAGTAATTGGCCTGGGATGGGTAGCTCTATATAAAGTAATTACATTACTGAAGCACTATAAAAGTAAGAGTCTTAAAATTTAGTGTGGATTATATTTATTATACTTTTTCTGACAGCAATGTGGAGCTGTCATACAGTTCAATTTAAGAATATTAATATACATATATGAGCCCTTGATTTTGAAAGTGGTATAAATCAAAAATTTTTAAAATCTAGTTTATCAGCTATTTCATAATAAATCCTAATAAAGTAACATAATCTGAAGTCATTCGCAGTATGCCATGAAAATTAAGTTGATATAATAAATTGAGTTTATTTTTTGGTTGGTAAACAAAATACAGTAAATGTATATTTTAATAGTGGTATAAGTCAGTCAGCTTTCAAAGTTTGGCAAAATAATTATTAGTAATTTTGTCATGTCTTCAGATAGCGGTTCAGTTATGATCAGGTAAGCCTATTAATGTAAAAATGAACTATTTATAATTAATTGTAGACATTATACGGCGAAGAAGATTAAGTTATTTAATAGAATTATGTAAAAAGAGAAACCCATTTTTGATACAACAAATGGCTCGGAAAGATTTCATTTCGAAGAAATAACTGGGAGAATCATTGACTAATAGAAAAAGAAACACCAATGGAGAAGCTGTATCTTGGCTTAAACTACAATGGATTAGATTTCTAAAAAATTCTCCATATAAAAAGTTTTATAAAACTTCCTTGGAGGACAATTCCGAATTCAAAGTGTTAGACCTTTCAACCAAAAGAGGAAGGCCGAGAATATACGAAAATATTGATTTGCTTCCACTATATGTGACCCGGTCTATGAAAAGGGAAAAGGTGGCTTTTGACTCAAAAACAAAATTTCGAAAAATTAGCTGTTATAGATAAACAATGCAACAACAACAACAAAAAGTGGAACAATTTTTTTTGAGTCATAAGCCACCTTTTCATAGGCCGGGTCACATATACAACCATTAGACCAATAACAGAAGAAAAAACCATTAGACCAATAAAAGAAGAAAACAAGATATGATGGATTTACTACCTTATATCCCACCAATTTTCCACAAACTCTATACTAAATACTAAAAAAAAAAATTACTTAATTACAATGTAATGAGTTTGAATGTGTCTAAATTAAATTTTCCAAATTTTTCTTTAATATTATCACCTTATTTGTAATTTAATTAATTCTTTCTTAGAGAGAATAAAAACGAACTTAAGCTTGATTATAAATTTCATTGTATGTAAAATGTTAATTTTTAATAAAAATTTTTCCTTGAGGGTTTAAGTCATTTATAAAGTCATGCAGTTAATTTTGAAAATGGTATAAGTCATTTCAACCTTTCAAAACCACACTACCTTTTAAAAATGGTTATATATTTTACCATCATAATAAATACTTATTTGTTGGCACTATTTAATTGTCAAAATATTTTATTCCATAATACAAAAATATTTTTTAATCCTTTAAAATGCAAACCTCTTAATTTCTCGAAACCAGAAGTATATGACTTATACCTCTTTCATAATCAAGGGCTCATATGTTTTATTATTTTTCAAAATTATATTATCTTTTATTAAAAAATACTGTTTAAAAATAAGAAAAGAATGACTGGCTGCTATGTGATCAACCCAAATTAGTTCAGAATACAAATTGTTGTTCAAAGGAAAAAATTGCGATTGAACTAGTTCATGTTCTAAATTTTAACTAAATAGAGCGATCACTAAAATGAACAAGTCTAGTGGCGAGCACAGCTAGTAATAAATAAATTTAAGAAAATATGCTAACACTACGATATTAAATCTGAATTTATTTTTACTATAGTTTTGAAGCTTTGCTTTACTTTAGTATTTAAGCTCAGATTACGATTATTGATAATCCAAAATCTATGCCAGGAATTCACAAATTTAAAATAACAGAAAAGTGTTTTTTTTTTTACTTAAAATAAAAGGATTTTAAGTTCTGATTGTAGTAATGGGTGATTTTTTTGAGGTTAGGATTTTCATGCATTAGTATTTGACAGATCACGTGAGATTTCAGACATGGTGCCAAAGAGAAAGATGCTCAGTATGCTTTGACATTTCATCATGAATAGACTTACTAACGAGCAACGCTTGCAAATCATTGAATTTTATTACCAAAATCAGTGTTCGGTTCGAAATGTTCAAATGTGACAAATTTTGTTCAGCGATGAGGCTCATTTCTGGTTGAATGGCTACGTAAATAAGCAAAATTGCCGCATTTGGAGTGAAGAGCAACCAGAAGCCGTTCAAGAACTGCCCATGCATCCCGAAAAATGCACTGTTTGGTGTGGTTTGTACGCTGGTGGAATCATTGGACCGTATTTTTTCAAAGATGCTGTTGGACGCAACGTTACGGTGAATGGCGATCGCTATCGTTCGATGCTAACAAACTTTTTGTTGCCAAAAATGGAACAACTGAACTTGGTTGACATGTGGTTTCAACAAGATGGCGCTACATGCCACACAGCTCGCGATTCTATGGCCATTTTGAGGGAAAACTTCGGAGAACAATTCATCTCAAGAAATGGACCGGTAAGTTGGCCACCAAGATCATGCGATTTGACGCCTTTAGACTATTTTTTGTGGGGCTACGTCAAGTCTAAAGTCTACAGAAATAAGCCAGCAACTATTCCAGCTTTGGAAGACAACATTTCCGAAGAAATTCGGGCTATTCCGGCCGAAATGCTCGAAAAAGTTGCCCAAAATTGGACTTTCCGAATGGACCACCTAAGACGCAGCCGCGGTCAACATTTAAATGAAATTATCTTCAAAAAGTAAATGTCATGGACCAATCTAACGTTTCAAATAAAGAACCGATAAGATTTTGCAAATTTTATGCGTTTTTTTTTAAAAAAAAAGTTCTCAAGCTCTTAAAAAATCACTCGTTATAAATATTTCATTATAAATGTTCACTTACTTCCTTCCTGCATTTATCCAATGTACGAGTAGAGATTTCTAAAATTGATGCATTAAAATTTTTGGTTTTAAAAAACAAAAAAATACCTCGAAAAAAGAATTTACTAAAAATTATATAGAAAACCTCATGAAAATTATACAACCTTTTATTGTACAAAAAAAGTAGCTAACCACATTTTACATTTCAAAATTATATTTGCATTCGGGTGGTGCACAACGTCATTACCATCGCTCGAAAAAATATATTTTGCACAAAAATTAAACGCATTGATTATTTTTGTTGTTGCCAATTTTGTGCGTAACGTTTCAGTTTTTTTTATTACGGATACGTACAAACGTTCATAGTGGCTGTAGTTGCTCACACAGAGATGTGAATGTGAATATTAAATGCGTAAAGGTAAACAGAAAAAAACAGAGTTGGGTGGAAAACTCAATAAGAATCGAAAGAAAATGCGTGAGTATAAATTCAAACAAACAACATTGAACAGAGGTCGCTGACAACAACAACAACAATAAAAAACACATGTGAAAAAGAGAGGTAAAATATCTACGACATATACGACATACAAAATGTATTTGGATACTAAAATTTCGATTGCCAAAGAAGAGGAAAACAAAAATACACACACTCACAAAATGTTCACCTACTATGTACGAGAAGAACTTGATAGCACATACAGGATACATTTGTAGTAGCTTTTTCTTCTTCGTTATTTTTGGTTATGTTTTGTTTTGCAACATGATTATTGTGCAGGCATTCATAATGTGAGCTGCATACGTTTGCTACCGCACTCAAAACAGTGTTGTATATGGTATTCGTATATTAAAGGTAGGGTTGGAAATATGAAATTGAAAAAAATGGAAATAAATAGTTTAGATTGTGGACTGGAATTAATTAAGTTAAAGACATTCTTACGAATCATATAAGGTCATATCTAACTGGCAGATACCAACGTGTCAGTTTCAAGACCGCAATAGCTAAATATATTATTGTGAAATCGGGAGTTCCTCAAGGTTCATTTTTATTTACCCTTTTTATTAATGATTTACCTACTGCTATCAAATTTTCAAATGTTCTACTATACAACGCTGATAATGTAAAAATTTGTCATAGTTACAACAACTTCGGCAACCACGAATCCTTACAAAAGGATCTAGAGAGCTTTTTTGTATGCTGCACTACAAACTTAAAGGAGTTGAAATTAAACAAGTGCAAACTTATACACTTCTTCAGAAGAATTGATTTATATGGAAATGGTTAATTCGCTCCTAGATTTGGGTATTTTATTTTTTTTATTTTATTAGATTTGGGACGCAAGTTGTGTGAGTCCTGACAATATTTTGTTCGATTTTGCTTTGAAAGTAAATTCACACCATATTTAAAGACTATCCATCCCTGGATAAAATTCTAAAATTTATATAAAATTCTATAATTCCAAAAATTATTGTAAAGCTCTATAAAAAGTGTTTAAAATATTTTAATAACAATGTAATTCTACAAAGTAAAAATACAAATCAAATACAAATTTTATTCAATTCACTATTTGGCAGTAAGTAATTCATATTTTGTCATTATTTTAAAATAGCACCATCTGTTGCGAAACAGTGTTTAAAATATCCAGCTTTCAAAAATAAAAGATTCCTTAAAGTATGCTGTACCTTCAAATCGATAAAAACTCGTCGTATTTTCACTGTTTTTTCCCACTTTCTCTTAGAAATAAGATATTTTTGCGGAAAAAAGTATATTGGAATCAGGATACTAAGGTACCTCCTCACAAAATTTTTTCAAAATCCATCCAGTAATTTTCACGTGATGCGAACGTAAACAGAAAGACAGACAGGAAATAAGTTATCAAATAAAGTCCGTGAAGTGCTTGCTTTCCTCAAACGATGGGCTAAAGAATTCTCTGATATTCACACCGCCAATCAGCTGTATACATCATTAGTAAGGCCAATTTTAGAATATGGGTCCGTTATTTGGGACCCACAGTATATCGTGCATAGTAATAAAATTGTGTCTGTTCAAAAACAATTTCTGTTATTTTGCTCACGAAATGTTTACCATAATATTTTCCCCAATTTAACGTCTTATAAAACCAGACTTACTAAAATTGGGCTACCGTCTCTACAAAGCCGAGAACTATGATTAATGTCACGTTTTTTTTTTCAATATAATTACTGGAGCATTGGATCTACCACGCCCACTGTAGACTATGCACATTAGTATGAGAATTACTTGTGCGAAATTTCAAGACTATACCTATTGGAGGTCTCCAGGTAGACGATAATAATTGTTCACTTTGTATGGGAGGTACCACGCACAGTTTTCCAATCCAGCCCCGTATTTCGCTAAACTATGTATGTATATTAATATTGGCTAAATTTCGCTAAACTATTTATATAATTATAAGGGAGTTACTGGTCTAAAGATACTTAAAAAGTGGGCGTGGTCAATTTTTCTTTCCGTAAAAACTTAAGTTGGGTTATCATGAAGAAACAAAAAAATTGGTGCAGCCGTTCTTAAGTGGTGCGATTATCAACGAACGACATTTGGTTTTATTTATATAGATTTCGTTTTACATTCTCATAAAGAAGGCATTTAAATAAATGAGTTAGTTATTCACGATAACAAGACTTAATTCGACTTAAGCAGTTATTCGTTTTTCCCACAAAAAATATCCAAGGCGTTCGGCGGGCCGGCGGCCTACCGCTAATAGTCATTATAAGAAAAGCTAATGTCAGATAGTTTGCCAGATCACAATAGAATATGTTCTAATTGAAAATTTGTCAGTTAACTTTCAACACTAGTTTAATAGAAATACTGATTTAACAGTGCGTATTTTGAAAATGGAAGGTTTTACATGTCAGAATTAAAAAAAAAAAACATTTAGTGTAGTAAGGACTTAAGCTATACAAATTCCTACTGAATATAAAAGAAAGGAAAAATAACACTTAATATATCATAAATCTTCATTAGTTAACATACGTTGCATGTATGATTGAATAAACATTTCTCAAAAATAGAGTTTATGAAAATATGTTCTAGTCTAAACTAAACTCAAGATCACCCATAATTATAATTTATATAAAGGTAGTTACCCAAGTCCAAGACTTTAGCTTCTATCATACCACTATCCAAAGCTATTTCTATTTTAGGTACTCAAATGTTTGTAGCAGATTGTCTGCCGAGACTCCATTCAAAAAGATTTTGCTGCCTTCAGTTTTGTCATCCTATAAAATTTTTCACAGGACCCTTATATTTTTGGAAGCTGGGCATAATTTTTCGTCTAATCTGGTTTCCTCCTGTCAACAGTAGAGTAAAAAGAAGGTTCATCTGCGTAGGGTTCCACGTCAGGCGGCTTAAGCTGTATTAAAACTAGTATCCACTCTCTGCATACAAACTATGAAGCTCGTCTTGGTCATGTATTCTTTATAGTGCTGGCAAAGTATTGAGTAGTGGGTACCGAGTACTCGATTCTCGATCAATTTTTTGGGTACTCAATACACAGTAGTAGTTAATCGAACCTTTAACGGTTGTATTTTTAGAAAAAAATTTATAAAAGTATTTAACAACTACGACGATAAATTTCCTCTGATAGTATGTAAACTGAAGTATCGAGTACCAATTGAAAATTGGGTACTCAATTGAGTTGTATCGAGTAATTGAAAGTAGTAGAAGTTGCCAGCACTAATTCTTTAGCTTATGACTAGTTTTTGTGCAACTCGTTAAGACCCCGTTGCGAAGGCTACTACTGATGGGTTGTCTACTCGAAGTGTTATAAGTAAAACTTCTGAGAGTATACACCGTTACCATTACTAGTCAGATGATAATTTAATTAAAAAAAAATAAAGATTCATTGTTTTTACAAAAATAAAATTTTTGCATTTTTTGTGCAACAATAAAAAAAAAACATAAAACATTAACTCTGACTTAATAAAAATAAAATTGTTTTGCACACTAGAAGCAAATAATTTATTTCCTATTAGCCTTTGATGTCGAAATTCTATGCTTAGAGAAATCCATAAGAGAATTTCATACTAGTGTGATGGATACTTCAACTGCAGTATTCTACACAAATCAAACTTAGGTATGTACATATGTGTATGTGTTTCATAGTACATTTAGCTACCAGCTTGTATTTTATTGTAGTTATTCAATAACAACGAATTTCAGGCTGTGGAATAGGAATTAATGTTTCTGCAATGGAGAGATATATAGAGAGAGTGAGATAAGGGAGGGATTGGTTTAAAGAGTGAGGCTAAGTAATAAAATTGCATTTAAAATGTTTGTGGGGATTTGTTTGTGTGTATGTGTGTGTTTGGGTTTGTATAATTGTAACAGTGGGTGTATGTAGCCAAACATTTGGGGACAAAAAACCTTTCAAGAGTATGTGTTGCAAATACATCTAACATGTTTTTTTTTCGTAGCTGCTTTTCATTTCTGCGAAATATTTTTGCTCCCAGCGTTATTTTGCGTTATTTTTACATTTTGCACAACCAATATTTTTCCACACTATTATTAGGGCGACTCTTCCCAATAGAGTTCATAGAAAGTACTATTTACAAAAAGTATCACGCTTAAGTAGGACCTATTTCAAAAGGGTCTTATATATTTCGAAAGTACATTATTCCGAAAACGCACTTTTGTGTAAAGTAAAATTGATAATGCCTCAAAAAAAAAAAAAAAAAAAAAAACACAAAAACACAAAAATCTCTAAAAACCAATTAAGTACCTAATTTAAAAAATACTTTCAACTCTAATGACTTAGTTAGAACCAGAAGTCGAGGGTAAAAATTATTTATTTGAAATAAAATTTATTTTTTTAAGGTGTTATAAAAAACTAACTTCATTAAAAAGCATAATTTTTAAAACGATTTTCTCTCATAAAATCATTTTTGAAAAATAGGTATACATTTTTCATAAAAGAGTATTTTAAAAAAGTGCTTTTTCGTAAAAGTATCTTTTTTTTAATTTACCTTAAAATAGTACTTTCTTCAAATAAATTTAATTTGGCAAAAGTATTGTTTTACAAAAAAAAAAAAAATTATAAAAATTATTTAAAATTGTTATTCGAAAAAAGTACTTCTTTAAAGAAATAACTTCACCGAAAAAGAAAATTTATTTTTTTAAGGTGTTATAAAAAACTACCTTCTTGAAAAAGCATCACTTTTAAAACGATTTTCTCTCATAAACTCATTTTTGAAAAATGTAGTTTTTTCATAAAATAGTATTTTCAAAAAGTACTTTTTTATAAAAGACACTTTTATAAAAAAGAACTATTTTAAAAGAGTGACTTTAAAATAGTACTTTCTTAAAATAAATAATATTTGGCAAAAGTTTTGTTTTGCAAAAAAAAATCTTTTAAAAAATAAATTTTTTAAAATTATTTTTCGAAAGAAGTACTTTTTTCATAAAAGTAACTTCATCAAAAGAGTAAGTGCCCTTTTCAAAAGAGTGACTTTAAATATTGTTCTCTTTTTAAATGGCTTTTATGCTGTTTGAAAAAAAACGTAACTATATTACATTTGTATTTAAAAAATGCATTGCAAGCAAAAATGCACTGTATTATGTTTTTTTTTAAGAACTATTTTTTAATTTGATAAAATAACTGTCAAAAATGCTTATGTACATACAAAATGTATGAAGCAAACCTAAATAGCTCGGCGCCAACGCTTTGCAATTGGAAAACCCAATTTTGACAGAGCGTTAGGTAGTGACGTTGGGTGCAAACAAAATATTATTGTTTTTGTTTTTATGTAAGAGTGGTGCCACTTTAGCTATTTTCTACTTTATCTAACGATTTTATCTGTCTTTTGTAATTAAATTTATTAGATTTTACTAAACAAAATATGTGACTATTTCTTGCAAAACGTTGCGCTATTATTTAGGTCAAAGCTAGGCGCTAGACGTCGTTACGCCTTACTCCCTAGTTTAGATTAGTCAATAATATGTTCAAACAAACATTTTTCAAAAAATTTACCATATCACGAAGTTAATAAAATTAGTTATAAAAATAATTATTTTTTATTACGGACCAGAACTCAGGGGATCACCCCTACTCATGCAATGCATTGTGCCAGAACTAGGATATTAGGTTATGGGAAGAAGGATAGAGAGAGTAGTGTTTATTGATATTCGATTTAAATTTTCCCAAATTGCATGTGACAGTGAAGACCTACCTCTGCATGACGATGATTCAACATACGAACTGTACGGCTAAAAAACGAATTTTCTCTGTAATGCATAGTGGGATTCACTGGCCAATCGACCACAAATGAATGAGCTCCTAATGAAAAGCGTGTTGTACGCAAAAACGTGCGGATAAGGGAAACGAGTTCCCTAATCTCATTAAAGCACATTCCATTGTAGTAGCAATAGAACAGCAAAACACAACCCACATTACGTCGATGTTCAAGAGATTCAATAGAGTTGAATACCCAACTGTCACCTATGAGCTTTTTTACCCTCTCATGCACGCGGTCGAGTAGCTGCAAAACAGATTTTGGACCACTGGCCCATACATGAGAGTTGCAATCCATTTTTGGCCGGATGTATGTGGGTGCTATAAACAGTAAGGAGATCAGATGGAGTGACATATCTTTTACTCCGTTTTGTTTAAAAATATCTTTTCCAAAACCACATAAAAATAACTTTATAAAATATTTACGCTTTAACAAAAAAACATAAACTATTTAAAAATTACATTTAATTTTTAAAAAAGTATTAAAAAAATCAACATATTACAAAAGTACTTTATTAAAACCTAACCTATTAAAAAAATACAAATATTAAAAATTTAAAAAAAGTACCTTTTTTAAAAAGTACTTTTCGAAAAAGTACCTTTTAAAAAATACCCTTTATAAAAGTAACTTCTTTTGAAAATTATCTTTTTAAATAATAGATTTATAAAAATTATCTTTAAAGAAATTTTTTAAGTACCTTTTTAAACAAGAACTTTTCTAATAAGATTATGTACCTTATTTAGATAGTGCCCTTCTTAAAGGACAATTTTTGCAAAATTATTTTCAAATTGCAAGTAGTAGTATGTAATTTTTGGAAAATGTGGGCTTGAAGTAAATAATATTTTTTTGGAAAAAAAGTCACAGTAAGTTAATTTTTCCAAATAAAGTACCAGTAAAAAATACCTATTTTTAAAAAGTAGTTATTAGCATAAGTAGTTTTTCTTAAAGCAAGTCCCTCACTACACAACATTATTTTCTTTGTAAATAAGCCACCTTTTTCAATAAGATCATTTTTAAAAAATAGACACAGTAAGTTAATTGTTAAGTTAATTTTAAGTACCGTAAATAATCTTGAATAAAAACAACTTTAAAAAATTATCTAAATTCCTCAACACGTTAATATCACATTGTGTTTATTGCTACGTAAGACAAAATGTTAAAAAATCTGACAGAGCACCTTTTGAAATATGACATTTTTGGGCCATTCTAATATACTTTCATATGTGTATATACATACATACGAGTATATCCATACATATATGTATGTGTTTGAATGGGTACAAACTCTTATCCTGGTGTGTGTATACAGCGTGAATTATGCAACGATGCGCAACGATTTTTGTATTGAATTTTGAACGTTCGATTGGTTTTTTATATCATCATACCAACCAGGCCATGAAGAATTTTACAAACCAAAAACAAAAAAACATAAAGTAGAAAATATACATATATCGAACTGAATAGCGACCACATATAACCTCCTTTTTTAATGCACACCACCCATTTCGTAGATGCATAAATACATACATCTACTTTCTACCAAATTTAAAAATAAAGTCGGAAAATAACATGGAAAATGGCAGTTGCAGAACGAGTATTTATGTGTTTCTTTATTAGTCCCATCCTTGGTTTGTTCATTATTTCATTTTTATTTCGGGGTTTGTTTTTTTTTATGATTGGTCCACTGTTTTTATTTTATTTTGGATTTAGGGTACTTTGTTGCTATAGCAGCTCCCGCTAATATTAATATGTATGCGTGTGTGTGTATGTGTGTGTGTGTGTACTCTTATATAGAGATCCCTACAGTACAAAGTGGCAATTTCCGACTGCAAATAGTTTTTTTTTATTATTGTGTATCTTTTTATTTTTATATTACATACGATTCATAAATATTTATATTCTTTTATTAGCTGCATTTTTTGTTATTTAAGTTGTAACATAATAAGAATTTTCTGTAGTTTAGGTGAGGTCACGAAGGCAGTACTATTTTACTCTAAGTAATATACTACGATTCTCAGCTACAGGGTACATTTGAGACTTGACGTGACCTTAAATTGGAAGATAGAAATCTCTCAGATCCAAAAGCCTGGTACCGAGAGCAGCGTTAGCCTCACAGGTACCACACGTCTTGTGACAGGTTATTGATGAAGCCCTTCGGTAATTAACATGGTGGCCGTGGTTTGGTCCCAGGAAGGGCGCTCTTTATTCTGGCATTGGTAGATGCCGCAGGTTAAGGCGACAAGCTAGATACTGACGTAAATATGTGTCACACGAAGCTGGTGTTTGATATACCAAGAGCGGCATACCTTTAGGCCTTAAATTGAGAATTTTTACAACAAACGCACTGAGCAATCGCCCAAATCCTTCTAATTTGTATGACTAGTACATTGTGTTACGAGAAGCCTTTATTTTGAATCAAATCGATAGAAAGTTTTTTTTTTGTATTAAAACGACACAAAGACAAAGACTCTGAGTGTTTGCTGCATAAATAACCCAGAGTGGTGGCACTCGAACACGCAACCCCCAGACAGATAGACTAGCGCTCTACCAATCAGTCTATCGAGGCTTTTAAGTAACCCCCCAAATAAACTAGGAAATATTTTAGGAAAAGGAAGGATCGGGAAATTGTTTTAAAGGTTCAAATTTTGTAAACTAAAATTCAATCTTACCACCGGAAGGACAAAAAGCTATTGAAGTTTCCGGGGCACATAGGCAGCAAAGCTCCTACAATAAGTAGACTTTGCAAATCTAAAAAGGCAGCATGAGATACTCGTAGCAATCCGCAATGGTGCTTAATCATCTGATCAAGAGAGAAATCGAGGAAGATAATTTTGTATTTTGAAATGGCTAAAGCGGAAGAGCAAACTATGTCAAACTTCTTGGCATTATGTTAAGGATGTCATAAAGCACATACTAAATAATTATGTCAGGGTGGACCTCAACTCTTAAGACTAGCGATTTAGTGGACCCAGACTACCATTAAAAACAGGTAGGAAACAATATTCAGAAATCAGTGAATCCGATATGGAGAATCTATTTGAAACCGCACAGTAGTATCTTTTTCCCTTACATACTTTAAATTTGAATGTTCCAATAGTATGAAAAGCTATATTTCACTATCATTCAAATTACTTCAAATTCCCTCCAATATAACCAATATAGCCGTTGTACAAATAACTTGAGGCTTGAATAAGAGAATAAACATGGTCTTGGTAGGGTCACAAAAACCACATTATGTTCTCCCTGCGACAAAAAATGGTTTTGGTGAATAAATTTTAGTTTTTTTGGTTAAAATTTGATTAATTAATGGTTACTACACAAATAATCTGGAGTGGCCTACACTCAACTTTACCATACCTCATGGAAACAGATATTTTTATGGATGTATTTCATAAAGACTAAAAGTTCAAAGTATATTCGAATCGAAAAATTTATTTCGGTTTGGGGTTTCAAGTAAACTATCTCTTGCCCTCTCCCGATTATGCATAAAAACTAAAGTATTTTTAACCATTAAATATTGTTAATAAACACAATTTAAGTTTGTTCGTATGTAACCAAAGTATGATTATAAAAGAGCAAAAATGATTGGTGAAACCATAATACTTTTGAAGATTATTAGAACCAGATTATACTGGTTTGTGTTTCAAAAAATAAAAGTAATCAAACTGAATCTATGTGCATAATTTATTTATATTATGGTTATATTTTACAATGTTTTTAATAGGTTTGACCATAATATGACTCTAGCATTACAATAATATTATTATGTTCAATAACAATATTTTTTTGACTAAATTTTGTCATATAATTCAATCATAAAATGTTGCTCTTATATTATGGTTACCCCCACCATTTTTTTTTTCTTATTTGTGAAGGTTATGTGCGTTTTAGCAGTCTTGATTGCGAAAGGTCTGAATAATATTAGGAAAATATTTGCAGTTTAACACATCCAGTACTATTACGATTCGCATTAATAAATAAGGCTCTTGTAAGCGAGAGCTTTGCTACTGCAGGGTTTTAAAATTTTTGATACCGATATTTTCATATCTTTCAATCAATATTTTCGTCAATTTTCATCTACATGCATAAAAACATACATACGTGCTGGGCTGTATGTGCAAATATACATTTTTTGGGTGCAAAAATTCATAACTATACAACAAGGACACTATGACGACCACCATATTATATCCTGCAGGTTTTGTTTATGTATGAATTTAATACTTTGTTTTTTATTTTTTTTTTCGTAGTTTTTTCTCCCTTTAATATACATATGTATGTATGTATATAGCCAAATATATTTTTGCATTTAATTCATTTAAATTCTCTCATACATTCGTGCAAATTTATGCGTGTATGTGTTATGTTCGTTACTTGTTTTTGCCATTTTATGTATAAATCCTCCTTTTTTCACGTTGCCATTGCAGTCTCTTGTTTATATGTATAAATATTTAATTATAATTTGAATGTATTTTTTCGCGGGGGCATGGTTGGTTGGCACATGACTGCGGTACTAAATTCGTGCTGGCAAAAGAGGGAAAATACGGGAGAAAACAAGAAACATGTTGTGGTATACGAAAGCGGCGGTTGGGGAATAATTGCAAATATAAGCGGTGTTTGGAATGGTTGAAAATGGTTCGCGGCATTGTGTAATTTTTTTTTCTTTCGTTTCAACTGCTAAAAGTCTGATATAGACATTATGTGCAGCGAAATTTGTTAATAATATAACATGAAGCTAAAACAAATTTTAACACTATTTTAGGTAAGAAAATTCCCTGCAGCTACATGGCGGCAATGTCACGTTGGACTGATAGGTAAAGGCGCTAGTATATCAGTATGGGGGTTGTGGGTTCGATTCCTGCCAAAGACTCTGGGTGTTTTCTGCAGACTAGCTAAAAGCTTAGCGATAAGGGTTATCTTTAAAAAAAAGCTCGCAATAGTCGATACTTTAGCAAAAAAAAAGAAATATTAAAAAAATCTTACTGAAAGAAATAAAATAATATACATAATTAATAATAATTTAAATGTTAAGAACACCCATATATACTGGGTCAAATTTGCTATGCCTTGCTCGGTTTCTTGGCATTTTCTAGCAAAATTAAAGTCATGGTCTCCAAATCTTGCAGTTCTATTAAATCATTAAAGCCGAAAATTTAGCTTTCGCAATCAAATAATATTTTTTTCCGATGTCTGGGCGACCGTTTGTCACAAGAATGTATAGAATAGTTAGGAGACAAAAGTTGATTAATAGAGTTATAAAGAAAGGGGTTTCTTTACACGCACACAGAGATGAAACAGGATTATGGTATGGTCACAAGAACCATTTTGTGTTCTATGTAAAAATATATGGTTGCGATGAACAACTTATAGTTATTTTAATCCTTACTTAGGTTACTACAAACAAATTATCGTTACTATTTTATCACTAAATGGTTACTACACCCCAAAAATGCAACATAGTTGGTTTGAACTACATAATGTTCAAACCACAATTAAAGCTTTATTAGTATACCAAAATAATATTGTACTTATAACCATAATATATTATTAGTAAACAAATTATGATAAGTTTGCTCGTATGTAACCAAAGTATGACTAAAAACAAAGATATCATGTTTGATTTTTTGAAGTTTTGTGTCGAGTTTTTTAAATTATCAGAATCGATTTTTACAGGTTTATTTTTTAAAAAAAATAATAATTTATGTATTAAGTCATTTCTTATATCGAATGCTTGAAAAATAATAAAGTAATAAATAATTGTATGTTTGATTATATGGTATGTTTATATAAGCAAATAAGTGTATTTATAAATTTATATCTCATATTTATCTAATTTGTTTTATATTTTACTTTTAAGTTAGACAACAATATGGTTCAAACACAACAATATCATTATTAAGTTAATAATATGGTTTGACTACTACCATATAATTCAATCATAATATGTTGCTTTTAGATTATGGTTACCTCAACCATAATTTTTCTTGGTGTGTATTCAGCAAACATATTTTATAGAAACTTTATTAGTCCTGAAAGCAAACTTTTCATAATTAAGCCTAAAAAATATAAATTTAAACTCGCAGTTGCCAGATAACATTAGTGGAAAATCGTTAAATATAAAACAAAAAATCGTCAAAAATTTCATGTCTTCGAAAATCTGTCAGCGAAAACGTTCAATATTTTTAATAAATTATACGAATAAGACACGGCGCAGAAGAAGCCATATTGTGTGAGGCCGGCAAGTACATAGCCGATTTCTTTGCAATACTTTTTTAAAAAAGTGTAAAAACTTGCTAGAGTTGGATTATAACTAAATGTCCGCTTCTGCATTTACATGTTTTAGGTTTTGATCATTGAATTTTTTTGATTTTCTTGAGATTTTCCGTTGGGATTCCTTTTCTTTGCAAAGTATTTTAACTTACATATATGTCGAAGAGAGAGAGAGAGGGCAATGATTTAAGATGCGGCTGTCGACTCTTAATAATGCATTCGTTTCTTGTGCTGCACACATCTCATTAATTATCTTTATCTATCTTTATATAGATAAGACTAAATAGACCAAAGAATCTATATGTTAAACAAATTTGCTTTAATTACAGCAGAATCAATCTTGCATCTAATTAGCCTTAATACGATTTTTCCAGTCGTACTTCGCCTTCGACACAATCGTACAATATTAAAGATAACACAAAATGTTTATTTTTAATCTAGTACCAAAGTGCGCAAATCGAATTACGACTACGACAACCATAGTCTGAGCCTAGATAGACTGATTGGCATTGTGCTATTCTAGCAGTATGCAGGTTCGTTTCCTGTCAAAGCCTCTGGGCGTTTTCTGCGGACAAATCAAGAGCTTCGCAGGTAGTTTTGTCTTTAAAAATAAGGCTGAAAGTGTAAATGCTGAAGGGGGAAGAAGAATACCTTTAATTTAAATTTCTAGGTAGCCAGCACTTTAGTTATCTACCCTACCCGGATTACCGACATGATGTTGATGTTGACTGCAACAACCAGTTTGCTTATAAATTCATAGTTGTGAACGATTTTTATCTCACTCTACCTTGAATGGTGTTATTGGCAGACACAGAAAAAAATATTTTCACCAATTAAAGGTTTCAATTGGTTTCAGATTAAAATTTAATGAAATTATTAATTGATTCAATTATTTGTTTAATTAGGATTTTTTTGTTGTTCTGTTTTAAACAAAAATATATTAGAATTAAATAAAAAATTAATTGAATTTAAATTTAAAACTAATTAAAACGTTTAATTGAAGCAACAAATTTTTCTGTCTAAACTTTACTTGGATTTACTTTACCGATTAACACGTATTCCAACGCTGATCTTTCCCTTTTCACTCTTCTATCTCTTTGTCTTAGTATTTTCTTCTATCCTAACTGTGATTCTCTAATCCAACTTCTTCCATTTCTATATAATAACACCATGGAATCCTTATTATTGGACTAATGTGAGTTGAATATTTATAGATATTTTGGTCTAATCTACATAACTATATCTATACATATAATAAAATAGTAACTCATTTCCGTCTAACTGTCTGCTTTTCTTTTGCGTTCGTAAAAACTACTAGGAGACTACTGCGTATTTCGATTCGAAAGAAATCGTTTTCGAAACACAATGTTAAAGTCATACAAATTCGAATGATTTCCTTTTCGAATCGAAATACACAGTAACCCACCCGGATGGATTTTACAAAAATTTTGTGAGGAGGTACCTTAGCTTCCTGGTGCCAATATTGCTTTTTTCCGCAAAATATCTTATTTCCAATAGAAAGTGGTTAAAAGGTACTGAAATTTTCGGTTTAAAACTGGGATATTTTTAACCCGGTTGTGAATCTTTTTTTTTTTTTTGGAAAGTGGGATATTTTAAACAACAGATGGCGACAGTTGAATAAAATGTTTATTTGATTTTTGTTTATACTTTGTGTAATTACATTGTTATTAAAATATTTAAAGACCTTTACAATAATTTTTAGAATTTTATATAAATTTTAGAATTTTATTCTGGATGGATTTTACCAAAATTTTTAACAAAAAAAAAAATATCTTATTTCCAAGACATAATAAAGAGAAAGGCAGTAAAAGTACGCCGACTTTTTTTTTTAGCGATTTAAAAGTACTGCATACTTTATGGAATCTTTTATATTTAAAACACGGTTGCCCAACAGATGGCGCAATTTTAAAATAATTACAAAATTAATTGAAAGCGGAATATTTTAAACACGGTTGCGCAACAGATGACGCTTTACAAAACTTACAATTTTTGAATTTTTTATAAATTTCAGAATTTTATCCTTTATATAGAGTAAAAGTTATATAAAGTAAATACATAAACCATAACTGAAGCACTATAAAAGTAAGAGTCTAACAATTGGTGTGGAATACTTTCAAAGCCAAATTGAGCAAAATATTGTTATGACGCCCATGATGTGACGGGCACAGCTACTATAATCTAAAGAAAAGGACATAAGAAATAACTTGTCACGTGACGAGTTTTTTAGTTATAGGCATAAGTTTGAGTTCGAAAACTTTCTGTAAAAGTGACACTTTAACACCGCGATGGCCTAGGACTGACACTATTGTGATAATCTGTGATAGGTTTTAGACTTAAGCTTAACGTGCTTGTTCAACGCCAGTTGCTAGCCCTAGGTAAATATTCTATATTTAAAACTTTTGAAAAAATTTCGTGGTGTGTCCCCTATTCACTAGTCATTATCCATAACTTATAATTTGACAAGACATGGGATGGATACAATTGGAACAATTGTCCCCAATTTTCCATAGGGAATCTAAATAAATCTTTATATGTTATATTTATGTTACTTATAAAAACCCATCAACCATTTTCTTGCTATTAAAAATTTTAGTTTTAAACCAGATTATTTTTCTCTAGCTTCTTTTAAAAAAATTTGTTTGAAAACGCATGAAATAAATGAAATCAATTTCTATTCCTTTTAAATGTCGAGCTTTTATTTTTCCTCTTGTTTTATTCAAATTTCTATGATACTGACCCACTGCCTAAAAACTTTTCTGTGTTTTTCTTTAACAATATGAATACGTTTCAGCCTGTCCTCCACAAACATTATCCTAAACATTTAGCTGCTCTTCCACTTCTTCTTCTGTTTTGTTGATTCAACCAATTTTAACTACACATACATATATGTACATACTTACATACTCACGCACGTCATAACATTCTACAAAGGGTGGCTAAATACTGTTTATTGTGTATGACATAAAGAAGGCCTATATTTTGCATTAGACATTTGATATCTAACAAAGTTTCTTTCTTGCATTACGCTTTATATCCGTTTGGTTTTTGTTTCCTTTTTTTTTTTGTTTTTTTTTCTTCTTCTAACCATCTATTCTTTCGATGGAAAATTTCTGCATTTGTATAGTATTTAACAGTTTCCTACTCGCATGACCGTTCATCCAACAACTGTAGCAACTAAAAAAAATACAACAAGTACAAATAGAACAACAACATAAAATTATCGAACAAATACGCAATTTTTGTGTTGCCGTTTAAAAAAAAAAAAATTCAAACTCCAGAATAAAACTAAACCCTGGACTGTAGTTATCATAAATATCTAGCAAAATATTTATATGTCTCTCGTGCAAGCAATACGAGTATGTTTGACATTTATAAACACAGATACATGAATGTTTTTGTTTGTAATTGAAAATAGAGAACATTAAGACTTACAGTTAAGAGCACAACAAAAATGCAACTCTGAGTTATATCGACTTTCACAATATATAAATAAATTTTTGGGATATCCGTTATTACGATGAAATTTTTGTTTTTAAGATAAAGCTACACTATATTTGATTTAAAGCATTGTCTATCGTCAGTTACAATTTTACACCATTTTTCTGGCCTCCATTCCAAAATCCCTTCTTTTTTTACTGGAACCAGAAACAAAGAAGTTTTTTATCAAATAAAATAAATATAAGTTAGAAGGGGCATTGTCTGGGCTGAAGGTCGGGTGAGGTAAAACTTCCCATTCACTATTTTTCAACGGAGCGTTGTCGTGATAAAAAGATATGGATGATGTATTCTAGAGATTTTTTGTTCAATGCTCTGTTCAAACGGATCAATTTTTGTTCAACACAACTCTCCTATAATCGTTTCACCTGGTTTTAACAGCTCATAATATATGACACCATTCTTATGCCACAAAATGCGGACACGGTGCTTATTCTGCCGGGCTTCATAAACGATTTGTTTTCGCTCTGGATTATCACATATAGAAAGAAAAAAAATTGTGCGCCAGTCAAAGGTTTTAATTAGGATCAGATACAAATTTAATTAAATTTTTAATTGATTCAATTATTTATATGGCAAAAAGGAATAACTACCTAAGTCGACTTAAGCTGTTAAGTTTTGTTATCGTAAATAACTCATTTATCTGAATGCGTTATTTTTGAGTATGTAGAACGGAATATTTCTTAATTTATAACGTCTCGACAGAATGAAATATCCTTAAATCCAATGGACATAAATTAATAGATTTAAAGAGGTCTAGTTCAAAAATAGAGACTAAAATATCATCAGTTTTTCCACTACTGCCACTACTATGGGATTATTTCCGACTAGGTAGTTAGGAGAACCAACCTGTCTTGGGATGTAAGGGGTGATTTCAGAGAGTCACGGACAATTTAGCTCAGACTGGACGCTTCGAAAAACAAGTTATTTCTGGGTTTAGAAAGTTCACTGGCCACTGCGCCACTAGGGCAAGAATCAGCAAATGGGTCACCGGTACTTTTGTAGGATGTGCGAGGACGAGGAGGAGTTGGAAACACATCGGTGTAGCACATCGGTATTACAAAGCCGCAGACTTAGATGGCTAGGTGAGAGATTTCTCGATGGGCTCTTCGAAATCGCACGGTGTAAAATCAAAGATGTGTCTGAGTGATAGGTAGCAGGACGCATATAGGTCTAACTTTTTCTTTTTGTTTTTCTTAGTCTCTTAGTTAGCTGAAGTGAATCACAATGGACTTTCCGGGTCTCCGAGTAGATGTGCCATTTTTGGCACAACCCTTCTTAACCTAAACTAATCTATACATATAATAAAACTGTAACATGACCATTTCTGTGCATGAAATATTTTTTGAAAATTTTGTTGCTGTTGCAATTTTTTGAATTTTCGCCTCTCTGTGTTCGCAACACGAAAAAACTACTGAATGAACTTTAATAAAATTTTGTGTGGTGGAGCCTTATTATTTCTATTGAAATATAGGATACCTTTCCCCGCAAAAAAATATCTTATTTCCAAGAGAAAATAGAGAAAAGTTAGTGGAAGTACGTAATTTTACCGATTCAAAGGTAATGCAAATTTGACAGCACCTTTTATTTTTGCCAGCGGGATATTTTAAATACTATTTACAGAACTCTACAATAATTTTAGAATTTTATATACATTTTAGAATTTTATCCAGGGATGGGTACCTCTATATAGCGAAAATACATAAACCATAACAGAAGCATAACTTAAAGCATAACATAAAAGTAAGACTCTTAAAATTTAGTGTGGATTACTATAAAAATTTCAAACAAAATATTGTCAGGACAAAAACGACGTGGCGGGCACACCTAGTTAATGATGTAATTGAATTGAGTAAAAAATTAATTAAAATTGGTTCTGAAACTTATTTAAACATTTAATTGGTTCAAATTTTTTTTCTGTGTAACAAATCCACATTTTGTAACACATTAACAAATCCGGCATTTCTGATATAAAAAATCGCCATTTTTTTGAAGATGGAGAAGCATGTGTTGTTTAAAAGCTTCTAAATATTTATTTGTGTTTATTATCTCTTCGATTTTTGTAAATAGACCGACTTCATTCGAAGCTAGAAAATGCAAGGTTATTCATTTTGTGGTTTCAAAAGTAAACGTAAATAAAACACACATAAAATATTTTTTTCATGATATTGCTTTTTTATTATAAAGTTTAAACGTTGACATTATGTGTGAACACCTACATTATTTAAATGACCACCACGCGAAGTGTTGTAAGCATTGATTCTTTTGAGGTAATTTTCGACCACTTTTTGACACATATTGGGCGGTATCTCAGCCATAACTTGACGAATGTTGGTTTTTAAGTGCTCAAGAGTTAAAGGTTTATCTGCATAAACACGGTCTTTCGCGTAGCCCCACGAAAAAAAAAACTAATGGTATCAAATCGCATGATCTTGGTGGCCAGTTGATATCGCAACGACGAGAAATTACGCGGCCAGGAAATGTCTCTTGCAATAAAGCCATATTCGCTCGAGTTGTGTGGCATGTGCCACAGTCTTGTTGAAACCACATATTCTCCAAGACGTATTCTTCAATAGCAGGTAAAAAAAGTTGGTAAGACAGTCCTAATTCCTGAGAACGACGAGGAATCGACACATTCGGGTCTACGGCAATACTTTCACTTACAGCAGCGATATTTTCAGCGGAACGAGCGAAACGATGATGCACAGGCCTTACAATATCTGTAACCGCTCCAGTCTCTTCAAATTTCTTTACAATTTTGCCAATTGCTTGCGTAATTGGACGACTATGTAAACCATAATCTCATCCTAAAGCACGATATGTGGCTGTGCCAGAATCACCATTTTTGTAGTAGGTTTTAATAATTTTTATGCGTTGTGTGATAGTTAAGCGATCAATTTTCGTCAATGTCAGACTTTCAACTGAAAAGAAAAAAATTGGTTTAACAACTTAGTTTGACAGATGTCGAATTCCAGCCCTATACTTTTGTAGCCACGAAATGGATAACCCATTATGTCTTATTGACACAATAATCCGTGTGTAGTAACAATTGGCTTGATGTACTTTAGCTACAAAAATCTTGGATAGATGTGCAAGAAAACTCCTTCCAGGTGAGATGTAGTATTACCTTGACTTCTATCAGGACCACGATTATTGTACGACGAGTAAAAGCATTCATAAGAACACTCCAACGAGTGAGTGAGAAGCAGGGCTCCTTATTGAATGTTGGGAAGAGCCCTGAACTCTTAAAAGAACTGTCATTAAGTTTCTGCTCCCTAAGTTGCAGTTATTCAGAAATTTGGAAGTACCTTCCGATTGAGAGACCTTAGCTTCCATTGGTAGATGTTCAAGAATATCTTATCCTGATGTGGTGTAGTATTATTGCAGGATTGCTTGGCTCGTCGCGTACTTAAACCATGAATCTGTTGTACGATAAGGAATTTCATTCATACGAATGAAATTCTCTCAATGCGTGAAAAGCATTGTTGAGTAGAGGGGTCTCCGGGTTTGAGACTTGGCGGCTCATGAAACACGAGGTTATTTTGTTGCCTTGTGATATAATTTTGCAGAGGCATTTTAGCCACTACTGTACTTAATATTGCATGTAAGCATACGTATAAATTTGTGTGACTCTTGGCAACTTATGACTACTGCTTTTAATACAAGTAGTATATTTGAGTCCCTGCTACAAAGCATTTTTGAATATGTAGCAATGTATATCACTAAAAGTGCGTAAGTGCACCTTAGTGTCCGTATGTACTCGTATATGAAATACTAATGTATCACTTGCTATGATACATACTTGCTTGGAGTTTTCAATTTTTCATATGTATGTTGAATACAAAACCTAATGTTCATTATTGTCATTGACCATTATTGACTACAATCAACACCAACTGCACCATCCTTACTCTATGTTATCATTTCCATCCGAACCCACCTTCTTCTACTCGTTGCGTTATTGAATTTGCTGCGTCGTTCCACAAAATTTGGTCATGTTTAATTTTTCGGGGAGTTTGGTTTTTATTTATTTTTTTTTTTTTGTTGTTCAAAATTTCCCTATGCATGTAAGAGGATGAATAGTGTTGTATACTCACGGTTTTTTGAGTTTTTTTTTAATCTATTTTTTGTTATTTGCTACCATTTAGTGTTCGACTCGTTTCATTTCATTTCAGTTTAGTTGCTCATTGACATTAGGGACTATTTAATGCAGTTTATCGAAAAATTATTTTTTTCGCATTTTGCCCAAACATGTTACACAATTAAAATGGACGACCCTTAACATGTAGAGACAGAGAGAGAGAGAGCGAGAGAGCATGGGACTTGTAAGAAGTCATAAAATTATTATGTTTGATGTTATTTGTCGATAATCATGTTACATGTTACATTGCCTTATCATATATTGCTCGCAATTTACTTGACGTGTAGTTGTTTTCGGTTATTAAACAATTACAGGTATTGATTGAGTTAAAATTATGGTAGTTAGAAGCATTCGAAATTGTAAAAGTAGTTTGTGGCCATAGAAAAGTCATTGAAAATTTTGCAAAAAAGCATACGTTTTTTTTTTTTTAGCAGATATACACAATAATTGTGTGATTGACATTTGACAAAAAATGTTATATAAAATTTGACATTTAAAAGCAAAGACATTCATACGCAAAAAAAAAACAATCTAGAAAATCAATCTGCTTTGATTGGCAGTACAAAAACTTTGGTTCAGAAGACCTTTATATTTTCCTAAATTAAATAAAGCGGGAAAAAATAAGGAAAGAAATACAATTTTTAATTAACCGATCGAAAGTTTCTACCTAAAGAAGCAGGTTGAAACCGGAGTTTATAAAGAAAGTATGTTCTGATCCCTTTCCTACAATTTGATAATCACAGTATACCTTAACACTCGGAGGTCAAATAACTTGGTATATGGAATCAAAGTTAACGCAAATGAAGTTAAAATCATTACAAATAAATTGGCCTAATAGTTGAAGCGCTATCCTTACCATAGGTTGTAATCTTTTACTCTATAATTCGATCCTTTAATCATAATGAGGTTATAGAATTTAATTATGGTTCACTGCCTCAGCTTCAAATTTGATCTATACATACTATAGTAAAATAGTAACTTATTTCCGGCTGTCTGTCTGCATTTCTTTTGCGTTCGCATCGCTAAAAATCTACTGGATGGATTTTAATAAAATTTTGTGAGGAGGTACCTTAGTATCCTGATTCCAATATAGAATACTTTTTTACCGCAAAAATATCTTATATATCCAAGAGAAAGCGGAGAAAAAGTAGTGAAAGTACGCAGTTATTTTAGTAGTAAAGTAAATTCATAAACCATAACTGAAGCACTAACCACTAACAGATGGCGCTGTTTTATAAAAGTAAATGCATAACCATAACTGAAGCATAGTTTAAGGCGGCACTAAAAAATTAAGGGTTTTTAGCGTGGATTGCTTTCAAAGCAAAATCGAACAAAATATTGCAAGGATGCTCACGAAGTGGCGGGCACAGCTAGTAAAAAATAAAACAGTCACCAAAATAAGATGCTAGGAATGATTACAACTCTGCTTTTTGTGTGTATTTAGAACTCAAACGTTTACAAAGATATTAACGTGCTATTGCACAGTGGGGCAAAAACAAAAAGAGCTAGGCCGATTGATCCAAAACTTGGCATTAGCATAGCAGAGAAGTATCTCAGCTTAAGTTTTGAAGGTGGGCACCATCCACTTCCCAGGGTTGGCGCTATATGGTCTCAAAGTTGGGTACCTGGCCCAAAAAATTATACAGGGTCTTAAAGGTCTAGTTAATACCTTTAAATTTATGGTTTAATATGTAAATTATGTTTCAAAATGAGCGAGTTATAAGCATTTTAAAATTAAAATTTTCGATTTCCGATACCCTGGTGCTGTTTTGTCAAAATATTTCAAACAATTTTTAGCAAATTTTTTGAATTTTTAATTAGTCAACGAAACTCAAATGGTAAAAAATCTGTAAATCTATAAATGAAATCCCAGAATTCCCAAAATAAATGCCAAAAATCCCAAAATTGGATTTTTTTGTCTTTTGCGCATAACTTAACATAACATGACACTTTAAGCAATAGTTGGGAGTATAACCCAGCTTTGGGATATTAGAACAGATAGGCTTAAGTCAAAATTTCGATGTAAAATATGTCAAATTGAAAAAGACCTCTCTCTCTATCCATCTTCTACAAGGTTGAATAATTTTACAGCAAATTTGGTTTAATCTTACGTAAATATTGTTAACTTACACAAAGATATAAAATTTTTATATATTCCTTAAGAACATTTTTTTTTCTATTAAAAAATATGACTGACGGCCATTTTAGGCTAAAATACATAAAACTTCAATAATTTTGGAATTTTTAAATTTTAAATCGCCTAGTTTTTAACTCAGAAAAGATATATGCCCCTATTACGGTTTACAACTCAACTCAGTTGAGTTGTCTAAAAGACAACTGCTACTGACGAGTTGTAATTTGAAACAACTGCTACTGATGAATTGTAATTTTTAAACATTTTTTTTTTAAACCGAACTAACATTAGGTTGTAAAAGGTGAAACTACAACAGAGTTGTAAATCAATTTAAATTGAATTTAAAAATGTTTGACAAGTTGAGTTGTAATTGATAATACCAAATTGTAAAATTTCAACTGAAGTAGAGTTGAGTTGTAAACCGTAATAGGGGCCATAATCTTAAAAATGTTCCACAATATTTTCAAATTTAGCTCGCTAAGGAAAAAAAATTGCTAAAAATTGTTTAAAATATTTTGAAAAACAAAAACTGGATCAGGGTATCAAAAAATCAAATATTTTAATTTTTAGGGTTATTTCCAAAATATTTTGATTCTGCCCCACTGTGTTTTCGTTAAAGCAAAAATCGCCAAGCATTGTAACGCGACCAGACGGTTGATAGAAAGAGGCTGGATGGAAAAAGCGGGAGGGAAATATTATCAAAAAAGTGCAATTTAAAAATAGTTTTAATAAACTTTATGTATTTAAATATAAACCATTAATAAAAGTATTCTTTTGATTTTATATAAATATGCAAAGCAAGCAATTTAAAGTCTAATCGTTTTGGAGCTTTTAACAATATAAGATCAGTTTTGTAAATTCGTGACTTCTTGTAACTTTCGATGTTCCCGAAAACTATAATCCACACCAAGCTGTGACTTTTAGACCTTTTGAAGTTTAGGGTATTTATATTGTCCCAAATTCGATAAGTTTGTTTGTTGACGAATCGATTCATTCCGAAATAGACCTTATCACTGAACATGATTTATCCATTAAAAAGGTTCAAATTTATTAAATGCTAAATTTGATACAATGGCATTGCCATTTGCACGTGTCAGTCCTAGGTGATTTGGCAAAACGGACTGAATAAATGACAGCGAATTCGATAGATCTAGGTAGCTTCAACATTACGGGCTCTATCAACTGCCAAATTTTAAACAAGCTGCATCTATTAGTTTGTTTTTGATAGACATTGACGTGAATTTAAAAGGAAAGGGAAATAAGAGAATTTCTTGTGCTTAATAAAATTTTTACAAAAATTCATCACCGAAACCTAACAACAAACAGCTTTTAACTAATAGGGACTTAGCCCATTTGGCAATTTAGTCATTTAAATAACACAAGTGTGCACGGTTTTTTTTTAGGTAATTTGGTGCTAGTTTTCGAGATACACAGTTATACCCCAATTTGAAGATAAAAATATCATTCAAACAAAACGAAATTTTTTTCATTTTGAATATATGTATGTATCTCGAAAACTAGAAACTATAACAAAAACTAATTGTAGTTCTGAGCTCAACGCCCTAAGTAACCTAAGATACAACTTTCAGTTGCTTCAGTCCAAAAGTTGACCTTAATTTTTAAACTTGTGTGTATAGTAAGAAAATCAATCAACAAATTTTTATTTATCTCCAAAACTAGGCCATTTTTGTATACAAAATAAGATAATCATTCTCCCACATGTCTAGCGCTGTATTTTCCTTAACAGGCTACGGTTGCGTTTGAGGTCCATGCCTTAATTGCGGAAAAATTTCATGTATTTTTTATTAATAAAAAAATAAATTTCGCTAAAAAAGAAGGCAACCAAAAGAGCAAAGGAAACAGTGCGAAAAAATAAATAAAACAATTTCAAGGCAAAACATGCCATAAAATATTTTAAAAAAGTGTCCATGTATGTTACCAGCTTTTTTAACTACATGAGAGTTAAACAGAGTGGCTAGGATGATTTCATACAAAAAATTTTGTATTGAAAAAGTATTTAAATGCTCGATGTTCACACTCTGTGGTGGCCATGTCATTTTGGTTGTGTCTGCATTCAGCCGCTTAACTTCCATATGATATATATTTTTATAATTGAGTATCCCTAATAGCAAACAGTTCGCAGAGGGTTATTTTAAGATAAATTACGATAGTTGCCGTTTATAGAACGGCTCCAACTCAACAAGGTTCCCCAAGTAGCAATGCATCCCCAAACAGCAAGTGTTTAGTGAGGATTTGGGTTGGATGCGGCATTGGTCCGAAATTGGGGGTGCTGTAGCTTAAGTGGTTACCACGTTTACTACTAAGCAATGGTCACGAGTTCAATACTCAGCCGTGGCAACATCAATTTTTCTGATATGTATTAATTTCTCTCTATAATAATGTATATCACAGCGCCCTCCTCCGCCGGTATTACCACATAGCACTAAATCGCCGGCGAAGTAAAATAATTATAAATTGGCTATGCTAGCTTCAAACTAATTCGCCTAAATAACACCAGAGGCGCTTGTAACACAGTTCTAAAAATAATCACAATGTGCAATTGAACGTTATCTACTAATATCCCTTTCCAAAGGAAGTAACGCTGTTAATATAGGCATTAATAGCATGAGTGTTACTTCTCTTTATAAAAAAACGACGCTAATGTTAACAATGTTGACGCTAATTATAACAAATAGCCTTTCGAAGAAGTTGAAAGTTATGCATCTCAATGCCACACATTAAATTGAGGGCATCGTTATTCGCAGATGACATTAATTTTCCATCAAGATCGTTCGATTTGACCCGGCTAGACATGTTCTGGTGGTGTTCTCTGAAACCGGAAGTCTATGGCAATAAGACGATCGAAGATCGTCCGAGTTTAGCCTGCTCGAATTTTTCTTGTTTTTTTTCTGAAACCGAAAAATGAACACTTCCCAATCCATAGCACAAATTTAGTCGGATCTATGAGGTAGAATCAATGAAAATTATACATACAAACTACACCATTTTCCATACTTAATGAGCCTGAAAAATAAGAAACAAAATTCATAGATACCCCACAAACATTTCATTACATTTCAACATCGACTAACTAAAAGAATTCTTTATTTTTTTTAAATACCGGATATTTTCAAGCCATATAGAACTTACGATAGGATTAACTGTCAAACGAACTATCAAACTGTGCTCTCTTTTTGACATTTATGATCAGTATGCTCTGAATGAATATATTATCCAGATTTATTTTATTTTAAAAATAATAAAAATGTGGATGAAATTGAGCCGGGCGAGAGGTGGATTCAACAGTATGTAGCCTATGTGCCATACAACGATTTATTGAAATTAAAATATGGCGATAAGTTGATTTAGAGAAATGGACCTGCCAATTGGCCTTGAAGGTGGTGAGATTTGCCATCTTTCGATTATTTACTGTGTGGCCACGTGAAGTCACTGGTTTACACTGGTAAAACAGCAACTGTTGTCCCCTTGGAGGCCAACATAGTTCGTGTTATTCGTGATATAAGGCCAACAATGCCAGTCTTTTTTGAAAATGATGATGGTTATATTGGAACTATTACTGGTTGGTGCCTGATATCGTGACATCATAACAAAGATCTTTCTGTCAAAATTGCATGATACCAATGTGGACGGATAGAGATTGTAACAAAGTGGTAATAGCTGTATTCCGCTTGCAATTACTGCATGAGACATTTTCTGGTCTGCTTCTCTCTCTTTTCGCTAGTCTGAATTTTGTCTCTTAATCAAGTGAATTAACAGCTTTAGATTTCTTTCTTTTATTATTTTCTATTATGATTTTAAAACGAAGGTCCTTCCCAACTAGCCTACGTCTACTATTGCTTTGAAATAGAGACCTACGGCTGTGCTGCCTTCAAATCTGTAGGGATCATTTGACTGTTGTGGGATCTGGTAAACTGTAAGACGGGGTTGAGGTGTTCACTGAGGGTTGAAAGATGAAGACGGGCAGCAGCGCTGGGGTCAACGTTCTGAGAACCAGTACACGCATGTCGTACAGACTACCAGATGAATGCAGTGTGTTTCATGCAGATGTGATAGCGGTTCTAAAGGCCACCGAACTAGTGTCTGGACCCGTTTCAGAAGGAATGGAGGTCACACTGTACGTTGATGATAGCCAAGCGGCACTTAAGGCCCTGAAAGGATACAGTGTCAAATCACACAGCTGGTAAGCGAGTGAAAAAGGGCTATTAATGTGCTGGCGGACAAGTATAGGGTCAGATTGTGCTGAGACCCGGGTCATTGCAATATCGAGGGCAACGAAATTGCTGACATAGTGGCAAGGCTGGGCTCGGAGGAAAACAACTTAGGTTAGAATCGGTAAAGCCACCGATCAGCCACTACTATATATTTATATCCGATTATGTAGCAAAGAGAAGTAACTTATCTTGGGCAGTTAGGGGGGAATTGCAGAATCTCGCGGGCAATTTGACTAGACCAGACTAGACGCTGCAAAAACCAAAGTACTTCTGGGCTGGGATAGGAAAGTCGTGTTAGGTTTGCTTACTGGCCACTGTGCCACTAGAGCAAGAACCAGCAGATGGCTGACCGGTACATCGGATTTCTGTAGGATGTGCGTGGGAAGAGGAGTTGAAACTGTAGAGCATAATATGTGTCACTGCCCGGTATTACAACGCCACGCTTAGATGGCTAGGTGAAAGATTTCTCGTTGGGCTCTTCGACATCGCGCGGTGTAAAATTTACTGTTAAGGTCATAAACAAACATACATATGTATATCATATTTACTTTTTCTCAATGAAAATTTGTTAAATACTACTGAGTTTTCTAATTAAATAATATCTTTTGGATATTTTTTGGAATGCTTTCTATTTTTATAGAAATCAAAGAATCCAAATTTTTAATCTTTAGTTGCCTTAATGATTCCTTCTAAACTTAACTTGGTTCACTAAAAAATCGTCTGAACTATTTTCGTTCCCTCTGTATTGCACATTAAATAGTGTATCCCCTGAATGGATGTCTACGGCATAAGCTTTTGACACAGGCAATCCAAAATAATAATAAATAAACTTGGAAAAAGTATTTAATTTTTTCGTATTATGTACATATAAAAAACTGGGCGTTTTCCCAGAAAATCTAAAATAAAGGGGTACACTTTTCTTGTTTATTAAACTTGCAACAAAAAGAAAAACATTGGTTATCTCTATAGACACAAGCATTGTTTAACTTTGAAATAGACTTTTCTACAAGTGAAATTAAATTTTCAAAAACATTTAACTTCTTCGTTTGTTATTGTTTTTTCTTTTTACTCTTTGGTACCAAAAAGTTCATTATTTTCTCCTTACTCTTCTTCCTATGTATGTATCTGTCTTTTAAAATGCATCTCTGTTTGTTTTGGTTTTTGTAGGAGTTTTTGTTTTTTTGCTAACTCTCCAGTTCTGTTTCCTGATTCTGTTTCCTGCTTCTTTCAATTTCTTTTTCTATTAAGGCCTACAATGTTATTCCATTTAACTCAATCTTTTCCAAAATAGCCTGTATAAGTATTTGTATTCCTGTACTTGTTACACTGTATTTTTCTACTATGTATGTACAATCGAACACGGTTATAACGAAGACTCGATCTCACAAAAAAAACCTTTAAGCGGAACCCTTATATAAGATACTTCAAGTTAGTTTTAGCAATGTCTGACTGTATAAAACATTTCTTTTACTGTATCTTCTGATGCATTTTGACTGGCATTTATTACCACAAAGAAAAAGATAATAACGTACTTGTGTATCCATTAATCCAACAAAGTAACGTTACAATATGCTTTCGAAACTGCAAAAAGAGTATTTTTTTGTTTACTTTATCAGTTGATGTATGGTATCTAAGTATAATGTTAGTGTGTATGTATGCATGATGTCTGTATCTGTGTGTAATTACATTTCAAAATTTTCATTTAGAAGCTGCTTGATGTTATGGCATCTATGGTTATATTTATTGTGTCCTTTAAGCTTCCGGCATTCTTTGATGAACTAAAAGGCGCGCGGTCAACATGCATTTGCTGCCTTCTGAGAATAGTTAAAACAAAGTATTTAACGAATTTCCCAGGAGAACTATAACAAAAGTTCCCGAATTGTTAATTTTTTTTGTTTTGTGTATAAAATGCTTCTTATCTTGACAGTCGGTAGTCTGAGTATAAGAAGGTGGTTTGAGTATAAGTTGGTAGTCTAAGTATAAGACGGTAGTATAAGTATAAGACGGTAGGATAAGTATAAGACGGTAGTATAAGTATAAGACGGTAGTCTAAGTATAAGAAGGTAAACCAAGTATAACACGGTAGTCTAAGTATAAACGGTAGTCTACGTATAACACGGTAGACTAAGTATAATCCGGTAGTCTAAGTATAACACGGTAGACTAAGTATAACACGGTAGTTTAAGTATAACCCGGTAGTCTAAGTATAAGACGGTAGGTAGTCCAAGTATAAGACGGTAGGTAGTCTAAGTATAACCCGGTAGTCTAAGTATAAGACGGTAGGTAGTCCAAGTATAAGACGGTAGGTAGTCTAAGTATAAGACGATAGGTAGTCTAAGTATAAGACGGTAGGTAGTCTAAGTATAACACGGTAGACTAAGTATAACACGGTAGTTTAAGTATAACCCGGTAGTCTAAGTATAAGACGGTAGGTAGTCCAAGTATAAGACGGTAGGTAGTCTAAGTATAAGACGGTAGGTAGTCTAAGTATAAGACGGTAGGTAGTCTAAGTATAAGACGATAGGTAGTCTAAGTATAAGACGTCAGGTAGTCTAAGTAGAAGACGATAGGTAGTCCTAAGTATAATACGGTAGTCTAAGAATAGGACGGTAATCTAAGTATAAGACGATAGGTAGTCTAGGTATAAGACAGTAAGTAATCTAAGTATAAGACAGTAGGTAGTCTAAGTATAAGACAGTGAGTACTCTAAGTATAAGACAGTAAGTAGTGTGAGTATAACATGGTAGTCTAAGTATAACACGGTAGACTACGTATAAGACGGTTGTCTGAGTGTAAGATGATACGCTAAAACGTTACTCTGAGTATAAAAAAGGTGATACTCTAAAACGGTATTCTGATGATGGTAAATTAAACTGGTAGTCTGAATATAAGAAGATGCTCTCTAACGTTATTCTGATGATAAAAAAGGTGATACTCTAAAACGGTATTCTGATGATAAAAAAGGTGATACTCTAAACGGAATTCTGAGTATAAGATGATACATTAAACCGGAATTCTGAGTATAAGAAGGTGCTCTAAAACGTTATTCTGATTATAAAAAAAAGTTATTCTCTAGTCTAAGTATGGTATAGTAGATTATATAAAAAACGGATCATAAAACTGATCTGATTGTAAGACGAATAAGATGATTGGCTATCTATAAATGATTTACGCTACCTTGAGTATAATACGGCCTAATTGTAGTCAGAGTATAATAGGGTAGACGGAGTATAAGACAGTAGTTGGTGTATAAGATGGTAGGCCTAGTCTGAGTATAAGATTCAGTCTGGATAGCATACAAGAGTCTGAGTATCAGACAATAGTCCAAGTCTGAGTATAAGATTCGATTTAAATATAAGACTGGGTATAGTATGGATTTTATAACGATTTAAAATAAAAATTTAAATGTTTATTTCACAACAAAAAACTTAAATGCCAGTTACGTCATCAATTTGACACCATAAGCATACATCTGTATCAGTTTCTTTTGTTTATTTTTAAATCAAACTAATATAGTCAAATGAATTTATTAAGTTTTCTAGGTCATCTATTATTTTATTTTGTTCAAAGTTTTATAATATATACATATTTGTACTTGACCTTCATTTATATGTATTTCATTATGTATATACACGTATGTATATGCACATAAATATGTAAATAAAAACTTATTCTAATAGACAAAAAAGGTCTTTGACTCTCAGAAAATAGCAAAAATAATAATTCTAGACAGTAGAGTAGACACAAACATTTATCTTTAGATTATTTTTTATATAAATTCATATATACATACGTATTTGTGTATGTGTCTTTTGTAGTATATATATAAACTGTTCATTTTGGTATATGTATATACCAAAAGTTCTGGTGTAACATTATATTTACGCCAGAACTTTTGAAAATTATCTTTATTCAGGACATGTGAGCTTGTGTGCAAATAAATTTGTACAGAAGAGTTTATACAGTTTTATATACAAACATTATATGTGTGTTAGGTACATTTAAAGAATTTTTGTTTATTTTTAATTTAAAATATGTTAATTGACGTAGAAAAACTGAGCACACAATTAAAGGTTGCAATTTAAAAGTTGCAGTAGAATTAGGTATGAGAAGTTTATATAACTCGGAGAAGATTGTATAAGATTGTATAAATTGTTTTTCAGTATAGGTTGGTTCCAAGATTATAAGATGAATAAAACGGCTTTTGTGAAAATTTGAGAAATTGAGCGTAACACAGCGGTCGAAGTATAAAGTTTCATGTATACATATAATAAAATAAAATAGTAACTCATTTCCTGTCTGTCTGTCTTTTTTGTGTTCACATCACGTAAAAACTACTGGATGGATTTGAACAAAATTTTGTGAGGAGGTACCTTAGTATCCCGATTCCAATATAGGATACTTTTCTTCCGCAAAAATATCTTATTTCCAAGAGAAAGTGGAGAAAAAGCAGTGAAAGTACCCCGACTTTTTTTTACCGATTTAAAGGTACTGCATACTTTACGGCATCTTATATTTTTGAAAGCGGTATATTTTAAACACGTTTGCGCGACAGATGGCGATGTTTTAAAATAAACACAAAAAAAATTGAAAGCGGGATATTTTGAACACGGTTGATCAATAGATGGCGCTGTTTTAAAGTAATCACAAAATATGAATTACTTACTGCCAAATTGCCAATTGAATAAAATTTGTATTTGATTTGTATTTTTACTTTGTGGAATTACATTGTTAATAAAATATTTTAAACACTTTTTACAAGCTTTACTATTATTTTTAGAATTTTAATAAATTTTAGAATTTTATCCAGGGATGGACACCTTTATATAAAGTAAATACGTAAGAGTCTTCAAATTTGGTGTGTAAAGCAAAATCGAACAAAATATTGTCAGGACGCACACAACATGTGGGTACAGCTAGTTGTGAATATAAGAATTTAATGCAAAAATATGACGTTGTTCGAAGTATTAGACCACAGTCTGCATGAAATGCTAAGCATAAGAAGAAATTCTGAGTATAAGTTGGCTTACGGTTCATGTTCTATAGTCAGATTATAATTTGTTAGTCGGATAATTATCGGAGATTTAAACAGTTTATGCTCTTTATATATTTTCACATTTTTTTGATTATCCTCTAATATTGAGAACAATAACTTTTTGTTGGGTTTTAAACTAAATGGCCAACACTAATAGGTTATATTGCCAGGGTCTGTAAACATGTAGGAGTTTTAATTATTCGTCCACCAGGTTCTATCATCCAATTGTGTATTTACTTCTTTATATCAAGTAATTTTGAGTTCTATTTTTGGTCTCCACCAGGTTCTTTCATCCACTTTTTTTAAAACGTTTTTCCTCTCGTAAAATCTTGTGTATTTTTCTTCTTTTCTCTTAAGTTTTTTCCTTCCAATTGTTGAAATATTTATACATACATACTGTTATTTTAACAGTTTCACATATTAAAACAGAAAGTACAATTACATAAATGTACAGTTGACAATTATCGATGAAAGCATGTGGTTAATGGAAAAAACCACTAAAAACCATAGTTCGATACAGTTATCAGAGGCTAACCAGAGGCTAGCCAATGCGAGAGTGAGACGCAAAACTGTCGAGGTGAATTAAACAGAATCAGGCCTGATCGCCCTTACCAAATAATGACGATGACGCGACAATAACGAGAAACTACAAGAGAAAGTGACAGAGAAAGTCACACCTCATATGATTTGGCCAGAGCTTGCTTACCCTTTAGAAGAAGTTTGTCTGAGTAAAAAATGTACTCGGTTTATTAAACGATGAATAAGAGTCTGTCCTTTCCCAAATTTTTTAACAGAGCCAGTAAGCAGTGGTTAGTTTTAACCTCTTCAGGGACATTAGCACATAGATTTTTTAAATTAAATTTTTTTAAGAGGAATTAGCAAAAAGTTTTTTATCACAGGATTGCATTCCAATTTTGCAATATACCAATTTCGAATTCTTGCTTTTTTTTGAACTATGATAAAGAAAAACATATATCTCTTCTTGAGTTTAACGAAACAAAAAACGAGATATACCTTGTTGGAAACAAGATTAAAGTTATTCCAGAAATTAGACTAGATTCTATGGGACATTAACCTTTAAAAGTTGAGCATAAAAAATCCCCACGATGTCATGATGAAAATGAGTAAAATGTGTAAAGAACCCTTATGTGCATGAAATCTTTCCATTCATAGATGAACTCCACGCTAAATGGCCACATATGTCGACATTATCTTTTTTTGTAAAATTTACTATTTTTATTTTTTATTTTATAACAAATAAATATAACGTAAAAAATTAGTAATAAAATGAAAAATAAAATCAATGTTTTTTCACTTTAAAAAATTCGTCCCTGGAGAGGTTAAGTAGAGGTTCACATTTTAAAATGGAGTATATTTTTCAGAACTTATGTATATCACTACTATAGAACATAAACAAACAAAAAACCTATTTTCATCTAAATTAACTGAAATAGTGCTGAGTTTTTAATTTTTTTCTGTGTAATTTAAAACTAAAATTATTTGTTTTCTTTCTGGTAATTAAAAAAAATTTGCGTACAATAAATTTAAAATAAAAACGTTTGAATTAGATTTTGTTCAAGAATCTTTAAATTCATAGAAACTCATTTAAATCCAGACTAATTCATACACATGTGTACATAAGTACATAAACTTGCATACAAATACGCACAACCACGTAGAGACACTGACTTCTAAGTACAAACACAAACACCTGCTAATTTCTCCCACTCCAAAGGTAGAGAATAGATAGAGAATTTTTTTGTGTTTGGAACGAGGTGTGCTTGGTTAAAGGAAAAATTGAAATTAATACTCGTCCGTCGCTTTTCTTGGTCATTGATCTTCTTCCAAATCTTTTGAAAGATTATTGGTGAGTCCACGGCACCAGGATGATAAACTATGGTCACTTCCTCGAATTTACATCAAAATTTATTTACTCATATCCACTCGTCAAGGTGGCGGGAATCTCCAAGATTTGCGGTCCCAAGTTTTTTTTTGAGAGAAAGACAAATATTTAATGCAATTATTACTTTGAACGCAGTTGGGAAATTTCTGCACCAATATAGGAAAGACAATTTTGCAACCGGACATGCAACGTGTTCAAATTACTGAACTCACCTCGTAGGTATGCTTAAATTCATATACAGTGGGCGCCAATGGAATCTTTATACTCCTGGTTTAAGTTTTTAATAAAAATGTTTCAATTTTAATTTTTAATAATTTAAAAAAAAAGATTTTTTTGTTTGAAAAATTAATATTTTTTTGAAAAAAAAAAATTTGTTTTTTTGTTCAAAAAAAAAAAAAAATTTTGTTATTGAAAAATAAAAGTTAAACTAAAAAAATAAGAAATTTCTGCACCAATATAGGAAAGTCAATTTTCCAACCGGACATGCAACGTGTTCAAATTACTAAACTCACCTCGTAGGTATGCTTAGATTGATATACAGTGGGCGCCAATGGAATCTTTATACTCCGTGGTTTAAGTTTTTAATAAAAATGGTTTAATTTTAATTTTCAAATATTTAAAAAAAAAGTTTTTTTTTGTTTGAAAAATTAATACTTTTTTGAAAAAAAAATTTTTGTTTGTTTGTTAAAAAAAAAAAATTTTTATTATTGAAAAATAAAAGTTAAACTAAAAAAATTTTTTGATATATAATACAACGCTATTCCGTAATTTTAGTTTTTAATAAGAAAAAAATTAATTTTATAGTTTTTTTTTTTTAATAAATTTTCTGTTACTAAATAATAATATTCTATTCCGGAATTTTAGTTTTGAAAAAGAAAAAATAATATTTAATAAAAAAATAATTTTAAAAAAATCTTTTCTATTTTTTTTTTCATTTGCAAAACAAAAACAATATATTGTGTAATTTAATTTTTAGGCTTCAGATCTTTCTATCTATCTATCCAAAATTACAATAAATAATTTAAAAACAATAAATTTCTATAATTTCAAAAATATAATTTATATTTTGAAAATTTGAAATTTTATTATTCGAACTATTTATATTATAGACTCCAGCAGAGCGGAATGCACATTTTCTAGACGGCTCTGTCCATCATCAGCACTCTTCATATCTATCTACTTTGGGTAGTGTTTCGTTGTAAGCATCATCTAGTTAACCAACTAACCCAGATAAAGGAATACGAGAAAACTTGTATTCAATTATCAATCGTCAGTTGGTGAGAACAGCTACCAACGTAGAAAAAATTCAAAAGCGCCAAAACAAGATTCTTCGTATAATTACATCTGCTCCTTGGTATATAAAAAACTCGAACATCCATAAAGATCTAAACGTGCCAACAGTTAAAGCGGAAATAGCGAAACTTGCCATAAGTTATTTAAAGAAGCTTGAAACTCATCCTAATCGTATGGCTCGTAACATACTAAATGATCCTGGTTACATTTGACTAAGAAGGAGGGACACTGCTTCTCTCATCCGTACATCAGAGTTATAACCCGCAAATTACAGTAACCGTGAAACATACATTTTTTTGTCCAGCACTGGTTGGACTTAACATGTATATTTTTATTTTTAGACTTAAGATATGAGTAATTATTGATAGTTCAATTATATTGAAGATACAATAAATAAAAAATTGCGAAAAAAAAGTTGGTGCGAACGAATATTTTTACTTTAATGTTAATCACCTAATATTTTTTGTTGCTTCAGCCAACCTTCGGTTAGCAATGAAAGCTATTTTATTTTTTTTTTTTATTTAAAAAAAAATGTTAAAAACTATAATTATGGAAGATAACAAAAATTTCATTTAATTACCACCCACTGTATAAGTATGTATGTATACCGGTTTGAGCTTTAAATATAAAATTCATAGAAAAGGAAGTTATAAAAAGGTTTGTTTTTGTTGCTATTGTTTTCAAAGTTTTTAATTTCAGACTGCTAAGAGAGAAAGGGAAGGGTCACACTTGCTGTTGGCTACTTTTATTAGTTAGTAATTCCTTTTTTAGAACACATTTAATGAAGGTGAAAGTCAGCAGGATATCAAGTCTATTGGGTGAATGAACTAAAATACTTTCAACAGATTATATTCATTTTATCTACGTACTATAACTTGTGTTTAAATATTATTTTTATGTTCCTAGTTTTTCTTGCCAGCTTGTTAAGGATGTAATGTTAAGGTTCAGTAAACTTTAAATATTCGTAAAAACTTTTACAACTGTGTGTCACGTGTATGGTTAGTGTGAACAAAGGTCAAGGCTATTTGTATAGTTTTATACTATAAAGCTTTTTTAGTATAAAACTAGAAAAAGTTAAGTATAATATAACCTTCGGCACAGTATAAAATATAATAGACTAAAGCCTTAAAGTTAACAGTATTTTTTAAAATCCTTAGCCATAACAAATATGAAAAAAAAAAAAAAATAATAATAACTACACAAATTTGAAACATCTTAAAACTCTGACATCTGGTATTTATTACATTACTAGCAGTTCTACCTTTTCATGTAGAAGCGCTAAAAGAAGTTACAGACACAGTAGAAGCTGCGCAACATGGAAACCACTATGCGAGACCTATCATTCTGCTGGCGACCTTGGACATTAAAAATGCCTTTAACAGTCTAAGGTGGGCGGATGTGATACAAGCCCTGGACTCAATTTTCAAAATCCCGAAATACCTTATGAGAATTATAAAAGATTATCTCAAAAACAGAGTATTGCTATACGACACAAACCAAGGTATAAGAAGAGAACAAGTCACCTCAGGGGCCGCACAAGGATTTATACTGGGGCCAGATCTTTGGAACGCAACCTATGATGAGATCCTTAAAATAAAGATGCCTGAGGACACCTTCCTCGTAGGATATGTGGATGACATAGCGGAAGTATCAAAGCGAGAAACACGGAGGAGGCCCAACGGAGATTACGCCAAACTATGATTCGCGCTAAGTGCTGGCTGGATTCCCATGGCCTTTAACTGGCCATACAAAAAACCGAACTGCTGCTCCTTACTAGGCGACACATTTCTACCGAAATCGAAATGAATATAGGGGAGTTAGGCATTCTAACTAAGCCGTCAATAAACTACCTAGGGATGAGATTAGACTCAAAGCTGACATATGCAAAGTCGATTGAACACACAACGAAAAAAGCTGCTAAGATAAAATCTCAACTGAGCAGGCTAATGGCAAACGTTGGCTGTCCTCTACCAAGTAGGAGGAAAATACTTATGGAAGCAGGCAATAGCATACTTCTGTACGGATCTAAAATCTGGGCTTCGACCCTAGAGACTCAGGCAAGAGTAAGGAAATTGTTGTCTGTACAGAGAATAGCAGCTCTAAGGGTGACATCAGCATACCGCACTGTATCCGCAGAAGCTGTCTTTATAATAGCTGGAATGATCCCCATAGATCTTCAGGCAATGGAACGCCAAAAAATGCTTATCGCCAAGCAGCAAAATAGGGCACAACCGCAGCATACGACGAATATCCAACAAGAAATTCTAGAAAGATGCGAACTCCGGTGGTAAAAACATGGAAGACATGGTAGGTGGACATATACACTGATCCCTAATATAAAAATGTGGAAAAACAGAAAGCACGGTGAGGTTAATTATTATATAACCCAGATGCTATCCGGACATGGGTATTTCTGGAAGTATCTGCACCGCATGGGAAAATGTAGTTCACCCTACTGCATATACGAAGAGGAAAAAGTGTATGATGATGCAGAACATACTTTTCTGAACTGCGGCCGCTGGGCCGATCAGCGCAGAGTACTCGAAGCAGAGATTGGCACCATCTGTGCTAGAAATATAGTACACAAAATGTCAAGGAGCGAAAGAAGCTGGGAAGCAGTTAGGAGATATGTAGAATATGTACTCCGTAATGAAAAGACGGAAACGGACGCAGTCGACTCTTGGACTTTTCTGAATATTTCTTTTATAAGCTGAGGTTTTGTTGCATTAGAAAAACCAGCTTTTCCAATTGTTGTTTTGTACTTACAGCCTTAGATGTATGATGATGATGGAATTTGTAAAAAATAAACAATATAAAATTTACAACTACATACTTGCATTTTCAATAAGCGAAGATCGAAAATCAAATGCAACTCATAATAAGGCCATACAATAAACATAATAAATTTTACTTTTGCTAATTATTTGATTTTGAAATTTATACTTTATTTAAAAAAAAATTAAAAACATTCAGTCAAACAAATTTTTACTCATATCAAACACTAAATTAAGAACAAATTAAAAAGAATTATAAATGAGGCATTTACGTTGAGAATTATTCGTATATTCTAATTAAGATCTTGCATGTCCTTTATTTGTAATAACTTTTGCACAACGTTTTGGCATCGAATTTACTTGATTTTGGCATCTTTCCTTTGGAATTTTATTACAGATTTGCTGAACAGCTGCCCAAAGCGCTTCGTTGTTAGTTGGTTACATTTGAGACACTGTTTTTATTTTTTTTTATCTGTCCATAAACTCTTAATTGGACTGGGCTCTGAGCGGGCCATTCCATCGCATTGACTTTATTGTCCCGAAACTACTTTGTCGCAAGCTTTCTTGTGTGCTTCGGGTCATTATCTTGCTGGAAGATTCACACCAATGGCATTTCTTCAGAAGCATAAGGGAGCATTACTTCCCCGAGTATACCAACATAAATGTTCATATTGTGGTCCTACACCATAGTAAGAAAAGCTACCTCATACCATTACGCTAGATCTACCGTGTTTTATGGTTTTAGTTGTAAGTTTTGGGTTGAATTCTGCGTTTGTGGGTCTTCTTACGTAGAAACGTGATCCCTTGTTTTTAAAGAATACAATTCTGGACTCATCTACCATTTATTTTTCCACTGGAATGAAACTACATTTTGCCGTTGGTGTATGTATTACTAACTGAGCCCACACACGTTGTGTACGTCCTGACAATATTTTGTTCGATTTTGCTTTGAAAATAGTCCACACCAAATTGAAAGTCTCTTACGTATTTGTTTTATATAAAGGTACCCATCGCTGGATAAAATTCTAAAATTTATATTAAGTTCTAAAATTCTAAAAATTATTGTAAAGCTCTGTAAAAGATGTTTAAAATATTTTAATAGAAAATTTAAGTCCACAAAGTAAAAATACAAATCAAATACAAATTTAATTCAATTGGCTATTTGGCAGTAAGCAATTCGTATTTTGTCTTTATTTTCAAAACTGCGCCATCTGTTCCGCAACCATGTTTACCATGCAGTACCTTTAAATCGATAAATAAAATCGGCGTACTTCCACTGCTTTTTCTCTACTTTCTTTTGGAAATAAAATATTTTTAGGGAAAAAAGTATCATATATAATTAATCAGGATACTAAGGTACCTCCTCACCTAACTTTATTGAAATCCATCCAGTAGTTTTTACGTGATTCGAACACAGACAGACTGGAAATGAGTTACTGTTTTATTATATGTATTGATTAAAGTTATCACTATTAAAAGATCGGTAGAGTTAAAAAGAAACTTTTATTATATTTTGATTTTATAATTATTTCGCACAGTGTGATGCAAATTTATTTGCCTACTTTTAGGATTAAAAAAAAAACCATTATTATGTCTATTGAAATTTATAAGCAAAAATTTATTTCAAAAATATTTTTTTGGCTTTTGCATTATACACTCCTCACAAAACTTTATTGAAATCCATCCAGTAGTTTTTACGTGATTCGAACACAGACAGACTGGAAATGAGTTACTGTTTTATTATATGTATTGATTAAAGTTATCACTATTAAAAGATCGGTAGAGTTAAAAAGAATCTTTTATTATATTTTGACTTTATAATTATTTCCCACAGTGTGGTGCAAATTTAGTTGCCTACTTTAAGGATTAAGAAAAAATAAACCCATTATTATGTCTATTGATATTTATAAGCAAAAATTTATTTTAAAAATATTTTTTTTGGCTTTTGCATTATACACTTGATTTGCTTATTAAACTATAATAATGGACTATAACTACAATTACCTCTGCTGTCTTAAAAAAAAAAATTATAATTTTGATTAATGGTTGCATACATGTTTTACATATTTAATTATAAATAATAAAATTATACATAGACATCTGAGCAATATACAGTTTAAAACATAAATACTACTAAATTAAACGTATTACCTTTTTTGTCGAAATGAATTTGGAACAAAATGAAGTGTTTTTGAAAAAAAAAATTTTTGTACATAATTTTTAATTTTTTTTTTTAAATATTTCGGATTTTTGCATTAATAAATTATAATTTTGATTTTGGGCGTACATATGGGATTTTTTACATTACATCAAAATGTGAACAATAATAATGAATAACTATGCGAGAAATTGGAAAAAAACATACTTTATATGAAAAACAGGGAATAATTAAAAAATCTTCTTTATAATTCTCTCTTAAGTCGGGGGAAAAAAAATAATTAAACTTAAACTACGCTTTTCTTTTGAGACCAATCATACATAATGTAAAGAATATAATAATCCAGCCCGTCATTACCAAAAAGCCATTGTATACCTGAACGTTAGTAATGCTCCAGCCCTTTTCTAAAATATTACGAGCCGATATAGTAGGCAGGGTAAAGGGAAAGTAAACCACCACCTCTTGTAGAAATTTCGGCATGCCCTCCAAGGGCCATAATAAACCTACAAACACAAGAAATAAAAAAAATATATATACAAATTTTTTTTTTGCACAAAAAAAAACCGTACCGCACAAAATAATCATAGGATAAAATGCTCCTGTGGCAACAAAATTTGCCTCCGTATGGGACTTGCAATACACCGAGATCAGTAAACCTTTAAATATTGTGTTAATAAATATTTGTTTTTAACATATGTATTTTACCCTTTCAACTTACCAAATAACATACCACAAAATGAGGTCAATGTCAATAAAAATATTAACGTAGCCGTATCACCCTTATTATAAGTATCAAATACAATGCCAATATACATAATCACTTCAAAACTTTGTACAACCATAATAATAAATTGTGTCAATAGATGAGCCCATAACATTTGCATGGCTGATACACCCGCCACTAATGTACGATCCCATACACCATCCATACGCTCCTCAATGAATACAGCTGCTGTCATTAATGTGGCCAAAAAGAATACCATTCTAAAACAAAAACAGTTAAAGAAATCTTATTTAAAGATGATTATCTTATTATTAATTTTATATAAATTTCAGCTTACGTCATTACAACACCTGGTGCTACGTATTGTTGAAATTCCATTTCTTCTGAGCCGTATATGGGTGTTTGCATGTTAACGGCTGCATTGCCTAACGATTGTGGTAAATTACAATCCTTTAAGATGTCTTTAATGAAGCTGCTATAATGATCACGTAACTTTCTTTCCACAAAATAGGATATTTGACGATCTGTTAAAAAAATAGTATTAAATTATTTAATATACTATTTTGTAGGTCAATTAATTTTTGTTGTCAATAAATACTGATAAAAGTGCTGTGTTCTATAACAGTCTCCCTTTAACTAATTTTATTTAAAAATTAATCTGCTATACAGTTTAAAAAATCGACATTCTCAAAAGGCAATCAACTTTTGTTCTCAATATAAAACAAAACATTTCCAGGCCTATACTTAAAATATCATTTTTAAAAAGGCAATTGGCTGGTCAGAAAAAATTTAACAGGCTTTTTTATAATTGCAATCGTGTTAAGGTCAAGGCATGATATCAATAACTCCCATGCAGTTCATCGGATTCCACTTACAAGTTTCTATCCGGAAATTCTTTTGATGGTGTTTTGCCAAATGCAACACGATCAATATTGGGGGTTGTGTAGTTTTACGGACGGCTCGATTATGAATATTGGCACTAGGCCTAGTCTCAATTTAAGGCCATGTTTCACTATCATACTCAGCTTACGATCTGTCAAAATACAATGTGTGCATGATGAAAAGCATGGTGTGACAGGTCTGTAAAATTTCATAATCTTTGAAAAAAATTAATAAAATATTTTTTTATGTGATCAGAGTTGCAATATCTTTTTTTTGTATGATAGTGTGGCACCCCTACAAAGCTATTTCGAAACCTGTCAGATCTATTTGTGATTGAATCGTACGATTGTACTGGATATGGAAATAGATTCGTTGGTCATATAGGGTTTCGGAGAATTGTAGCCACCAGTCAAGTCAGCTCTGAAATCTTTAGGGATTAATAGTTCCAAATTTAAGCTTTACAAAAGGGCTCTAAAAGCAATGATAACAAGTATGTATGGAAACCAGTGTAACCGGTTTCCGAATCATTGCAATGTAGAGACGAATGAGTTACTAGCGAGATATGATTCAAATATAAACTCTGAGATGAGATAAAGATCGGCTAAACATGGCATCCACATTTAACAAGCTTCTGCCAGTGGTCCTAAGTCTTATGCTAGCCAGTGCCGGACATTCGAACACAATGTACGGTTCCGTCTCAGCCTCCTCCTCTGTAACTATCATCTTGAATTTTCATCTTGTCCAGATGATACTTGAAGTTTCCTTGACCAATGCAGTTATTCAGCTCAGAATACTTCTTTTGTATCTGAGTACCTTACTGGCCTTCCTGCCCATGGGCACTTGAGCACCATTTGAGCCTGCCTACCCGTAGTGGTCTGCCTCCGCCTTTTCAGGTTCAATGAGTCCACCCATTGTAGAATCTTAGCTCGCATTATGCTATTAGCCAGCCCTACTCTGGGTTCTGGTCCACAGAAATTCACAGCAGATCCCCCTTTTGCTAGTTGGTCTGCTGCTTCATTCCCAGCTGTGCCTATGTGTCCCTTAACCCACATCAATGTTACCTCAATAACCGGGGCACATCTGTTAAGTTTTAAAGCACATTCCAGCACTAGTTTGGAGTACACGTTCACCTTTGGTTTTATAAACGACTGGTTGTTAAGTGCAATGAGAACCCTTCTCCCCTGCAGCAGCCCAAGCAATTCCGCAATTATTTAATCGGCAGCTTGTTTAATGATTTTCATGTCTTGTATGGGACACCCTTTAAATGTAATTCTATGTTAAAATTGCGTGCTTATAAAAATTTTAAGTGTCTGCCTGTTATGGTTCAGCCGAGATGTACATATATGTCGCTCTACGTCTCCTCCAGGTAACACAGTTAAATTTTTATTTTTATATTTGCTGTTATAGCGGACATGGTTTTACTCTGTGTAAATTACAAGCGTCTACATGTAACGCTATAAAAGATACTGTTATATTCGTCAAAACCACTTGAACTGTTAAGACACTCTTTAACTATTAATTTTAGTTTTTATGTTTGCGGTTTGAAGTAATACATGCTTCATGTACCTATCAGGTGTCTGCCTGTAACAACTTCTTTGGGGTCACCCTTTAACTTTGAATTTTATTTATTATGCTTAAGGTCATGTACCTGACAATCATGTTACTATGGGGATAATCTTTAATTTTTATAAGTTTTGGTTATAGCAGCCACTGCAAGACACCTTCTATGAAAATTTGAAGTGTATATTACAGTTCCAGAGATAAAAGGCTGTGACAGACGGATACACATTGTATTAATATTTTATTAACATATTTGGCCAAAAGTAAATGCATGGGTGAACACATGTAGTGTAGTCGCTTTGTCAAAAACTTATGACTTGGGTTACGGACGAATATACCCCTTTCGGCACAATCTCCGGCTCCAGTCTTTTTGCAACAACTTTTATCTCCCAACCTGTCTAGGCGGTGACGACGATAGGCGGTGACATATTTATCTAACTAAATACCTACTAAGCGCCAGTCCGAGGCTGCAAAACCTTGCATACCTATCGGGCTTATTTATTCCAGCTTCGGAATAGTTTTGTGGATCTGCAGAAAACTCTGAGAATATTCCTGCTCATCCCTCTTTGAGGCGTCACATATGGACGTCGGCTCTAAATTACAAAACTGACGACCTGTGCAAGCTAACATAACCGACTAAGGGTCAAACAAACTTAATTATTTGCAAATATTGGAAGAATACTGCACAAAGTTTGTTGGGTTAAATTCGCAGAAAAAAATTTTGCAGCAATTAAAAGTTTTAATCAGTTTTAAATTAAAGTTCAATTATTTTTTAATTGATTCAAATATGCTCAAAACAAAAGAAAAAAATCTTCATTTCACAAATAATTATTTAATTAATTTTTAACCTGAAACCAATTAAAACCTTTAATTGGTGAAAATATTTTTTATGTGTTGAGCTTATGTTGAGAAATAAATATTTTTTGCTTAAAAAAATTATTTAAATCTTAAGGCCCAACTATAATATGCATAAGCTAGCTTAAGCCAACTATAAATCATATGTGGCAAACTATAATGTACTTAACAACACTTTTCGTTAAGTTTTGTCGAATGTCATTTGCTTAAGCAAAGTCCGAAACCGATCACACATTCCGTACGGAAACAGCTGTTTGTGTTTTGTGTTTTACATATGAATGTACATTCATAAAAAATTGCAATGGAGAACGAAAGTGAACAAATTATATCTAAATTTAATATAAAATGTTAAAAAAAAGTTTCTATAAGAAAAAAGGGAGGCGTTGTATAATAATCGTAATTAAAAAGAGTTGAGTGAGTTGAGTGAGGCACACCGCTGTATTTTTTAGTACTTTTGGCTAAAATTACACAAACAGCAAAAAGTGTTAAATTTTTGTTTCGAAATTTTTTTTAAAACTATTAAAAATAGTTATTAATTTGTATATGAATGGTATAAAAAATATGATTATTTAACAACTTTTTGTTAACAAATTTTATTTATTTAAAAAAAAAAAAAAAATTATTATTTTGTAAAAGTACGAATAAAACAAATGTGCAACTGTGTGATAATAGTTTTTAGATTCATGTAAGTACATTGTAGCCACCTAAAAGTGTTCAAAAAGTTGCTTAAGCATTTGACAGACTTTTCGTTCATTTTTAGACATTAGCTTAAGCCAGCTTATGCATATTATAGTTGGGCCTTTAAGCTCCCCTCGTATTAGTCAACTTACCGGTCATATCTATATGGACAGCCAACTCCGCATTCTTGACAGCAAAATCGTTAGCAAAACGTCCCTCTTCCATAAGCGACTGCATAGAGGCGGAAAAATTATGAGGAAAGAAAATATAACCTAAAATATCGGTGGCTCTAGAATCCCGATAAGCATCTTCTACATTGTCATAGAAAACCTCAACGAAAATCATAAAATTAATATAAAACTAGCAAAATTTAAAAGTGATGCCACCAAATTACCTTTTTTATATATTGATTGTCCTCCAGACTCGTCACAAATCGACATGATATCTTACTAAAATCACAAGTTTCATTATGAACCGTAACAGTTACTAAATTAGGATCATAGCAAGTATCCCAAGTGGTGATCTCATTACTGACAAACCCCAATATCATGTTATTGGGCGTTTTACCAATGGCCATATAAAAACAGGATAATTGTATTAAAGGAAACAGTAACATGAATATAACGCCACTGAAATTAAAATGAAAAGAAGTATTTAGAACAAAATTTCTTTTTAAAAATAAAAATGTCTCTCTCTCTTTCTCTTTGGTAGGTATACCTGGGTTGTCGAAATAATTGCACAAAATTTTTGGTCATTAACGCTTTTATTCGGCCTTTGGTGGTGAAGAAAAATTTCTTTTGATTATCATTTAATTTTGGTGGTGTTGTAACATCCTTTTCTTGCGCTGGCTTTTCAATATTAGTTTCTAAATTTCCCTTTTCTTGCGTTTGTGTTATGCTGGTGGCATCTATAACTTCTACCCCATTGCAGATAGCATTGGACGGATGATGTTGGTTGGAAGGCAATTGGGCCAATGAAGCTTCGATAACATCATTATCACCTTGTTTTTGACTCATTATTAGAAAAGCATCTTCTATGGAATTAACTTCAAACCTTAACATTATATTTTGAGGTGTATCTTCAGCCAATAAAACACCTTTGCGCATTAATCCAATCTGAAGAAAAATTAAATAGAGAATTAAACAAACTAAATATGTATATTCTATAATGCGGCTTTCAATGTTTACTTACGCAATTGGCCTGTTTAGCTTCTTCTATATAATGTGTTGTTATAATCACAGCAATATTACTATTTCTGGTTGATTCTACTAAAAAGTCCCAGATTCTAGCAGCAAAAATAACAATAAATAAACAAAAAATTTTGTTAATATTTTTAATTGATTATTTTCTATTTGTATTTAATTTCAGGTAAATATGATGGTTAAAATTATTCGTAATTTTAATAATGATCTTAACGTATGGAAACCTCTCAGTAAGTTCTAAGAGTTAAAATAAATATCACAACGTTTTTTCCCCCTTTATTTTCTGCGATCTTTAGCATGGGACCATTTGACAAATAGGTAGTGTGTCTGAGGGTTGTGGGTTGTTGTAATAGGACCATTTCTGTAAATGAAATATTTTTGGAAAATTTTGTTGCTGTTGCAGACAGTAAAGAAAATGGAATAACAAAAAAGCAATTTTTGGAAATTTTGTCTGTCTGTGTTCTTGTGTTCGCATCACGTAAAAACTAATGGATGAATTTTAATAAAATTTTGTGATGAGATACCTTAGTATAACGGTTCAAATATAGAATACTTTTTGCAAAAATATCTCATTTCCAAGCGAAAATAGAGAAAAAGCAGTGAAAGTACACATTTTTACCGATTCAATGGCACTGCAAACTTGGCAGCACCTTTTATTTTTGTCAGCAGGATGATTTAAACACTAATTGCAAAACTTTGCAATAATTTTAGTATTTTAAATAAATTATAGAATTTTTCTAGGGATGGGTACCTCTATATAAAGAAAATACAAAAACCATAACTGAAGCACTATAAAAGTAAGAGTCTTATATTGTCAGGAGGTACCTTAGTACCTTGGTTCAAATATAAGATACTTTTTTCCGCAAAAATATCTCATTTCCAAGCGAAAATAGAGAAAAAGCAGTGAAAGTACACATTTTTACCGATTCAATGGTACTGCAAACTTGGCAGCACCTTATATTTTTTTCAGCGGGATGTTTTAAACACTAATTGCAAAAAACTACAATAATTTTAGTATTTTATATAAATTTTAGAATTTTATCCAGGGATGGGTACCTCTATATAAAGCAAATACAAAAACCATAACTGAAGCAGAGCTGTTAAATAAATAAATAAAATATTTTTTTTAACTGCTAAACTACTCATGCAGTGTATGTACTCTGCCGGAACTAGAAATGTTGGATATTGATGAAGTGAGTTTGTGGACATTTGGTTTGAATATCTCCACATAAAAGTTGATGGGAAACACTTGTGCAAGTCCGTGATTTCACATAATAACTTTTCGGCTAGAAATCAAATTATACTTGTAAAAAAGTAGTGCGATCCAATGAACAGTCGATTATGAATGAGCTATTCAAGATAAAGAGGCACACTGAAAAACTTAGAGAGTCCGATTATTCATAACTCCAAATGAATTATATTTAATTTTTAATACCTACATATATTCAACAGGTGTATTATATTACTGAAGTAGCAGTGCCCGCCAGGTACAAGCCCTAGCTGCATCTTGACAATATTTTGTTCGATTTTGCTTTAAAAGTAATCCACACAAAGTATTAAGACTATTACTTTTAAAGTGCTGCACATGTGGGTTATATATTTACCTTATATAGAGGTACCCATCTCTGGTTAATTACTCAGGATGTTGCAATATAGGCTTTTTAAAAACAGGAAAATTTATGAAAAATTCGAAAATTATTCTAGAGATTTGTAAATAGTGCCAAAAACTGCTACCTCACAAAAATAAAAGGTGCTGCCAAGTTTTAAGTGCCATTAAATCGGCCCAGGAAATCTTACATTTCATCTTTTAAGAACTCGTCTTTTGAGGTGCAATGTAAGAACTTGTCAGGGAAGCACGGCTGGCTGCTAAGGGAAGCCTCCACAGGTTGCGTATAGTGGGAACCCCTTAAATAAGCAGTGTCGTACAATGCAGGTCACGACTGGCAACGTGACTTATCAAATTCTAAGTGCCGATTGAAACTCAAATCGACATGGTGAGTAATTGGCACCATTAAATAAACAAAAAGCAACAGGTCAATCAACTTTAAGAAGGTTAAGCATAGGGCTTATAACCCAATCAAAAAAAACCTTTATTATTGAAACGTCAAATACATCCTTTACAACGTCGACCTTTTGCTTTAAACAACGGATAATGATTGATAATGAATATGGAACATAAGAACACTATCGGAACCATCTAGACTCGAACAGATCTGCAAGAAGATGCGTTCATATAATATTGAAATTCTGGGACTCAGTGACGTTAGATAACTAGACAATGGCTCCATACGTACACAGCCTTTATTTATTCACGCAATAGCACGAATTGTATAAACGGAGTCGGATTAATACCTTCACCACTGACAACTAAAGCTCTTTTAAATTTTACTGCTGTATCAGACCACATAATCTTAGCCCGTTTTAAGTCGAAATTTCGAAATATCTCTGTGGTCCAATGTTACGCCCCAACCGATCCTGATGATGACGAAACCAAGGACCATCAGAATTGAAAATGAAACTTAAGTAGAATCGAACTAGAAATGAAATAAACCCGAACTAGAACTGAACTAGATTTAAGAATCAACGATGTGGTTTGTATCTAAATCAATCGTTCAATATTTACAAAAACAAAAAAATAAAAACTTACTTCTCTCTTAACACTGGATCCAAACCCACTGTGGGCTCATCTAAAATCAGCAGTTCCGGATCATGTATCATGGCAGAGGCGAATGATACTCGTCTCTGTTGACCACCACTACACTTCTTGATCAATTGCTTGGCGGGTGGCAGTTGTAAAAGATCACGTAAAATTTTAAATTTTTCACGAATCTTTTCATCTGTCATACCATAAATGCGGCCAAAATAATAAATCGTCTCCTTGACAGTCATTTCTTCGACCAAAGCAATTTCCTTTAAAAAAGAGAAAATGCAATAATTGAAATAAATGAAATAAATTATTAATAAAAGAATTAAAAGGCAAAACTTACCTGAGGCATATAGCCAATACGTGAGCCAGGTATACCACTGCCAGGAGAACCCGGCTTAAGACCCAACACACGCACCTCACCACTATTGAATTCTCTTTGACCCACTAAGCAGGAAAGCAAAGTGGTCTTGCCACAGCCAGAGGCGCCCAGTAGACCATAACTTAATGCAAATAATAGAAAGAAATTTAAAGTAGAATTTTATGATTTTTTATGATTTTATAGTAATTTTGTATGTAGTTTTAATAATTCCTATCACATACTTCTAAGCTTAAATCTTCCTTTTCTATTTAAAGTGTGATTCATTTTAATTCAATTTTTCACTTCCATAATTACGTTGAAATTATTCTACTCACATGGATCCTCGTTGTACATTCATATTCAGATAGTTGAGTATAATTTTTGGTTTCGATTTGCTTCCATAATATTTATAGCCATTTCTTACTTCTACTGCAGCCGCCATTGTTAATTAATTATATTTAAAAAAAATAAATCGCCCGCGACTTTTTTATTGTCTCTTATTCTACGACGTTTGTTTGCTAAAGATGTTAACAAATTTAGTTGCTAGACTTTTAAGTTATTCCTATAAGTATTTTTGCTAGCTTTCGACGAATTTATGTTGTGTTTGCCGCTTCTTTTCAATGTGTTTGTTTTTTTTTTTTTTGTTTTTTTTTTTGTCAAAGTTTTATCCTTTTAAGTATCATTTGTATATGTTGTCGCTTCAAACTGACCGTCCACTGTTTCCCTCTTTGCTGTTGCTTAGTTGGCAGATCTCAGTCTGGTTTAAATTGTGTTGAAAATATAAAAAAAACTTTGCCAAGTTTTTCGTTATTCTCTGCTCTCTTAGCTAATTTTGTATCTTTTTATTTTTGCTTGAAATTCTCGAGAAGCTAGATAGGAAATAAAAATTAGGAAAATGTTAAAGTTCATGGTTGCTTTTTTGCTCACATTAATTAATAAAATTATTTCGTTTTATGGTAAATTAATAAAAACTTGTTTGTTAAGTTTTTAAACAATAAAAAGGAACAGGATTTAGATTCTAGACTGGTTGTTATTTTAATTAGTTTTCCATTATTATTTTTTTTGTTTCTTTATATATTATCAATTGACATTAAAAAGCTTGATTTATTTATTAAGAAGTTTTTTGTTTCAATTTAAATTTTATGTTGCCTTCGACATTTCTAGAGACCAATGATGACATTTTACAAAAAAATATATATATTTGCATCAATTAAAGCTTTTGATTGGTTTCAGATTAAAATTTAATTAAATAATTAACTGATTCAATTTTTGATTTATTAGGAAATGTTTTGGTTTTGTTATAAAAAAATATATATTTGATTCAATTAAAAAAATTGTTCGAACTTTAATTTAAAACTAATTAAAACCTTTAATTGGTGAAAAAAAATTGTTCCTGTGTTGAGTCAATAGCAAATTTTATTAAAATGTTAAAAGTTATACAACCCAATTAGAAACCAAATCTGTTTTGGCACTGAAAAGGATGGCCTAGCTGAAACATCTCTATTCAAATTGTCAATGTGTTATCGAGAATTCAACTCAAATTGTTTTAGAACGTAATAGAGTGCCTACATAGATTTGTGGATTGCTTCCATACACTGATGGAGTGCCTAAATAGACAGATGGAGTGCCCCCATAGACTGATGGAGTGCCTACATAGATTGATGGAGTGCTTCCATAGACCGATGGAATGCCTTCATAGACTGATGGAGTGCCTCCATAGATTGAATTGATGGAGTGCCACCATAGATTGGATTGATGGAGTGTCTGCATAAACTAATGCGTTGGCTGATTGGTAGTGAATTTGTCTATTAGTCAGGTGTTTGGGGTTCGATTCCCTGGTGTAGGTGTTTTCTGCAGATAAGCCAACAGCGTCGCTGACAGTATTGTATTAAAAAAACAAGTTAGAGTGCTATATTCGGCCATGGAAAATCTCATATACCTTACTCTGTTATATTTCCCAGTTTCAAAATAATATTCATACATTCGGTTTTTACTTTTATGATTTTTAACTTCATTATTACCAATCTATACATAATAAAATTTCCAGTCTGTTTGTCTTTCTTTTTTTGTGTTCTCATCACTTAAAAACTACTTGATGGATTTGAACAAAATTTTGTGATCAGGTACCTTAGTATCCTTATTCCAATATAGGATCCTTTTTCTTCGCAAAAATATCTTATTTCCAAGAGAAAGTGGAGAAAAAGCAGTGAGAGTACGCCGATTTTTTTTTACCGATTTAAAGGTACTGTATACTTTAAGTCATCTTTTATTTTTGAAATCGCGATATTTCAAGCAAGGTTGCGCAACAGATGGCGCTGTTTGAAAATAACGACAAAATAGGAATTACTTACTGCCAAATGGCCAATTGAATAAAATTTGTATTTGATTATTGATTAAAATATTTTAAACGCCTTTTACAGAGCTTAACAATAATTTTTAAAATTTTATAGATTAGGTTAGGTTTGGAAGGGTTGTGCCAAACATGGCACATCCACGCGGAGACCTGTTAGTCCATTGTGATTCCCTTCAGCTAAACTACAATAAAAACTAAGAAAACTATGGGGAAAAAGAGAGACTTATTATGCTTCCTACCACCTATCACTCAGCCACCCGATTTCCTTGATGAAGCCGACGACATCCTCGATTTTACACCGCGCTAAAATTTTATATAAATTATAGAATTTCATTCAGGGGCACATTTCATCCAGAAGTACAGCTCGTATAATATAAAGATATAGATTTTTTTTGTAAAAATTTTATCGATTATTTTTTTAATTTCATCGATAATTTTTTGTAAAAATTTTATCGAAATTTTTTTTGTAAAAATTTTATCGAATTTTTTTTTGTAAAAATTTTATCGAAATTTTTGTAAAAATTATATCGAAATTTTTTTTTGTAAAAATTTTATAGATAACTTTTCGTAAAAATTTAATCGAAAATTTTTTGTAAAAATTTTATCGAAAATTTTTTGTAAAAATTTTATCGAAAATTTTATGTAAACATTTTATCGATTTTTTTTTTTGTAAATATTTTATCGAAATTTTTTTTGTAAAAATTTTATCGAATTTTTTTTATAAAAATTTTATAAATAACTTTTCATAAAAATTTAATCGAAAATTTTTTATAAAAATTTTATCGAAAATTTTTTATAAAAATTTTATCGAAAATTTTTTGTAAAAATTTTCTCGAATATTTTTTGTAAAAATTTTATCGAAATTTTTTTTGTATAAATTTTATAGAAAATTTTTTGTAAAAATATAATCGAAAACTTTTTTGTAAAAATTTTATCGAAAATTGTTTGTACTGTTATACACAGACTTTGGAAATTAACGCAGAGTGTGTATTTAAATGACGTGTTATTGCTTTATTTAGTTTTATATTTTGAAGCATAATAGCCAGATGCTTTATATTTACACAGAGTGTGTAAAAACAGTAAAAAACTACTAACAACTAAAGGGTGACCCATATAAGAGTTGATTGTACATATACAGGCCTGTACTGTAATAGGCTAACTCTTGACATTTACACAGAATATGTATGGCTTTGTCTGCATATAGTGACAAGTATAAAAAAATAAACTGAAAATTATAGGGTGTTCCTAAACAAGATGTGATTGCAGATTACGCCCTTTGAAATTTTTATTTTAAATTTGATAACTATCTATTGTCGAAGTTCTTTTTTTTGTCAGAATTATTGTTGTGTTAAAATTAAATCATTTTTCACAAAAAAAAAAACTTTTAAAACTTCAGTGAATTAGTATTTAAAATATTGATGCTGCTAAATAAATTTCTCTTACTGTATTTCTAATTAATTTTGCTACAAAACAATGGCTGTTTTTTATAATTAATTAATTAATATTTAAATTATTCATTAAATTTATAATCGATTTTAATACCTGAACACAAATATCGCGTGAGTTAAAAAAAACTACAAGAGCATTTTATAAAAAAAAAATTAATTGCTCAAGATTACAACAGATATAATATAATTAAATTACATGTTGCACAGTTCTTAATATATTTACGGAAAATTTAAATTTGTAAATCAAATAAAAACGCAATAGAGGTATCAACCACACTACACTTGACTGCAAATATCAATGACTTGTTTTATATAATTACGAAAAAGCTTATAAAAATTTCAAAATATGTAAATATTAATTTCATTTTAAATATGAGATTAAGCTTTAAAATATATAATAAAAGTGGAAGTTTGCTAAATATGTTACCAGAAACTTTAATGCAATTAATAGTAGTGGAGCGCATGATTTGAGTGTTATTTTTTCCTAATAACACTCGTCTGCAAAAAATTGCTCCCTGAACATAAATATGTGGAATATAGTGATCTCAACTCGTAAAATATTTTAATAAAAAAATATTTTTTTTTGTTTTTGAAAACTCGTAAAAAACTTAAATCGGCATTACATTTTTTTCCTTATTCGGAAAACTAGGTATACTAGGAATAAAATAAGCTATAAATGATAAAAATCGATGTACCTATGTATGTACGTACGATGTACGAATAGAATCAATCTGTAAACAGATTTGGATTCAGCACACAAAAGTCAAATAGAATCACATAACAAAGCTCTTGCCTCCGACTTTGTCTTTTTGCCGACTATTGTTATCACAATTTCTACATATTTAATATTTTAATATTTTTATTTTATTAAAATAAGAATATCTCGAAAACTAGACGTGATAGAGAACATCTGTAAACAGATTCATATTCAGCACACAAAAGTCAATTAACATAATAAAGTTCTTAATACCAATTTTATTTTTTTGTTGACGACCATTGTTATCATAATAAATATGTTCCAATATCAGTATTTTATGAAAATAAGCATATCTCGAAAACTAGACGTGATGGAAAAGATGTAAACAGATGTGTATTCAGTACATAAAAGTCTACAACAAGGTTCAAACTCAAACTTGCCGACCAGTGTAATTGAACAAAAACATTTTTATGAATACAGGCTGGTAGGAATGATTTTTAGACGACCTCTAATGCAGTCTTCCTACTAGTACTAGTTAGGTATCTTATCGATTAATTAATTAATTAATTAATTTAATCGATTAATTTAATTAATTATTTAATTTAATCGATTAATTAAAATTACCGATTAGGTAAACCATATTAACTATTCGATTAATTCATAATCAACTATTTTTGACAAAAACCTGCTGTTCCCAAAAACTCATTTTCGGTTTAACCCAAAAATTGCATCTTTAAAAAACCGGTTTTGGATAAAACCCGGTTTTTGTTAAAAAAAAACCGATAACCGGTTTTATGTATACTTTTACTAGAATGATAAAACTAAAATCAGTTTATTTAATATTTTTTATATTTCAATTTAACAAAATTTTAATACAAGCTTATTCATATTTTATTTAGGTTAGGTATCGATCAGGATCTCGACGGGAAGGCAGTGTATTTATTTTTGCTTGTAATCTAACGTGACACCGATATTTTTTCATACTCAACTTTTTATGCAAAATACAAATAATGAACCGTATTCTTTACTAGTTCGTGCATTTTAATTCGTTCTTCACCCAAATACACTCCCTGCCATATGAATAGGGCCTCCTAACACAATTTTTTCAAAAAAAATGTTACGAATTTTATTTTTATTTATATCTAATTTATTATATAATTTAGTATATACTCTAGTTTTGTTTTTATAAAAAAATGCCTCTAAAATTTCCATAACATGAATAGGACCCACTTTAAAAAAACGTTTATGTATATTTTGTTGGATAAAATTTTTAGCTCACAGGTACCATAATATGATATGGTTCTCCACACCACTCTGCTATGCAAACGATCCAATTGATGCCCTTTCTTTTCGGATATGGTGAAAATAATATCAGGAGATCGTGAAAATAACATCAGGGCCTTCTAAATTTTATTTTTTGTCATCTGAAATTTTTGTCCAGCACCATAAACGTAAATTGTGCTTGCTATATTACAGTGCTACAAGAAGCGTTTCTTTACTTTTAAAAATTTTTGGAAACATACCGTGGACATTTCAGCATGACAGTGCACTTATTAATAAAGTCCTGGCTACACGATCAAAATGTTAATTTGCTTGATTGGCGCCCTTACTCGCCTTACCTTCACATCATTGAAAATGTTTAGGGATGGCTGGCTCATAAAGTGTATGCTTCTGGAAAGCAGTATATATAGTACCAAAGAGGAACTTATTGGAGGCATAAAAGTGACCTGGTCCACCATTTCGCTCCATTAAAAAAATCATTGTAATGTAAATTTACGAAACATTCTGTAAAGGTCGATTCTCTCCGCCTTATGGAGAAAGCTTTAAAATGTACAAGTTTTCATAAGTTGTTAATAAAATTAAAAATATTTAGTTGCAGTAAAATTCTCATATGGTTAATTCAGTTGCTTGGGTTAATCTCTGCAAATTTATCTTGAGTTTCTTTTTTTCAATTATAATTATTTGTTGTTTTGTTATCATCTTTTTTTAGGTTAATGCTAATTTGATTGACATGTAGCTCTTTGCAATAATTTTCCATAATGAGTCAGCCATTCTTTCAATCCTTTTTTGTTGTTTCTTCATTGACTTTTCATGTTTTTTTTAACAATTTGTTTTTAATGGAAGCCAATAAAATATTTGCATTTATTATTATGTTTAAAGAATTATTTTGTTGTTTTTTTTTTTTTTTTTTATTTTGTCATGAATAACACATCAATCACAAATTGTTTTATTAAATCATTTATCATTATTTTTTTGTATATTTTTTCTTTATTTTGTTTTTTTTTTTCGTTTTTTTTTTGTAACGTTTAAAAATTCGTTGCCTTTACATTAACACTTGTGTTGTTGTTTGTGCAGCTTAAATTTGCTAAGACAAAAAATTAGTTTTTTTAATAAATTTTTTCTATTTTAATTTATATACATACATACATATGTATATATTTTTATTATTATTTTGTTTAATGAAAAGAATTTTTTTTTATTTTATATTTAAGTCTGCATTGATCTCGATCTTGCATTTTTTGTCCGCATTGTTCTGGTTTTTATAGAGTTGCTTTTGGTTTTTATAAAATTATAGTTGAAATACTTTATTTGCGCATTAACAAAAAAAAACTAGTTTAAAGAAACAAATTCTCATTTTGATTTATATAAAAAATTATTTTGTTATTTAAAGGGGCTTCGGATCGTTATGGCGATTTTGCTAAAACAAGTTGGTTTTTATTTGAAAAGAATAACTTGTAGTGCATTATTAAAATTACTTTTTGAACTGAGAGAAGGGGGGAGCGGCATCATGTATTTTTTTCTTCAATTTTTAAAACACTTGATAAATATTTAATTTAAATTTAGTTAAGCTCGATCATTTTAACTGTTAATTCGCTTCGCAACTGCATGTCAGGTATGATTACTGGAATTGCAGTTTCCATTTCCTCAAGAGTTGGTTCTATTGCAGTTGAGTTCACTTGGTAAGGGAAATTTGTAGCTCTGGTAAATTAAGCTAGAATATCAATTACATTATAACGTTTTAAAAAATTGGGAAAATTAATTTGACTCGATTTTGCCAACATGGAAGGAGAAAATCAGAAAAAAAACGCTGGAAGGCGTTGCGATGCAATATCACAGAGTTCAGTAAATAAACTAGGAAATATATTTTAATTTAACTATTATTAAAATAATATAAATTTAATGAATTTTTTATTTATATATTTTTGTAATATTTTTTTTTATTTTTTAGTGAATATAATATTAATTGTGGTAAATCTCTAATTTTTTGGTATATTTTATTTTTCTATGCAAAATCTCTTTTTGTGATAATTTTCGAATCTCGATATTTGACAATGTTTGATTTTTCATATTGACTTAGAATGGACAGACTAAAAGAAAAAATCTTAATAACCCCCGTTCCTCAAGGAGCCCATTGACCGCTTCTGGTTCTTATAGGACACCCTGTGGGTCTATTAATCACCTCTATATTTATTGCTTTCTATAAAGGTATTTAATACAAATCATACCAGAAAAATCCTACTAACCTAAAAACAAACACAAAATCGCCGCCCCTCTTAGGCGGTTACTGCCATCCCATATCTGTATACAATCTATTGGTCGCCATCTACATTTAGTCATAAAAAAAATTTTATTATCTAAAAAAATTTGAAAAAAATATAGGTAGGCATGGTTTTTTGCCCATGCTGTATATCTTCTGGTGCCTTGGCAAAGTTGATTGCAACCCTAACACAGACAGACCACAAGGGTCTGTTCTTTCTCCTACCCTATTTCTTAGTTTTCTAAATGACCTTCTTTGTCAAACTTTCAACCCTATCTACTCTTTCGCAGATGACAGCACCATTTGCCCTTCGTATGCATTTAGTAATAGACCGAACTAGTTGGAGGTGCGGTCGAAAAATCAAAACATGAATGATACGATCAATCACGATCTCATAACAATATCCGAATGGGGTCGTGCGAATAGAGTCGATTTTAACGCCCGTAAGACACAATGTTGCATGCTTACGCATAGGCGTAAGCTTCATCTGTTAATATGGGTGATATAGATATAAAGGAATCGGAAGCTCTTGATGTTCTTCGCATCAAAATCCAGTGTGCTGTTCGATGGAATAAACACATTTTTCAAGTCTCTAAAGAAATTGATGACAGTAGGGTATCCAACTCTATTGATTCACTTGAACATAGACGCAACGTGGGGTGTATATCACTGCTTTATCGTTACTACAATGGTGTGTGCTCTAATGAAATTAGAGAACTTGTTCCCAATACCCGCACATTTTTACGTTTAACACGCTCTTCGTTTAGAGCGCATCCATTAGTGGTCGAATGACCAGTGAATCGCTCTACGCATTACAGGGAATATTCTTTTTTTAGCAGAACTGTTCGTATTTGGAATAAACTCCCTCCAGAGGTCTTTCCTGTCACTTTCAATGTTGGGAAATTCAAATCGAATTTCCACATACACTACTCCCTCTTTCCTCCTTCCCATAACCTAATTTCTTAGTTCTAACACAATACATTGCATGAGTAGAGGTCATCCGTGAGTGCTGATCCAAAAAAAAAAAACACAGAGAGACATCTCTAAATCAACTTCTGTATGTATAAGGATCTAGAATATACCCATATATACTTTATGGGATCGAAAATGAATATTGTATAAATTACACACGGAATGACAAACTTATCTTTTCCACCTGTGGTGAAGGGCATTACAAGGTGTTACAATGTGACATCATCGAATTTTTTTATTCGTTTGAAACTCCCTATCGGTGCCATTATATATTGCGACTTAAAAAAACGCCACAAGAAAAAATATATACTTTGAATATACTTTGAACTCTTATTCCATGAGGTGGTATGGTCAAGTTAAGTGTAGGTCACTTCAGATTTCTTTTTTCAAAGGAAAGACTAAACCCTGATTAAAACCCAATAATTACGCAGAAAAAAATTTATTTATTTATTTTTTCTTCTCGGTGTAACACCTTTCATCAGCTGCTCTGTAAATAAAATTCATCCATTTTAATTTTAAATCCTTTTAAAAATAATTGTTTTTTTTTTATTTTTTGTATTTCAGTTTTTAGTTGTCGTTTCTTTAATTTTTTCTGGGAACAACTAAAACCGTTAACATTGTACTAAAACCAGTTAATGGCAACCTTGGATGTTTAATAGCGGCATATAAAAAATAACAAATTTAAACAATTTTTTGTTGTTGTTACCACACAACTACATACTTCTACGATTAAACAACAATTACCACAACAACAAAAATGTAGCATTAAATGTTGTAACAGTAACAGGTTGTCGTTTCGTTTTTTTGCGGTCTGAACAACAACAACAAAAAAAAATAAACATTGTCACAACCACACCACACTTTTGATTTCTATAAACTCAGACTGACGACGCTGATTGTAGAGAATTTGGCGGCATTACAAGTCAAAATCAGCTGCTGTAAATTAGTCGTGTGCACTTGTAGGCAGGTTTTTAACTTAAATTCTATTGAGTGTGTGTGTGTTGTGTAGTTAGTAGATGTGCTAGTAGCATGTGTTTGGCTGTAAGCCAAATAGTTGGGCCTTCTTAAAGCTTAAAGTGATTACATTTCTGATTATTATTATGTATTACCATTTTTATTTTTATTAATATTATTGTTATTATTATAAAAATTTCGTTACAACAGACGCCTAGTTAATATAAAAAAAAAAATAATTTCTTACATGTCTCGTTAAATTCTTTTCTGACACAACACTGTACAACATCAGTTTTCGCAAAAACGACTAATATGTAATAAAATAAATAACTAAAAATGCTTTTTATTGGATGAATTTAATAAAAAGGTTATTTTAGTAGGGATCAGACTCTATATAAAGTAAATACATAAACCATAACTGAAGCACTAAAAAGTAAGGGGCTTTGGTGTGGATCGCTTTCAAAGCAAAATCGAACAAAATATTGCAAGTCCGCTGACGAAGTGGCGGGCACAGCTAGTTAAAAATAATTCTAACTTTAAGCTCCCCGATGCAAAGTTAAGTTTTCCCAGAAGCTTAATTTTGAAAATAAGGATGATGCGCCAATAATTTAAAACTCAAATAGTGTGTCTTTACCATAAAAATTACACGCAAAGAAAAAACATGGTTCAGGTAACCATAATTTAAGAGCAACATATTATAGTTGTAGTGAAACCATATTATTGTTAAACATTATAATATTATGGTTACATTAACGATTATAGTATGGTTAATATATTCATATATATGGTTAATATATATGAAATGGATATGCCAGTTTTTTTTACATTTTAAAATACAAAATAATTTATTATTTTTTATTCATGATTCTATATAAAAAACAGATGATTTTATTAATACATAGATACAAAAATTTAATTAGCATTTTTCTTCTTCCAAACCGTGTTTCAGGGATATAATGGAGGGAACACTTTGGTCATCGATTAAACGCCATTCGCACATGGCCCAGTAAAGAATTGTTCTTGAAGACATCAATTTCAGGAGATTTCATTTCCAATTCAGCCAACAACTTTTTCATGTAGTCTTTCAAGTACAAAGTAAAGTCTTTCTTGTCTCCGAAAGCATTCTTGTAAACTGCGATTGAGAACAACATCAACGCCGATCTCAACGGTTGAGTTTGTATCCTCATCAGCTTCTTCAATTTAGGTATAGAAATCTTTACTTTTAATGCCACCTGGTAAATTACATCACAGGCCAATTTCGTTTTGTATCTGCGTCATCAGTAATAATATCCCTGTTGATTTTCATGATTTCGAGGTTTTATTAATTTTTCTAGTCTAAAAATTAAAAATAAATTAAGGTCTCACACCAAGAGGACTCGAATTTCGAGTACCCAGGAAAGATGGTTACCACGCGCTCAATTCAATTGCGAAAAAGAAATAATTAAATATTTATTTTTAAATTGAATTCCCGAAACAATTGTTTATACATTTTTTATTATTTTTTTAAAGCACAAAACAATAAACTCAGATGATATAAACAAACAAATAATTTTTATTTTTGAAAATCTTTTGGTTACCTACGAAAAAACTTTGGTTGAAACTAACCATATTGAATTTTTTGTACGTAATAACCATTTAATGATAAAATTTTAAACAAATAAAATTTTTTACCGGGACCAAAGTAATGTTACAAACAACTAAAATGTATTCATCACAACCACATATTGTTATACAGAACACAATGTGGTTCCTGTGACCATACCATAACCATGTTTTTTCTTTGCGTGTACTAAGTTGGCATTGAGGATTACCTTGCTGCTGGATGATCACTTTTTTTGGGCATAAATTGGCCCAATAAATATTATTACTTGTAAGGAAGATTGCCAAGCAGACCACAAACTCTCTTATTCGTTCCTCAATGATTTCTTGTACCCGATCGGTCATTTTTCTACGTTACATATTTTCATTGAGTCTCGCGCTGTGGTCAGCCTTTAACTCTAGACTGTAATGATAGTGATTTCAGACTGGCGACTGATAACTTTCGACCTTCTTTCTCATCTCCGAATCTCTCTCGCAATTGCCGTGGTCTTTAGTCTATTGCCAGCCAATTCTGCTTAACATTCACACACAATGTGCGCTGAATTCTCAGGCTCTTCCAGGCACAGTCGGTTAGTTTCGTCTTCTTTGATTTTCCGGTCACCGGTAGATAATATTTGAAATTTTCATGACTAAAGCAGTTTAAGGAACCCCGTTTAACATCTTCCCGGCCTTCCTGTCGACGTTTTAGTGAAATATACCACAGTCTTCGATGGGAATTGTTTCTACAGTGCCAGACGATTAAACTAGCACACGACCTACTTGCCCACCTTGGTACCCGGCCAAATAAATAAAAAAATGTATTATCTGTTTATTGTTTTCCTTTATGCAGGTAGTCAATACATAAATATTCTTCATCCCGGGAAAAATCGTTGGAAACTGAAATGAATGCCTCTGTTTTCTTTCGAGTGTATTCGGCTGGAAATAAATTGCAGTAATTTTTACAATATTCATTTCGGACCCCATAAAGTATATATATTCTGGATTATTAAACATAGAAAAGTTGATTAAGCGATGTCCATGTCTGTCCGTGTTTGGGTGGTAACTCCTTTTGCCAAGGCACCAGACGAGATACAGAAGGTTTAAGCCCACTAATCTGCCAGGCATAGTTTCGAAAAATTTGGGATTACAATTCAACAACAGCGGATCATTCCTTTGGAGGCTGCGGGCAAAAAACCACGCCCACCTACATTTTTCACGATTCTTTTCATTTTTTTTCGGCTATAATGATTTGCTTTTGCTTTTTTTGTCAAATAAATATCAGACCACGATAGATGGATTGGAAGGAGTGCTTGCAGATCTCGGGGGATCAATCACCCCCTGCGAGGTATTTATTTTTAGGTTGGTAAGGTTTTTCTGTTTTGATTTGTATTAAGGGCCTTTAAAGAAAGCTATACATAACATATAGAGGTAATCAATAGACTCACAGGGTGCCTACTACTGATAACCAGGAACAATCAATATGAGGAATTTTTTTTAAGGATTTGTTGCTTTAGTCTGACCATTCTAACGGAATATAGATGGAAGGAAGGTCCTAATTTTTCTAAAAAACTTTTACAAAAATGTTAAAAACAATTTTAAAAAATTAAAAAAAATAACAGAAAAATTTTTCAAAAAAATTAAAGAAAACTTTAAAATTTTACAAATTTTACAAAAAATTTTCCAAAAAAATATTTAAAAAAAAATTACTATGGTCAAGGGTATATAAGATTCAGCATGGCCGAATATAGCACTATAGGCCGATGGGGTGGTCAATATGAGAAAATTTTTTTTAAGAATTTGTTGCATTAGTCTGACCATTCTAAGGGAATATAGATGGCAGGAAGGTCCTAATTTTTCCAAAAAACTTTTACAAAAATTTTAAAAACAATTTTAAAAAATTAAAAAAAAAAATAACCAACAATTTTTCCAAAAAAATAAAAAAAAAATTTAATAAAATATTTAAAAAAAAAATTTAATGAAACATAGAGGGTAACACATTATCTAGCATTACTATGGTCAAGGGTATGTAAGATTCAGCATGGCCGAATATAGCACTCTTACTTGTTTATGCCAAATTTAATCTGTTATATGGCACCTATCGTTTACTCAAACCTATTTTTGATGTTCTGAATAATTGTAAAAATTTACTTGAGTGGTTTTTATCGATAGCCCACAAATTAATTTTATGGGGTCGTAAATAAATATTGTAGAAATTAATCTGAATGACTGGAAGACTTTTTACATTTGGTGAAGTTTGGTTTTTTAATAACAGATTTTATCTGAGATAACTAAATATTCCGGCTAAAACTCCCGGGATCCGGAACTTAGTTTAAAAAAAAAAAAACAAATTTGAGTTCCGGTTAAAAATCCCGGGTTCCGGAAAATATTTTTTTAGACTAATCCCGGGATTAGAGATTGCACGCAAAGTAAAAACATGGTTGCGGTAACCATTATCTAAGAGCAACATGTTATGGTTGAATTATATGGTTATATTCCAACCATATTATTTTAAACCATAATAATATTGTTGTCGTCGGAAAATATTATTAACATTGTAAAATAGAACCATAATTATGTTTATAGTATAAACATATAATGTGTTACTGTTAACAAAAACTTGTTTATCGTGACCAAAGTATTGTTTAAAATAACTATAATTTGTTTACAGCAAACATGTATTGTTACAGAGAACATATTGTAGTTGCCGTGACCATACAATAACCAATACAACTTTTGAACTAACCTTAAATCTTAAAGGGACTTTTGAAATGTTAATTTTTAACTATTTTTTTGTTCGGGGCACCAATAAATGAATCAAACAAGTTTGATGTTGCATAGTGTAATTTGCATATGCACAAAAAATAAATAAAAAAGTAATAAACAAATGATTTTTTTTTCAACAGTTCACAGTTGCAGCTTAAGGTAGGAACGAACATTTAAGTGATTTAAAATGAGGTTAATTATATTTTATTAATTTTTAGTTATTGTTGATGTTGTCGTCGTTAGTTTTTGTGTTTTTTTTTTGTTTGTTTATTTGCTAAATGTGTGTTTGTAAACTACATGTGTATGAATGTATGTTTTGGAAAGGTCATACGCCTTAAAGTGGTTTTCAATGGTGATGAATAATGAATAATGTCTATTTTTTATTTGTTTTTGTAGTCGTTTTTGTTTTATTACAAAAATGCGTTGAATGCTTTGAAGAGGCACTGTAATTGTTACAGTGTTTTAAAGGTGTTTGTTAAATATTTTTTGGTTTTATTGTTTTTTTTTTTTTTGCTCATCAGAATTAAATTAATTGTTAACAGTTAAATAAATAGTTTAAGACACGTTTGTTATAGACACATTTTTTTTTCTAAACTACTGATAAATGACAGTTAAACTGTAGTTTTTTAAATTATATTTTAATTATTTTAATTTTATTTTTGCATTTTTATTATTTTAATTTTGTTTTTATACCTTTGTCCTTCCTGTTGTGTTGCTAAAATGAATATCATTGTAGTCATTATTTGTTCTTTCTCTTAAACGGTTTAAGAGTGCATTCATTTCCATATTACAATTTAAATACTTACTTAATATTATCATTACCGTCTCGGTCATGAGTTTTGCCATCTCAGATTCCCTAAAATCTTTGTGAAGGGGTTTTTTGGGGAATTTTTAAAAATTTAAAAATATTTTTGAGTCTTTATCACTCCCGCACAGTAACTAAATACTGACCTCGTATAAAGGTCTTAACCTAATTTTAGTATAGCCACAATGCGTGAAGGCACTGCCACCGTCAATGGCTTTATTGTGTATAGCGACTTGAAAAGTAAAAATTTTAACAGCTTTTGGTAGAGGATTCGGTATTTGGAGTATATAGCCAGCAATTGAGACTTTAAAAATTGGTTTACGTTTTTTAATCGATGCTTTGTACTCCGAGAAATTTAACAATAATTTATAAATTTTGTTTTAAAATTGGCTATGTTTGGTTAGGGCTGGAGGGAGGTAGAACCGTTATAATTTTTTACCTTATTTTTCTTTTATTCGCATTTGCTATAGGTTGTATTTTAAATGGTTTAAAAAAATTTACTAGTACCAAAGTAAGTTTAAATTACATGAGCATAAAAGGAATACCACCTTTTTGGGGTATTTCTTAAATTTTCCCAATTCAGAAACTGATAACTTTTTAACGAAAAGCGCTAGCAGAACAAAACGCTAGCAGAACAAAACTAATTTTTTTCTAAATTTTATCAAGAATATAGGCAATGTCTTAAAATAATAATTCGATCATTAATAAGTACACCACGGCAAAAATATTATGTTAGGGTCGGCCAAAATTAAAAAAAAAATGTAAGCCAATTTTCTTTCAAACTAAAAGAGATAACCTACACATGTAAGCCCTTTTTTTATAGATATTTTAGTTAAAACTAAACTTTTTATGACATTTCCAAAAAAAATTATATACCCGAGGTACTCAGTTTTGGGGGCGTACCCAGAAGACCCCCCACACCCCTCTGCTTTTCCTTTGTGAAATTTCATTAAGATATCTGCAGCGGTTCATGAGATACCGAATTATGTCCAAAATTAATCGTTTTCAAACCACTATGCAATGGAGAGTTTAGGAAGTCTCCAAACCTTAAAAACATTTTTTATAAATATTTTCAAGGTCTACTTAAATTTAAAAAATCTTAACATTTGAGTTAAAACTATACTTTTTATGACATTTCTAAAAAAATTATATACCCGAGGTACCCAACTTTGGGGGCTTACCCAAAAGCCCCCCTTTACCCTAAGGGGCTCACCGTTCGCAGCTCAAAACTCAAAAACATCTCTGCTTTGACTCTAAGAAATTTGATTAAGATATCTTCAGCGGTTTATGAGATACCGAATTATGTTTAAAATAAATCATTTTCAAACCACTGTGTGATGGAGAGTTTTGGGAAGTCTCCAAACCTTCAACACAGTGTAAGTCAGGGGAGTGATGGAGAGTTTAGAACGTCTTCAAACCTTCAGTGAATTTAAGTAGATTTCAGAAAGTCTCCATACCTTCAACACAGTCTAATTCATTGGAGTCATGGAGAGTTTAGATACTCTCAAAACTTTCAACACAATCTGTGTTAGTGGATTGAAGATTTTAGAAAATCTCCAAACCTTCAACACACTCTAAGTTAATGATGCAGGTTTTAATATTTGCAGTACGTTATTTATACAAATTGCGGTACGTTGGGTTTACTTCCTTTTCCTTTATTTGTTGTAGCTGTGGTGTGGTGGCCTTGGTTTTAATACAATAATTTAAAATTGCACTTTTAGTATTAAATATTAATTCGTTAATTAACACAAAGTGTAAAATACAAAAAAAAAAATTATTTGTTTAAATAATATTTCCCCCTTTCACCTTTGGCTCTCTAAGGGGTTAAAGCAATGTTAATTTATGATTTCTTATGAGTTTTCCTTTTCTTAAGCAGAAACTGAAAAAAAAGTAACAGAAAAATTACTATTGCAACATGCAGCAGACATACTTACTAGTGATGGCGTCATTATGTGGTTTAAAGTTTATGCATGACTAGTTACAATTATTTTTTTTCTTTTTCTTTAATTTGGTATTTGTAAATAAATAAAAAATTGCAGCTCATAGTTTGATATAGGAAAATTGGAAAGAAAACAAAACAAAAGTAGGCTTTTTTTCATAACTTTTCTTTTTCTCTTCATTGAGAGCGGCAAGCACATAGTGCAAGTAAAACAAAGACACAGAAAAAAACCAGAAAAAAAAGTGGGTATTTGGTATAGTATTTTTTTAAAATTTTTTTATTGTAACACTTCCTCTAAAATTGGTTAAATATACTACAAATTACATTAAAAAGTTAAAAAAACAACAATTTAATTTTATTATTTGAGCAATAAAAAAAACTTGCGGTATGTGGCATACGAATATGTAGGTAGTAGAGTAAGTTTGTATTACATGTTGCACGTTTATTTAACAATATATATGCACAACAACAACAACAAAAATTGTGTTGAAAAACAAGTACACACATATACACTATATAATACTAAAGAAACTTCAAAGAGTTTTGTAAAAACTTTTAAGAGATTTTCCAACAGGTTCCACAGAAACTTAAAATCAATAAATTTATCCAGGTTGGTTTGCATTTTTTTCTTTCTTTCTTAACTGCGTCATTGTGTTTGGTGGTCATTTACTATTGATTATATAATACAAATTAAAGCACTGAATATTAATTAATTTATATTTTTTTTAATAAATCCTAATTATTTTATAAATTCTAATTATTATAAAAAAAATGTATAAGAACCAGATTGCAATTATGAATATTTTACGAAACCCTGATAGCAAAGGTCGCTTGTATAACTAAACCATACCATTATCTGGTACTTATATCGGGTGTTTTCTTTAGTTGCATGCGAACCTAAAATGATAATACAAGAGAGAAATATTGCTGGAATGAATTTTTTTTATCATTAACTAGCAATCCTTGGTGCGCTTCGCTACACCCATCAACAAGAAAAAATACAATAAACACTTGGAAGAAAATTATAGCTAACCTTGTACTTCAAAACGCACGCTAATCTCATGACAAAACTGTTTCGGTTTATATACAAGGTACGACGCCCACTGTTCCCATCCAATCTGTTTCTTGCTAGACTATGCGTAATAACACAATAATAATATTTTACTTTTTATGGGAAGTACCACTATCCTAATCCAGTCTATATTCTTTTAGACTATGCACATTAGTCTGAGGGTTACTTGTGCAAAGTTGCAAGACTCAGCCTATTGTAGTTCTCTAGGTACACGATAATAATTTTTTACTTTGTATGGGAGGTACCACGCCCACTACCCGAATCCAGTTTATATTCTTCTAGACTATGCATATTAGTTTGAGGGTTACTTGTGCAAAGTTGCAAGACTCAGCCTATTGTAGTTCTCTAGGTACACGATAATAAGTTCTTACTTTGTATGGGAGGTACCACGCCCACTATCCCAATCCATTCTATATTTTGCTAGACTATGTACATTAGTCGAAGGGTTACTTTTGCAAAGCTTCAAGACTCTACCTGTTGTAGTTCTCTAGGTACACGATAATAAGTTTTCACTTTGTATGGGTGGTGACACGCCTACTATTCCAATCCAGTCTGTGTTTTTTGGACTATGCACATTAGTATGACGGTTACTTGTGCAAAGTTTCAAGACACTACCTGTTGTAGTTGTCTAGGTACACGATACAATTTTTTAATTTGTATGGGTGGTACCACGCCCACTATCCCTATCTAGTCTATATTTTGCTATACTATGCACATTAGTCTGAGGGTTACTTGTGCAAAGTTCAAATATTCTACATGTTGTAGGTCTCTAGGTACACGATAATATTTTTTTTACTTTGTGTGTGAGGTACCACGCCCACTATTCCGATCCAGCCTGAGTTTCCCTAAACTATGTTTGTTAATAAGAGGTTTACTGGCGAAAAATTTCAAAGGTCTTCCTATTACAGTTCTCTAGCTTCTAAAAAAGTGGGCGCAAAAGTGGGTGTGGTCAATTTTCCTTTCCCTAAAAACCTAAGTTGGGTTATGATGAAGATTTCAAATAGCCAAATGGATGCAGTCGTTCTTAAGTGATGCGATTACCAACAACCCACATTTGATTTTATTTATTTAGAAGATTAGTCTCGGCTACGACTTACATGGTCCGTTCGATCAGTCCAATTTTGCACTATTTTTTTAAATAAATCTGGCCGTATGGCGTCAATGATAGCTGAAATTTTGGCTTCAATTGCTTAAAGAGTTGTCTAGTTTGGCGGCATAAACCAGTGACTTAACATACTCGTAACCCCTTTAATAGTAATCCAGAAACATTAATTCGCACAAACAGGACCAGCTTTGGAAATAAAGTTGTCACCAAATTGACTTTGCAATAAATCGATTTTTAAGCTCTCTTTACGGCTAGTTGTGCCGACTTGTTAGAACCAAATGTCGTTAATGTTTAGCTCATTAATTTTTGAGAACAAAAATTCAGTCTGTATTGCTCGATAGCGCTCGTCATTCACCGTAACGGCAGCTCTCTGTTCATTTTAAAATAAGGACCAATGATGCCGCCAGCGTATGTAAACCGCACCAGATAGTCAATTAATTAATGGATTGATTGGTGATTCAATTGAGGATTGGCTTCGGTCCAATAACGGACGTAACCATTTAACCGGTTATCATGCTCATCTTCGGACAGTTTCAAATGAGCCCAATTAGCAAAAATGCGACGCAAACGAGGTATCTTTTATTTTTGTAAGCGGGATACTTTGACAAGGTTGCGCAACACATGGCGCTGTTTTAAAATAATGACAACACATAAATTGAAAGTAGGATATTTTAGAGAAGGTTGCGCCATCTGATGCGCAATAGTAAATGGTCTATAGAGACCACTTGTTTAATATCGAATCTTTTTTGATTTCAGTACGATTGCAACTCTGCAACTCTAGTAGGTATCCCTTGATTGCAACTACACACATCATATGCTCAAATGTATATAGAGATTAAAATTGTTGGTCTATTTTAAGATAAATTTGCAGTTTTTAAAATTTCTTTTAAAATCTCTTTAGTCATATAGCTGTTTTTATTTTTCCATTCAACACTTAGCGGAAGGTACTATTGGACTGTGACAGAAGGACAATTTAATTTATATATTTAATTTTGACTTCGACACCAGGGAATTGTAAAAAATCACATTCTGCGTGATTTCAAACACAAACACAAAAATTCTTAATCATGTTAAATTATTAAACAAACTTCAGAGTTGAATAAAATCATCATGATGATGGCGAACGCTATTCATTATTATTCATACAAAAGCCAGTATGTATAATCAACATGGTTGATAATATTATGGTGATCCAACATACAACATGTATTTATTCATATGTTTGACCAATAATCGCTGGCAATGAATAAAATCAAAGCGCTAGAATTATTCGAATAAAGTTGTTTTAAAACCGATTAGTAAGGAAACACATTAATGCTTTGAGAAAATGCCAAACAACCAAACTTTTGTGCTTACGAAAATTTATCATACGTTGTTCCTCTATATTACACTTCATATGCAACAAATCATACGAGTTGATTTTTTCTTCAGCTAAGCAATCGTTGTTGATCCTTTGTTGCCCTTTTCTGTTTGACAGTGAACAAAGATTATACTTTCTAGTCCGTTTTTACAATGTGGTTTTTTTTTAAAGATTTTAAAATGATTTGAAGAATTTTAATCTCTAGTTCTTTGGAAAGTAACATTAAAATCGATTTCGGAATTTACCGATATACTCGTAGATAGACAACTAAGCAGATTAATTTACTTAATTAAATTCAAACATCCACAACGACTTTGTATTAACAATTAACTGCAGGTGCTTAGTGCAGTTTTAACTGCGGATGTCAATAAATAGTAAGAACGTTTTAAAAACATTACCAATTACAATCAACATGTGGAATTTTTGCACTTTGTCAGTAGCAATAAATTATATAAAAATATTTAAACTAATATGGTTCCATACTAGTGAGATAAAAGTTAATTACATTTTAAAAGCAGGACCAACTAACTATTAGCGCTTGTTAATTGGAGAATTTATTCGTTTGATATTTGAACTCTTTTCACCCGTAACTATTGTAGCCACCTTTAAGGCGGATAATAACATCGCGTCTGTGTTAGAAAGCTTCACGTAATATAATGCTATTTGTCCCATTCTCGGCCAAAAGCAGTCCTAACCTATACAGATTGATGCTCTTAATTTGGCCTATAGTATGCATTACTTGGATATTTTTATTGACGGCTTGAGCTCGAGGAATGTGGTGGGCAATGTTGTAAACAAAATAAATAATTTTTGCAAAAAAAAACCGACTTCAAAACAGATAGAAGGGCACCAATTCTAAACTAAAAATGTAAGAAGTAATCTGTAAGAATTAGATTTAAACCAAATAAAAGATGCGCCAAAATTAGAGGGAAAAAAATTAAGACTATTGAATGTCAAGCCTCTCCCTATTACTGATCAAAAGTTAAGCTATTTTCACCAGTATCCGTCTAGTATGGGGACACCATTCAAGCCTCTGTCTATAACGGTTTCAAAGATAGGGGCACACAGATCTAATAACATACCTATTCGGACACCCTTTAATTTACAATGTTAAATTAAAGACCTGTTGTTATAGAGGACTTGGCCACAAAGATTCTTTGTAAATTTCAACTATCTGTCTATAACGGTTAAAAAGTTTAACCATATATATCAAATTACATGAACTATTGGGACACCCTTTACATTATAATTCCAAATATTTATACTTGCTATCATACCAGAGAAAGTAGTAGTTCTGCCTAATTTTCAAGTGTTTGTGTTTAACGGTTCAAAAGATAGGGTCATATAGATAAAATTACGTAATTTATGGGGACACCCTTTAATTTCTAACTTCAAATTGTATACTTGCTGTAGTGGACTTTGCAATACAGGTTCCTTGTAAATTTCAGCTGTCTGTCTCTAACAGTTCAAAAGTTTGGCCACATACATAGAATTACATTAACTATTGGGACACCCTTTTAGTTCCAAATTCAAAATTGTATACTTTTTGTTATAGCTGACTTAGCACTACAGGTTCTTTGTAAATTTCAGCGGTCTGTGAACAACTATTCAAAAGTTTGGCCATATACATCAAATTAAATAAACTATTGGAGCACCCTTTAATTTAAAATTTTGAATATTTATACATTTTATTATAACGGTCATAGTAATCGACATTCTGTCAAATTTTCAAGGTTTTGTCTATAACGGTTCAAAAGATAGACCCAAGTAGGTCAAATTATGTCACCTATGGGGACACCCTTTAAATTTTAAATTTATTTTTTTATTAATTTCTGCTGTTGGGAGCTATAGCGGCACGCAATTTTTTAAAATTTTAATTTGCTGCCATTTACGGTTCTTAATACACGTAAAAACATGTATGTTGTATGGGGACACCCTTTAATTTTGAATATAATGAACTGTTTTTAAAATGGGACCAACCTGAATGCATAACCTTTCAAATAAAGAAAAAAACTTTAAAATCGGTTCAGAAATGGCTGAGTTCTGCGGTTACATACATACATACATAAAAAAAAGCAACATTCAGACGAATAGATAACCTCCTTCTTTTTTGAAGTCGGTTAAAAACGTAACTTTTTTTCTAAAACTATGATTTACCTAGTCTTGTTCAAATTGAAATAAATCATGGTTGCAGTTTGTGACAACCATATTATGTTGTCAGTAACAATATATTTGTACTCCAAGTGAAGTACACACAGAGATAAAAGACGGTTGCGATATGGTCACAAAAATCATATTATGTTCTCAGTACCAATATATTTTTGCGGTAAACAAATTATAAATTGAAAAATTATAGTTTAAACATTACTTCAGTCACGATCAATAAGTTTGATGAAATGTTAACATTTCATCAAATGCGAAAAAAATGCAATGGTGTATACTTAAATTGATGACCAGACATGCAGTAATATAGGGTATACATTTTATAGACACTTTAAGTGGGCGTGGAGCATTCTATACAAAGTAAATATTTATTATGATATAAATTGGGAGTCTTGAAGTATTGTAGCGGGTGTTTTTTTAGCTGCATGAGAACTATCGATATCAATAGCAATGGTTTGACAGCTGATAATGTCAAACTGTGTTGACATTTTTGTTCAGTAAAGTTCGCTTACGTTGTTGATTCGTTTAACGCCAGAACAACGCTTTCAAATTATGAAAATTTACTTAAATAAAAATAAATAACTCTGTTTATGAAGTTCATAGAGCACTTTTAGTTCAGTGATAAAGCTAATTTCTGGTTAAATGTTTACCTCAATAAGCAAAATTTACGTATTTGGAGCGAAGACAATCCTCAAGCCGTTAATGAATCACCATTACATTCATTCAATTTTACTGTTTGGTATGGTTAACACACTGGCGGCATTATCGGTTCTTATTTCTTTCGAATTAAGCGAGGAGCTGCCGTTACAGTGAATGCCGAGCGCCATGATACAATGTTAACTGATTTTTTTTATTTTCTGAAATATATATTAGCTAAACGACATTTTTAACGACATTTAGTTTTAACAAGACGGCGCAACTTGCCATAGAGTGCGCTTAACAATGGACTTATTGCAAAATGAATTTGATGACAACTTTATTAACAGAAGTGGTAATTTTCACTGGCCCCCACGCTCGTTCTATTTAGCAACTATGGATTTTATGTATGGGGCTATGTTAAGTCATTGGTTTATGCAGATAAACCAGCAAATCTTGCAGCATTGGAAAAAAATATTCAAGGCGCCATTGACGCCATACGATCAGATTTTTTGAAAAAAAAAAAATAGACAAAAATTGGACTGATCGAATGGACCATGTAACTTGTAGCCGCGGCAGACATATGCCGGAAATCATATTGAAACAATAAATGCCATGAAATTATCTAACAGATTATAATAAAAAAAAATTCCTTCCAACAATATTTCTGTCTTGTATTATCATTTGAAGTTCTTATGCAGCTAAAAAAAACACCCTTTACAAATAGTCCTTTTATTAATGTCCATAGCAAAAAAACTAGCTTGATCAGTAAGCGTAGAGCGTCCACACAAAGTAAACTAATAATTAATATGTACCTAGAGAACTATAATATATTTCTTAAATTTTTTTAAATTTTTTACCCAAAACTTTTTTTTAAAGTGAATAGTCGAGTGATAAACTGGCTGGATTGCAACAGTAGGCATGATCCTCCTACACAGTGTAAACAATTTAAATCGTGTACCTTTGCATGAGAAACTCCCATATTAAAGTGCGTTGTAGAGCTAAAAACTGCCTAAATTGGAACAGTGGGCGTGATATATATAGCGTATTCAAATTTTCTACTCCAAGAATAACATTTCGAGTTTAAGCTTAATAGTATAGGACAAGGGATGGATACTTCCCATATCATTTAAAATTATTTTGTTTATAAAGAACTGCAAAAAGTTACTCTCTAAATTTGACAGAGAATTGTTATATTCCGAGAATAAAGTGTGTTTTCGAGTCTAAGCTTGGGCGTACTTTAACTAGCACACCGCGTGTGTCTTGTTTTTTTTTTTTAAGAAAAACTACTAATAAAACGATTTTATGGTACTTTTTATGTCGTTTTCGGTGATAAAACTCATTGTATGATGTGATTTAGTGTTCGAAAAGTCTATGGTTGCAAATGTATAATATTTATTTACTAGCTGTGCCCAACCACGTGGTGTGCGTCCTAAAAAATATTTTGTTCGATTTTACTTTGAAAGTATCCCCACCCACCAAATTGTAAGACTCTTACGTATTTACTTTATATCAGACATGGGGGATTCAATTACAATTACAGGTAATGTGTAATTGAAAATATTCAATTACTAATTACAAGTAATTGTAATTGAAATCAGGGACTAAATCAATTACAATTACTTGTAATTTGTAATTGAAAAATTTCAATTACAATTACTTGTAATTAGTAATTGGAAATTTTCAATTACTAATTACATGATAATTCAATTACTAATTATTGAAAAAGTTCAATCAAGTAATTGAAAATTTTCAATTACTAGTTACATGTCATTGTAATTGAAAAAGTTCAATTACAAATTACAAGTAATTGTAATTGTTATTAGGCAGTAATCATTACTTCCAATTGAACGAAATTCAATTGCGTTATATGATTAACAGTATTATTCAAACGAGCAATAAAAAAACTGCATCCATGTTCGATTACGGTGAACACCTTCATGAAGGTAATTTCGCTTACAAAATTTTGAAAACTTTGCGGTCAAATATACATTTTTTCATTTTATATTCCGTAGACATTGACATTGTGAAAAAGAAAATAGTTTGAAATTTGCACTTCAGATTTACTTGCGTGGTCTAAATACGTTTCTATATTGCCTCAAGAACTATCCTACAATACTAAAGGCTTTTTTACGGTCTTCAGCACCAGTTGAAAGGTTATTTTTGTTCGCTAGTATTATGTTAACACTAAGGCGACAAAGATTAATGGAGGGATGGTTTTGTTTATAGTAAAAATAATTTATATGAATATTATTTGAACTATTTTTGAATTAATAAATTAATTATTTAGGCTTAAGTTCTTAATTATAAAGAGATAAAGAAAAATTAGATACCAGCAAAGCAGAATGCATTTTCTAGACAGCTACGTCCGTCATCAGTACTCTTTGTATCAATCTACCCGGTAGTTTCAATTGTTATTAATTTTCTATTTAAACAAACTTATCAAAGAAATAGAATCTGAGAAATTTTAATTTTACATTATATTTCATAGAAGATAGAGCTTTTTGAAATTGTTTTACACTTTTAAACACTATTTCGTTTTATATTATACTACCAAGCAAACATTTTTCTTTATTTTTATTCTCTTTATATATTTTCTTTATCTCTTTATAATTAAGAACTTAAGCCTAAATAATTAATTTATTAGTAAAAATAATTTTTTATTAATAAATAATACAATTGCTATAACTTTGCAAATAATGGTATATTAAGTAAATATACATGGAAATGTTTAATATTTTTTTAAATTTATATCTAATTGAACATTTTTGTAATTAAATATTTTTTGACAGTATTTACAAAAAAAAAAGTATTCATTACTTAAAGTTTTCAATTACATGTAATTGTAATTAAAAAAAATCAAATTAGTCATTGGAAATTTTCAATTAGTAATTACATGTAATTGTAATTGAAAAAAAATCAATTACAATTACATGTAATTAGTAATTGAAAATTTTCAATTACTAATTACATAATTGAAAATTTCCAATTACTAATTTGATTTTTTTCAATTACAATTACATGTAATTAGTGATTGCATGTGTAATTAATTACAAAATGTAATTGATATCCCCCAAGTCTGCTTTATATAAAGTTACCCATCCCTGGATAAAATTCTAAAATGTACATGAAATTCTAAAAATAATTTTAAAGCTCCGTAAAAGGTGTTTAAAATGTTTTAATAACAATGAAACAAAACAATACAAATTTTATTCAATTGGCTATTTGGCGGTAAGTAATTCATATTTTGCCATTATTTTAAAACAGCGATATGTGTTGCGCAATCGTCTTTCAAATATCCTGCTTTCAATTCATATTTTGTTATTATTTTAAAACAGCGCCATCTGTTGCGCAATCGTCTTTCAAATATCCTGCTTTCAAAAATAAAATATGCCTTAAAGTATGCAGTACCTTTAAATGGGTAAAAAAATTGGCATATGGAATCAGGATACTAAGGTACCTTCTCACAATATTTTGTTAAAATCTGTCCAGTAGTTTTTACTTGATGCGAACACAGACAGGCAGGAAATGAGTTACTGTTTTATTATATGTATAGATTTAATAATATTTATTTACTAGCTGTGCCCGAAGTGACGGGCCCTTGCCATATTTTGTTCGATTTTGCTTTGAAAGCAATCCACACTAAAGACCCTTCCTTACATTTTAGTTCCGCCTTAAAGTATGCTGCTTATCAGTTTATATATTTTTTTATCTATTATATAAGAATAAGTCGGGTTTTTCTTCCTGACGCTATAACTCCAGAACGCACGAACCGATTTCCACGGTTTTGCATTCGTTGGAAAGGTCTCGGGCTCCGTGAGGTTTATAGCAAAGAAAATTCAGGAAATATCTCTAAATCTCTTAAAAATGACGTGTATCTTCGTGATCGCTAAACTCAAAAACTACTGGACCGATTTTGACCAAACTTAACATGTTCTATGGGGGGTGAGGAGTGTTTATGAGTAGTTTGAAGTTCGTCCGACAGATGGCACAATATTTAGTTTTTTTGTGTTTTTGCACCGTAACTCAAGAACTACTACACCGATTTTGACCAAACTTTAAATACATGCTCTATCGGGCTTGAAGAGAGTTTCTGTGTAGTTTGAAGTTCGCCCGACAGATGGCGCAGTATTTAGTTTTTTTGTGTTTTTGCACCGTAACTCAAGAACTACTGCACTATGCTGTGTTTCGTTGAAGGCGTTGGGTCCTTAATCAGCGTTCAGTGGCGTTAATTAGCCCGATACCGGGGCCAGCAAAGCTGATCGCCCCAGCTAGTTATTTATAAAAAATAAAGCATGCATGTTCGGTTAGTTCAACTGCGTACTTTCACTGCTTTTTCTCCACTTTCTCTTGGAAATGAGATATTTTTGCGGAAAGCAGTATCCTATTTTGGAATCAGGATCCTAACTTAAATTATCGAGCAGAGTAACGAAGACCTTCATTAGTCTGTTTGCTGTTAAATACCCAAAGTCCTTGGTGGGAAACGAACCCACAACCTCCACATTCATAGACTTGCTTACTACGTACTAGCCTTCAGGGACACCCAAATGTATACTATAAAAATGCTTCCTACAGTTTTTTGCTTTTAACCTATTTTTTTTGCTGTACTTCTACCTGTTAGAAATTTTTACTTTAATTTATTATACGACTCCTAAACGGTTAATTGACTAGTAGTAGTTTTTTCATTCTATATTCATATTTAATTTTTTCAGATTTTCATCTTTATTTTCTAGATATTTATTATTGTAACTTGTTTTAGCACTGCTGTGTTATATTATTTGTTTTTATGTATCGTTATTACTCAATTACTTTTTCTCTTTACTCCTACCTTGGCTTGCTACTACGTTTTAATGCTCTTTACCAAAAAAAAAATAAAAAAACAAGAAAATGAAAATGAAAACAGCAATGAATACTAAAAATAATAATTTTTACGCCTGTAAAATACTAGTTGCTTAATTCATTAACACTTGTTTGTCCGTCTGTCTATTTACCAGTCTGCCTGAATAGTAAATGGTGAGAAACAAAAATAGCTTTGATTTTAGTCTCTTATTTTAAATTTTCTTCTAAAAAATTGTTTTTCATTTTGTTTTAAGGAAAATATTTAAGAATTCTTAACATTTGAGTATTTTTGTAAAAAAAAGTGTATTTCCATATTAATTGTGTTTATAGACTGGACATTTTTCTGTTTGATTTTAAGTGTAAAATATGTATTTCAACTTTTGAATCGAAAAATTTATCATGCAAGACTTGCACCCAACAGTCTTTGCAATTTAATGTTTTTTTTTTATCAAAAGTCATGCTTTGTGAGATATATTACTCAAACATTTCTGGTCGTCATAGTCGACGCACTGTGTAATGTAGTATCGTAATTTTACGTCATTTTTGCGCAGCTCTATCAGTACGCGCGGAGTGCATGAATATGAAAATTATTTACCATAACCGCCAGAGTTAATGAGGTAAAACCTATAATTACTTCAAAATACAGATCATTGTATTACTGAAAAATAAAGGGGTCTCCTCGATGTAGAATTAGAATGAAACAAGCTATAATGTATTTCCATTTTTTTTTTATCCTAAGGGGGTATATAATATAAGATCATATAAATATTATATATTATTGCTTCGCACAGTGGCTATGACTTGACCAAAAATGTCCCAATAATTTTGAATGATTACTTGAGATATGGTTAGTTCGAAGTAATTGATCGAATAGGGGTTATTGGCATAGCAGGTGGATACATAGCCACCTGGTGATTTTCACGTTGCCCTCCTATATACGACAGTTTTCCTTGTTACCATATTCTTTGAAGTCTAACCTATAGGTGTATGCAAACAGATTGTGTTATATATCGTTTTAATTTGTTTATGTCTTTGGAGTAAATGTTTTTTAGAAGAAAATAATCTTTGAAACTCAAGTCAATAAAATTAAAAAAATTTTCGATTATAACTAATCGAATATTCGAATAAATTGATACATGTATTTCATGTGAAATCTTATCGAATATTCTATAACTCAAGACAATATAATTTTTAAAAAATATTTAAAAAAATTATTCGATTATAAATAATCGAATATTCGAATAAATTGATGATAAATTGATTGATTGTGTTTTTCTATAATACAAGTGAAATCTGATCGTATAATCTTTATAAATCAAGTCAATAAATTTTTTAATTTTAGAAAAAAATTTAAAAAAATTATTCAATTATAACTAATCGAATATTCGAATAAATTGATACATGTATTTTTTTATAATAGAAGTATACAACTAAAATCTGAACGAATGTAAAATGTTCTTGACTCAAATCAAATATGTAATTTTTTAATTAAGAAAAGAAATTAAATTAAATAGGTTTTTATAAAATAATCGAATAAATTTTTTAAGCAAAATTTTTCTTAAAAAAGTGTGTATACCTAGATGGAATCTGGTCGTATTTGGCATGAAACAAAAAGGATTGTTATTCGAATAAAAATGAAAACAAAACAAAGCTTTTGTACTCAAATAATAGGATAATTATTTGGTTAAAAATTATTCGATTAATCGATGAATACAAATGTACTCATACGACTAAAAATCTTTGTTTGTGATTCTTATCTGTATTGATTGGGTTAGGTTCTATTGCAAAAAGTATTTTATTTGCTTAGTTTTGCTCCTCCCTTCAGAGAAAAATTTTATTTTGAAAAAAATTATGCAGAACAAATGTACGAGTAATTTTTGTTTTCAATTATTTTATTTTCAAAAACCATTTCTTTTGTAGTAATTTATTTTAGTTCTAAAATCAGATTAAAAAGTGCCTAATTAGGGCCGCTAAGTTTTTTCAAGTTGAACTAGGTGTAGAACTAAATATTTCTTTTAACCTGTTGAAAATTACCGGCATTAAAAGGTCGTTAAAGTATCGCCGCCAAGAGAAAGGATAAGGTATATCTCTTGAAGTAGTTTGGGGAGGATTGGAGAGAAAACAAAGAAGTTATTTATAATCAAAACGCCAATTACGAAAACAACAGAGAGGAAAATGTGGAATGCAACTGTCTAAAACAAAAAAAATCATCGATTTCCCAAAATTTTTAAATATTTTTTACTAATTTCCCGTTTTGCTTTTCGACTTCAAATTAATGTATTCAAATGCTGAAGAAATCTTCTTTAGGCAAAAAAGAAGTAGAAGTTTCCTTTTTTTAATTTATTCTCGGTTTTCTCGTTCTGTTTAATGCGGTGACTTTAATGTCTTTTATAGAGGTACATTGCGTGTATAAACGTCATTATAGAAGCATAAGACATCAATAGCAGTCCTATATCCTCAGTTTTATAAAAACAAGAGTATGTTTTTAATAGCACTCATTGATTTTAAAGGGAATATATTTTATAATTTACAAATTTTCTTCTGAAAACAGAAAATAAAAATCAAAATTCTAATATTGTTTCCGTCTGTATCTTAAATTATTCAAATCATCACTTGTTACCTCATGGAGTAATCAAATAATCGAATATACATACCAAATTTTAAGACCCGTTCACTTTATGTAAAGGTACCCATCCCTGGATAAAATTCTAAAATTTATATAAAATTTTAAAATTCTAAAAATTATCTGTAAAAGGCAGACCGCCATCTGTTGCGCCGCCGTGTTTAAAATATCCCGCTTTCAATAATAAAAGATGCCTTAAAGTATGCAGTACCTTTACATCGGTAAAAAAATCAGCGAACTTTCACTGCCTTTTCTCCACTCTTGGAAATAATATATTTTTGCAGGAAAATATCAGGTACCTACTCACAAAATTTTGTTAAAATCCATCCAGTAGTTTTTACGTGATGCGAACAAAAAAAAAAAAAAAAAAGACAGACAGACAGACAGGAAATGAGTTAAGAAATGGAAAATTAATTAATTAGATTTGGCACATCCCATCTATGCCCTTTAGTTTTCGAAAGACTAAAGTTTATGTATACATATAATAAAACAGTAACTCATTTCCTGTCTGTCTAGCTGTCTTTCTGTCTGTGTTCACGTAAAAACTACTGGATGTATTTTAACACAATTTTGTAAGGAGGTACCTTAGTATCCTGATTCCAATAAATTATACTTTTTTTTCCCAAAAAATACCTTATTTCCAAGAGTAAGTGGAGAAAAAGCAGTGAAAGTACGCCGATTTATTTTTACCGATTTTAAAGTACTGCATACTTTAAGGCATATTTTATTTTTGAAAGCGATATATTTTAAACACAGTTGCACAACAGATGGCGCTGTTTTAAAATAATGAAAAAATATGAATTGAAAGAGGGATATTTTAAGAACGGTAGCGCAACAGATGGCGCTATTTTAAAATAATGACAAAATATTAGTAATTTACTGCCAAATAGCCATTTAAATGAAATTTTTATTTGATTTGTATTTCTACATTGTGGAATTACATTGTTATTAAAATATTTTAAACACCTTTGACAGAGCTTTACAATAATTTTTAGAATTTTAGAATTTTATATTAATTTTAGAATTTTATGCAGGGATGATGGGTACCTTTATATAAAGTAAATAAGTAAGAGTCTTAAAATTTGGTGTGGATTACTTTCAAAACAAATTCAAACAACTAGTTATTAATAAAACACTAGCTGCTATGTCCAAAATATACAACGTGGTGGTAGTTAAAATAATAACATAAAAAAAATTAAAATTGGCTGCACTTGTTTTTTTTTACTTGTTTAAATTTAAAATCAAACGCTTCAAAAATCACCTTAAAATTAAGTCGAGTTTGAAGGTTTTTTTCATCAAATTATTACTCAACTCAAGTTTGCTTCTTAAGTCTTTTGTTTAAATTTTTTGTTTTTGTAGGGCAATTTCTGATTTTAATGCATTTTTTATGTTTTCCTTTTGTTTTTACAATTATTTTTATTTTTTTTTTAACATTATGATTATAGTGGTTTTTTATATTTTATTTTAATGTTTGTTTAGTTTTAAAATTATAAAGTAATTTTTTATATATTTAACCATTATAGTTTATGTTTGTTTTTGGTTTAATTTTTAAAATATATAAAGATTACTTTATTTTTATTCTGGCGTCAATCATCATAAAATATTTCAAAATAATTTGTTTGTTATTTACGAAATGTATTAGATATTTCACTTTTGCAATAATTCGCTTGAAAAATAATTCCGTTTAATCACTTGAAATGTTAAAAAAAAAAAATGCAAGTTGCTAAGAGCAGTCAGTCGGAGTGTAATAAAAAAAATTGTCATTTTCCAATTTAAATAAATGATTTTTTAAATTGCCACTTTAATGTGCCATTTTGTTGCTTTTATTTAATGTTTGTTACGTTCTTTTTTAATTAAGTTTAAAAGATATTTCTATTTTTTTTTTTTTTGTGTGATTTTATTCTATTTAATATATGTATTTGACAATTTTTTTTTTTGAAATTGCCTTAAGTGTTTCCTTAACCATACAAGTGGTAACTCGTTTAGCAAGACAGAGCTACTGTGTTTTAGGACACATTCTAGTGCCAGTTTAATTTGCACTTTGGACTGTACACGTATAATTATTTTTTGGTTGCCAGTTTAATTTTTCTTTTGCATTTGACTTTAAAGCAATACAACAGCTTGAGCTTTGTTATTTAGTATAAGGAAATAAATATTCATGAATATAACTGGACCAAGCTGGCCCGCCGTGATCCTGCTGAAATAATACTAATGCCACTCAATTTGTACTTCTCATGGCATAGCCATATGTATTTTTCATCTTAATTTTCATCTCTGGGGAGTCGGTGGCCATTGTCGGTGGGAATGTCATATTTTGCTTTCTAATCCAATTTGCCACAGCATTTATGGTTACCTAAAATGATGGTGGACACATACCATGGAGTAATGTATTCGAAATTGCCAAACGAATTTATGGTTTTGTGATTTAAGAGACGATTCGGTTTCGGGTTTTTTTTTAACACTCACTTTCGATTTTTTTAAACGGTTTTAATGCGGTTATCCGATTTTTTTAATATGGTTAACCGGTTTTTTAATGCGATTAATCGGTTTTTGAATGCGGTTAATCGGTCTTTTAATGCGGTTAAACGGTTTTTTAATGCGGTTCGCCGGTTTTTTGATACCGTTGTTTAATACGGTTAACGGGTAAAAAATATATATATTTATTTTTAGTTTATACGTAACAGACAATACATAACAAACTGATAATATTCAAATATTTTCAATAAAGTAAATTTAATAAGTTTAATTGTCCAACATTTATTTAAAGTGAACTAGTTTTTTACGCTTCACTAATTTTTTAAAAAATAAAATAAAAAAAATCGTTTGAAAGTGAATCCTTAGATTTTTTTCTTTCTAAAATATTATTTAGAAAACTTAATTCGATAGTTTTTTAATTAAAAGTATAATTTCCCAATACAATTTGAATTTATGATAGTGTAAGGGTACCCGGTAGGTTAATAGGTAGTATACTAGTCTATCAGGAGGTCGTGGGTTCGATTCCCACCAAAGACTCTGGGTGTTTTCAATACAAGGTATTTGTTACTGTGCTCGATAAAAAATTTTGAATTATTACAAATTGTAAATATTTTTTTAACGAATATAAAAGAAAACAAAAGAGAATATATGTAATTGGTTTTATAGTAAGAAGTCTTTATTTTGTCACAAAAATTATGAACTTATATCAACACAAAAAATAAATTAAACTGTCTTCGTTTCATCATTCAGATAAAAGAGTACATAAAATAATCGGTTAATCGGTATTTAACCGGTTTTTAAAATAAAGAGTAGATAATGGGTTTTATAGTAAGAAATCTTTATTTTGTCACACAAAATATGAACTTATATCAACATAAAAAATGAATTAAAATGTTTTTGTTTTATCATTCAGATAAAAGAGAACATAAAACCGGTTAACCGGTTTTTAAAACAAAGAGTATATAATGGGTTTTATAGTAAGAAATCTTTATTTTGTCACAAAAAATATGAACTTATAACAACATAAAAAATACATTATCATCTTTCAGTTAATAGAGTACACAGAACCGGTTAACCGGTTATTTTAAAAAAGAAATTTTTCGATTAAACCGAAAACAGTTGTTTTTATTTCATCTTTCAGAAAAAAGAGTACATAATACCGGTTAATCGGTTTTTAACCGGTTATTTTAAGAAAACTATTTTTCGATTAATCAGAAAACCGTTTTTTTAAGAAAATGGTTTTTGAATTTAATTCTGTATTTTAGGGTTATTTTCTCTAATTCTGTAGAACCGTTCAAACAGCACAACACGCCACATTTACTGCATTTCTTTCGCATTTATGTGCACCGTACTGCTGAAACGTAGATTTTTATTGGCCCACTAGTAGCAATTCTAGAGAGCCAGTATGGTTTTATTTTTTTGTTTGTTTTAAAATTAAAACAAACAAAAAAAAAGCAATCAGAATAATAACGAAAATGCCCGTCAAAATTACCATACGTTTAATCAATATAATTCTGCTTAAGGGACGAGCAGTTGGTGAATATATTGTAAGGAAGAAATTTATTTCAAATCTGAAAGCTTAAAATTTTAAATTTAAAGTAAATGTCATATACAACTGACTGCAAATCTATTTTTAATTTTTATTTTTAATATGAGCCCTTGATTTGAAAGTGGTATAAGTCATACATTTCTTGTTGCGAGATATTAAGAGGTTTGCATTTGAAAGGATTAAAAGATATTTTTGTATTATGGAATAAAATATTTTGACAATTAAATAGTGCCAACAAAGAAGTATTTATTGTGATTGTGAAATTTATAACCATTTTTAAAAGGTTAATGTGGGTTTGAAAGGTTGAAATGACTTATACCATTTTCCAAATTAACTGCATGCATTTTTAAATGACTTAAACCATGAAGGAACGTTTTTTATTAGAAATTCACATTTCATTTAAACTCATTACATTGTAACTTAGTAATTTATTTTTCAGTATTTAGGGTAATAAAGTGTTTGTGGAAAATTGGTGGAATATGGGGCAGTAAATCCATTGTATCTTTACGTTTTTCTTCTGTTATTGATCTAATGGTTGTGTATAATGGAAGCAAATCTATATTTTTGGCCTTCGTCGTTTAGGTGAAAGGTCTAACACTTTTAATTCGGAATTGTCATCCAAAGAAGTTTTATAAAACATATACGATGTTCGAGCATTTTTTAGAAATCAGATTCATTGTATATTTAGCTAAGACACAGCTTCTCCATTGGTGTGTCTCTATCTATTCGTCGTTCAGTTAGTCGTTCTCCTAGTTGTTTCGTCGAAATGAAATCTTGCTGAGCCATTTGTTCTACCAAAAATGGGTTTCTCTTTTTACATTATTCTATTAAATTATAATAATGCTTATGGATGATATAAATAATAAGATTTTTTAATTTTATTTTCTATCACAATCGCGATCATTTGGCATATTATACTCATACCACTATTAAAATGTACAGTAACTGTATTTTGTTTACCATCTAAAAAATAATCTGAATTTATCAACTTAATTTTCATGGCATACTGCGAATTACTTCAGATTATGTTATTTTATTAGGATTTGATATGAAATAGCTGATAAACTAGATTTTTAAAATTTTTGACTTGTACCACTTTCAAAATCAAGGGCTCATATAATAAAACATTCTTTTTTTTTGTTTTGTAAAAATATTTCCCTATCGTATGTTTTTTTTTAAATAATTAAATTAAAATAATAAATTTTATATTTTATATAAAATATGATTTTTATAAATTTCAAATATTTACAAAGAAATTAACCCTCTTTAAAGATTTTTTTTGTGTATTTTTTTTTTTTAATTACAAATATTTGTTCTTGTAGAATTTTATATTTTCACTTGCAGTTACTTAGTTGCAGAAAAAGCTTCCGTATTGAAAAGCCATTTTTTATTTGATTATTTCTTTATTATTTTTTTTACTTCCTTTTGTTGCATGTTATTCAAAATTATGTAGAAAAAAATTCGCGCTTCAAATTTTTTTTCAATTCCCACATTCGACTTCCTTTTATATAATTTTTGGTGGCTTAATTTTAATAAACAAAATATTTAGTTGTTATGTTTTTTTGCTGATTACAATATATTCAATAAGACTTTCATTTCATTTAAAATTTAAAATTTTGAAATTTTTTTTTAACATTAAATTTTTTCTATATTTTCCATTGCAATCGTACCACAAAAAACCAGATGAATTTAATAAATTTTACTCCACTACCAAAACAGAAATTAGCGGCTGTCGCACCGTTTATAACAAAAAAAACTCAAGTGACGCGACCAAACTCAATAATGAAACTGAATTTAACTTTTCAATTAGCTTGGCTTACAAGCTGCAATGAGCTTGATAATACAAAAAAAAAAGAGAAAGAAAATATTTTTTTTGTAAATCAATAATTACACACACATACGCCTCAAAGCTAGCAAGTTTATTAGAGTTTTTGGCCAAGAGTTTAAAAGCTTTAAAACAGAGTATTTGCAGTTGATTCTAAACAGGGTGTAAGCCAACTTAACAAAAAGCTTTTTAAACCTTTTCTCTTTTTCTCCTATTCTCTTATTCTCTCTTGGCAATATGATCTTGTTGCGGAGGCTTAAAGTGAGCAACACTATAGATTTGTTTTTAGTGGTAAATATTCTGTTGCTTTAGCTTTGCGCGAGCAATCATTTTAGTTAAAAAACTAACAATTATATTTGTAGGCTTGTTTTGTTTTTAAGAATTTCTTGGTTTTATTAAAAAAAAAAAAAGAATTAAATAAGAAAAAAAAACTATTAAAAATGTCGCCAGATGTCATAGATGTCATAAAGCTCAACGAACTACAGGTACCAAAAACATTACTTTTTTTTAAGTATAATTTATTTAAGTTTCTTATTTCATCACATTTAATGGCTTAGAATTTTTTTTATTGACCATAAAAAAGTACTTGTCGTTGGTTTCAATTGAAGATTTAAATGCTAATATGGAGATAAACATTTTCAATAATTTTTTGGAAACTGATATTGGCTTTACACACAACAAAATTTTGTTCATTCGAATGTTTTTTGGCAACTTTAAAGTTGAGTAGGTCGATTATGGATGGCAAAGAAACCTCAGTTGCCTTGTCAGTTGCCGTAATTGTATTACGTATGGCAACTGGCAACATTCAACTAAAAGTTGTTAATTATAGAAACCAGAAATTTATCATTGCTATTGATTTTTTTCACAGATTATAAAGTAAAAACTACACTAAAACTGAAGAGTAAGTTTATTTTTCCTCATCTCTTTTCTCATAATCATACAGACAAGGTATATTGGCCCACTTTCTGCGTTGCTCACGTAATTCCAAACATAGCATCTGAAATTCAAGAAATTAATAGCGATGATATAAATAATATATTCTATATTTCTATAGAACTAAATATTTTTTATCAGCACCTGGTCTTAGCTTTTCAACTTTTGATGAAAATGGTTGAACAAATAATTGCTGGTATAAAACTTTATGCTCAATTGTAATTTTCAGGAGGATATTTAGCTGTGGATGCGAACTGTTGTAAGTTTTCTTTTAAGGTTTATCGCCTTGACTGGACTGTATTTGCCTTTTGTCAACGCAACTAAAGTTCGGTTGCCATCCATCCAATCGACCTATAAGGTTGCCGTAAATTACAAATCGGTTGCCTAAAATCATTGAGAACGGTAGGAGTTCGCAAAGGGACACATTAAGGAAACGGTCTGTTTCGATATTCCTCCTTCATTAGTTATAGCTTTTGGGCAGATTTAAGGTGATTTAAATTAAATAATGGACGCAGTTGCCGGTGAAAAAAATGATCTTCCACCACCGTGGAGGTGGTGGAAGGTGCTTTAAAGTTCTCCACACCCAATTTCAAGGCTTTCTTTTGTAGTGCTTCAGATATGGTTTATGAATTTACTGTATATAAAGGTATCCATCGCTGGCTAATTACTGAGGAACATATGCTTTATATAAAATTCAAAAAATTTGTATAAAATTCTAAAATTATTGTAGAATTCTGTAAACAGTGTTTAAAATTTCCTGCTGAGCAAAATAGAAGGTGCTGCCAAGTTTGCATTACCATTGAATCGGTAAAATTTCTTACTTTTACTACTTTTTCTCAATTTTCTCTTGCAATCGTAAAGAAGTTCTGGGTTGAGGAACAACGTGCGTGCGTTATTGTCGTTATCGCTTAAGTTCAATCAGGCTGTCCTTGTTACTGGGCCCCTTCGAGTGGTTTGTATCTGACTCTCACATTATTTGATTGGCTTCCTCGAATAGCTGTAGTGAGGTATTGTTATTGGTGGGTGCTATAATCAGCCACGTGTAATCGTTTTTGTTATCGTGTTTAACCTAGTAATTTTAGTTCAATAAGTCTGACATTGGTGGAGCACAATTTTTAAACTCAATTTATTTACTGAAGGAGCACCCTTAAACTCAAACTTTTCACTGTAGGGGAACTATTAAACTCAAGTTTTAATTTAATAAGTCTGACATTGGTGCAGCATCATTTTTAAAATCAATTTTGCACTGGAGGAGCACCATTAAACTAGAACTTTTCACTGGAGGAGAACCATTAAACTCAAGTTTTCACTGGAGGAGCACCATTAAACTCATTTAAATTTTACATAGCTTAATTTGGAGTCTCACTTTCTACTACGAATATATAGAGCACGCTGCAGATTTTGGAGGAGGCTAAGGATATCATAACCTGGAGCTTTGGTTTTGTATATCTGCCATTAATCAATTTTTGTTTAGAATACAAAAAAAAAAAAAAATATTTTCTCTTGGAAAAGAGATATTTTTACGGGAAAAAATATCCTATGTTTGAACTGAGATACTACTGTACCTCCTCACAAAATTTTGTTTATATTAAGAACTACTGTATTTACGTGTTGTAAACACAGACAGACAAAAATTCTAAAAATTGCTGTTTTTTATTCCATTAAAAAATACATACAAAACAAAAAATGCTTTTAAAGGGAGCTACAAGCGAATAATGATAAAAGTAGGGCTTTTTGGTGGATTGGTTTATTAATGGTTGAAAATGCTTAATAAAACTTCAGCATTAAATTTAAAAGTAAACAAAATTTTCCATCAAAGTACATTTAAAGTTTTTTTTTTTTTTTTTTATTTGGTGTTAAAAATGCAGCTTCCTATTATTTTGTGCTGCATCATTTAACCTCATGACTAAAAATTATGGATAGAAACAACACTATGCCATGCATCATTGTCTCAACACTCACTCACACTCAAAAGTTTAAATATTTATTTAGGGTTTTTACCTTGTTTGATTTTTTATCATAACACATTTCATAAGATTGTTGTTATTTTGTTTAATTTTTAATTTTTACAAATAAGCAAACATGACCTTGAATATTGAAATTCTTTGCATAAGAGGCAGCGTTATACACTCACACAGTTTAAACAAATGGACAGATACATTTACACTTATCAGCAGCGCATTCAAGATGAATAAATGGATTATTGGATCGCTATCAAGTCGTTTGTAACAAAAAGTGATTTTGTCCAATGTTTAGCGGGCTGCTGGCGTATTGAGATTGAATATCTTTCAATCTTCAAATACACACAATTCATGTGAAAATAAATTAAAAATATCCAAGAGTAACTAGCTGGCTGGCTGGCTGTCTGCTTGGTTGATTGCTTTAATTTAGTTGTAGAGTTTAGATTGCAATACGAGGACTGTTTTAGAATTATTTTAGAAAATTAATCTCTTTGTTGTTTTTAACCAAGTTTCTCTGCAGGGTTCAATAAACTCTTTTAAAACAACTGTTTCAAATAACCATTAACAGCATACTACACCGCTTTATTATTGGAAAATCTTTTTCCGACAAACTCAAAATTCGAAACTTGCCAATTGTTCAGTTAAATTTTGTTGAAAAAAAAAAACAAACAATTTGACAGCTGACAGTTTTGGGTTCTTAAAAATGGACAGCATTACTCGAAAAAACAAAGCGTTTTTATTGTTAAGAAGTATTTTAGAAATAATGAAAGTTTTTGTGTAAAAAATCATCCTAAGTGATGAAACACATTTTCGCCTTGATGGAGCTTTGTTAAACGTCAAAATTGCCACAACTAGGCTACAGAGAATCTTTATGAGAACGTTGAAAAATAATGGCATTTACAACGTGTTACCGTTCGATGGTGATTTTTGAGCTCGTTAAACCATAGTTCTTCGAAAATTGGGATGTTGAAGCTGTAACTGTTACTGTGTTGCCCAATGTAGCGACATGAAAAAGATATCTTTGTGTGTGTAAATTAAACGATATTGATGAGAACTAAATGCAGTTTCACATGACATACAATTCGTTAAAAACTACAATTACTCGTACTGCATACCGTAATTTCCAGTCGTGTAAACTTAAACTCCTTTTCTGTGATCAGAATGGGTAGACTAAATCATGTATTTTATTTCTATTCGATTTCTTTTCATGGGGTTATTAACTATGCAAAGAAAACCACCAACATCCAAGCATTCAAGGCGGAAAGTTAGCGTTAAATTAAAAAGAATGCATTGAGGCCATTTGCCCAATATGTTCTATACCAGTAATAACCTCATGCTGTGTACTTTATCTATAGATATAATAAAATAGTAACTCATTTCCTGGCGATCTGTCCTTTTTTTTTTTGTGTTCGCATCACGTAAAAACTACTGGATGGATTTTAACAAAATTTTGTGATGTCTTTGGTGACCCCCACTGAAATTTTCTGGCAAACATTTTCGTAGAATATTTTAATCCTTAAATATCCTTTTTTAAAGGATATTTTTTAATTTTCTCGAAAAAAGGGTCAAATTGACCCATAGAGAGGCCAGTTAGAGGGTTAAGATCTTCCACAAAAATAATCCTCATACAATTCCACAATACAACTCTGACCATAAGAATTCTCTCAGACATTAAATTACAGCATTTTTTTCATATAGTATAATGCTCCCTTCGACCAAAAAATGAAAACTTTGACCCACTGTAAAAAAAACTCAAACGTGCTGGACCATAAGTTTGTTCTACAAAAATGATCTACTCAACATACCCTTTCAGAATTATGGGGTCGCTATTCTGTACCATTCAAAAAGTTTTAATTTGTTGGACAGTGTAATAGGCTGACACTTAAAATTTACACAGAATATATTTTACAATATCTGATGTAACTACAAGTAACGAAATTAAATTAAATTAAATTAAATTAAATTAAATTAAATTAAATTAAATTAAATTAAATTAAATTAAATAAATGCGTGAGAAATTTGACTCTCTGTTCTAAACGTTATAGGCAGACACTTGATATTTACACAGGGTATATAGTCTATGCTCTAGTATAAAAAATAATTAAAAATGAAAGGGTGCCCCATACGACGTGAAGAAATTAACAACTTGTTATTTTAAAGTTGTACTGAACTTAGTACATATGGAACCCTACGTGTGTAAGTCTGACACGCACTTGACTGATTTATTTGTATGTTTACCTACCCCCTTTACTTCAAAATTAATTACACATAAACAGTATTTTTCGGTTAATTGCACATCAAAATTTGCACAACTTTTTGTTCAATTAACCGGGGAACCAATTAGCCGATACCCGTTTAATTGAACAGTTTGTTCAATTACAGAAATCACGCATAATTGGAACTACATACATACATACATACTAATGAATTAAAAGAAATCGCATACGGTTTTTCCTTAGTAATAAACATATGTTTTCAATTAGTAGAGATGCCACCCAGTGTTTTTCACAAATGATGTCAAATATGTATGTGCAAAAATGCCAGATTATTTTTCAATAATACATAATGCAATTAATCGGGTAAAAGTAAGAGGAAATTTATTTTTGATGACATGAATTTTGAACCAATTAAGCGGGAAAATCAATTAACCGTGTTTAATTATCCGAGGAAATTTACATGTGTTTTCGTATGCAATATTTTTTTGCCCGATCATGTGGTTCAATTAAGCGTGGAAACCAATTAACCATAGGGTCAAATAACCGAAAAATACTGCATATTTTTATTTTTTGTTATTGTACCGACCATAGCAGTAAACCTTTTACTGTAAAATTTTTAGATTTTTCTCTATTACGATTCAAGAGATACAGTCCGCATGGGTCAACCTCAGAGCATTATTAGTAGGGTACCATTGGCACCCTTTCGATAATGAATCTTAAAACCCACATTCCATTTTCTAGCTGGATGTTTTCCTGCAAAATTTACTTACATACCCCAACAGCATTTTTTTTTAATTTTCTTGTGACGCTCACGAAGTTTTGCGAATTGGAAAGATTTGAAGGATTTCAACGATTTTTCTCTTAAAATTCTAATATTGAGCATTTTTTTTCACCTGGCGATTGGTGAATGGTGAATTTATAGTATTTAAGGCGTAAATAAAAGCATATTTTTAGGGTTTATTAAAATTTATTACAAATAACATGTTGCTTATGTGGGTACCCCTTTTCACTTTAAAACTTTATTATATGTATTTTTATTTTTTATTATTGCAAAGGCCGCCGCAGCAATGAACTAAGTAGTACAATAGGACTTTTTAAAAAAAAATTTTTTTGAGGTCTACTGTGACAGACAAAAATGAGTGCTTAATTCTGGGACCGCTCTCGCAGCAATACTGACTATAAATAAAACAAAACTCTTATACTTGTACTTTAAGCGGTTTAAGCTAAAACTAAAGCATATTAGTGATAAACGACCAATCTGTTGTGGAGATATTAACCCATTTAAAAAATATAAAAAAAGAAACATGAAGTTGCGTTATTACGCCGCTAATAAAACAAACATCGGCAGCATCTACACAGCATCACTACTAACAGCAGCAATGTGAACAAACTGAAGTCATTGTAGTTGTAGTAGTTCATTGAGTCAGTTGTTCATTGACAGACAGAGTGACTGTCTTATATGGTGTGTGTGTGTGTGTGTGTGTGTGTGTGTGTGTGTGTGTGTGTGCGTATGTCTGTGTGTCAGTGGGATTTTTATGAGATTTAAACTTTAGCGGCATAATCAGCCATTTATACACTTGATTCATTTTTTCTCATGCACTAAAAGTTTATGTTGGTTTTTTTTCGTCTTTTCTGTCTGTTTTTAATGCGTGTTTTCAGTCACAGTCACACAGCATTACAATGATTTAGATCAAAGTTTAAAATGGTTTTATATGGATTTTTTGTTTTATTTTTTTTTTGTGGAAAACCTTTAAAAATTTCGCATATTTAGTTGCTGTTGCTAAAGGAATACTGTTGCAATTAGCCGGTTTTTTCAGGCATTATGAACAAAACTGTTTTACTGGTAATTGGATCATATTTGTTGTGTATGTGTGTGTGTGTTTTTTTATGATATGAAGTTGTATTGTTTGTTTATATTTAATAACTTTGTTTTGTTTCTTTTATTAAACCGTTTCTACATTATTTAAGTTTATCACTTTATAATTATAGTATTATGTTGCAATCATTTTGCAAAACCACATCATAGACTCATTCAATTCAATTTATTTTCAAATCTTTGTAGTTTACAACGCCTTAAAAACAAAAGACCTTTCATGTAAATTTCAACTAAATTAAACAGATACAATCTCGTTTAACAAATATACATTTTTGTAAATAATACTTAACAACCAGAGATTGAAGGAACAAATTACAAGTATTTATTTATTTATTTACTTACGTTAGATAGACAATACTTTAACAAATATTTACTAATTGTTAAGCAAAACAAATTTTAATAAAAAAATATTAAAAAAAAAAAAAAAAATCTAAATGTTATTGCTTAAAAAATAATAAATTTTGTCACATTTGTTATGTGCAAGCAAGTCAAATAAAAAAGTTATTAAAATGGCCTCATGTAGTCAGATTATTCTTTAGTTTTAACAAAACTGACATCATCGTCGAAAGTGATTAATTTCCGTATTTCGACCATACTAATAGTTTAGTCAAGGGCGAATATGCGTAAGAAGAGAATTTATAGAAATTCTTTTATTTAGAGGAGGGTTGGTTCTGAATACAAAATCAGTATATATATAAAAATAAGTTGCATTGTGTTAGTAATTGATGTTCTCTGGAATGCGTGAACCGATTTTATTTATGTATAAACGGTCTCTGTATGTGTATTGGTTCATGAGTTATAGCCGGAATAGTTGGCGTGGTACCGCCCAAACAAAGTGAAAAATTATTATCGTGTTCCTGGCGAACTGCAATAGATAACTCCTTGAAGCTTTGAAAGGGTAGATTTTGTGCTGAGGCGCATATTCTGCCAAAATACAGAATGAATTGGGGCAGTGGGCGTGGTACCTCAAATACAAAGTGCAAAATGATTATTGTGTATATAGAAAACTATAATAGGTATGGCCTTCAAAGTGGGTACAAGTAAAACCCATATCCATGCATATACTCTCAAAAAACATAGGCTGAATTGGGACAGTGAGCATGGTACCCCCCATACAAAGTAAAAAATTATTATCCTGTATCTAGAGAACTGCAATAGATAGCGCCTTGGAATTTTGCATCAGTAACCCCCATATTAAGATACATTATGTGGAGAAACACAGACTGAATTTGAATGGAGGGTGTGGTACCTCCTATACAAAGTGAAAAATTATTATCGCGTACCTAGAGAACTACATAACTTATAGTCTTGAAACTTTGCATAAGTAACTCTCATACTAATGTGCATAGTCTAGCAAAATACAGTCTGGATAAGAATAATGGGAGTGGCACATTCCATTGAAAGTAAAAAATTATGATCGTGTTAATACGTATACGTATAGTCTAGCAAAAAACAGGTTGGATGGTAACATTTTTGACTGGAGAAGAGCGTGCGTTTTCGCGTTAAAGGATGGTCATACTTTTCTTCCAAGTGTTTATTGTATTTTTTGTGCGAAGCGCACCGGGGATAGCTAGTTATCTATTATTTGTTTTAAAATTTAGGGAAATATTTTTTTTTTACAAAAAAAAAAAAAAAATTATCAAAATTTTTTTTTTTTAGTTCAACATTTAAAATTTTTATTTTAATAAAAAAAATATTGAATTTTCCCGTTATTTTTGTATCAAAAACTTATACTAATTTTATTGTTTTTTTAATTCATCGATGAAAATAAAAAAAGAACAAGCCTTAAAAATCATGACACCCCTAACGATTAGGGGGGGACTTACATGATGATTTTTGACACATGACTTTCTACAAAAAAACATCATCACTTACACAATAATATTTTTTCATGGTTTCTTATACCCTTGCACATTAAACCTATTAAACCTATGCTAAATAATGTTTCTGAAATAAATTCAAAACTAAAAAAAAACTAAATTCAAAACAAAAAAATAGAAACAAAAATTCCATTAGTGCTACAACATAAAAACAAATAAATACAATAAATTATAGCTTTAGTATATCAAAAATTTAATTTATTCTTATTCACGGCTTTGGCTAGGAGATGGAGCAAAATGTCGAATATTATTTATAAAAACTAAATAAATTAATTTATTTTATTTTGCTTTGAAAGTTATCCACAGCAAATTTTAATATATAGATGTGCCCATCCCTGGATAAAATTCTGAAATTAATAGAATATTCACCACTTATTGTAGAGTTCTGTAAATATTGTTTAAAATACCAAAAAAGATGCTGTCTAGTTTGCAGTACCTATAAATAGGTAGAATTGCGTACTTTCACCACTTTTTGAAAAAAAAAAGCATCCTATATTTGAACCCAGGTACCTCCTTACAAAATTTTGTTAAAATTCATCCAATACTTTTTACGTAATGCGGACACAGACAGACAAAAATTCCAAAAATTGCTGTTTTGTATTCCATTTTGCTTACAAACTGTACCAGCAACAAAATTAAAAAAAAAATATTTCTTGTATAGAAATGGTCCTGCTACAGTTTTATTATATGTATAGATATGAATTTCCCTGAAAATTTTTACAATATAAATACTTTGTTTTTATTACTATGCAATTTACCCCAATTATGCACTATCATATTTATTTATTGTACGTAAGAAAAATGATTTTGAAAGATTAATTTTTAATTTTTCAAAACAAATAGAAAAATAGTTTGGTTTTCAAAAAATTTAAAAACGTCCTTTTGGCTCATTTTTGCACCTCACTGTATATTTATATTTGGACTGAAAAAATAATTCAAATGAATAAAAATTCAAACAATACACATATCGTTGTTATACCCCCTTGTTTCTCTACCCCGTACGACTACAAACAAAAAAGACAGGCACGATTTTAAATCATGTTTTTAAATCATCGTCTAAATGCGTTTTATTTATAACAAATGTGTTCAAAACCTAAGTATTTTCTTTATACAAAATATGTCTTCTTATAACAAATTTATTTTTAAATTTATATATGTTTTTCTGGTATTTATATACCAAATTTAAAGAAATTTCATTTTTTTTTTACAAATTTGGTTATTTTTTCGATAAAATGAAAAATTTTCACTAAAATTTAAATGTATTAAAATTCTTTTCATACAAATTAAGTATGTTTAAAATAAAGTATGTATCTATTCTATCCAAATTTTGCACACACATTAAAATATTTTGACAATTTAATGGTAAAATAAGAAAAGTGGGCCACGATCAACAATATAAACATGTTTTAGAGTACTTTGCTTCGAGCGATATTATTGAATTTTCGCATATACAACAGATTATTCTGACAATCTATACATATAATAAAATAGTAAATCATTTTCTGTCTGGCTGTCTTTCTTTATTTGTGTTCGCGTCACGTAAAAACTACTAGATGGATTTTAAAAAAATTTTGTGAGGAGGTACCTTAGTATCCTGACTCCAATATAGCCTACTTCTTTTCCTCAAAAATCTTTTATTTCCAAGAGAAAGTGGAGAAAAAGCAGTGAACGTATGTCGATTTTTTTTTTAACGATACTGCATACTTTAAGGCATCTTTTATTTTTGAAAGCAAGATATTCTAAACACGATTGCGCAACAGATGGCGCTGTTTTAAAATATTTACAAAATATGAATTGCAAGCGGGATATTTTAAACACTGTCGCGCAATAGATGGCGTTGTTTGAAAATATTTACAAAATATGAATTACTTACTGCCAAATAGCCAATTAAATAAAATTTGTATTTGATTTGTATTTTTACTTTGTGGAATTACATTGTTATTAAAATATTTGAAACACCTTTAACGTAGCTTTACAACAATTTTTAGTATTTTATGTAAACTTTAGAATTTTATCTAGCGATGGGTACCTTTATATAAAGTAAATACGTAACAGTCTTAAAATTTGGTGTGGATTACTTTTAAATCAAAATCGATTAAAATATTGTCAAGAAGCACACGACGGGTGTGGGCACAGCTAATATGACATGTGTATAAACAAACTTTTTTTCTATATGTTTTAGTTGCTTTTTTAATTTAATAATATTTTTAACTCGGACTTATTATTTAAAATTTTTAGAATACAAATTTTTTTACCGAATTGATATAAACTATTAATGTTACCAGAAGATTATTTTAAGTAAATTTTTTAATAACTTCTAGGTCAACTTTTTTAGGTTTACTTGTATCTGAATTTTAGTTCCACTTTTTCAGTTTACTTATATTCGAAAATTCATACTTTATATCCCAATTTGGCAAAAAGTCACTTATGATTTAAATATCATAAACTATTTTGCGAATTTAATTAAAAAAAGTAGCAATACTGTACGCAGAGAAAAAAAATCATTATGGTATGGTCACAAGAACCATCTTATGTTTTTTGTAACAATATATGGTTGCGATGAACAACTTATAGTTGTTTTAATCTTTACTATTTGTTACTATTTGATCATTAAATGGTTACTACACACAAAAAATGCAACATGGTTGCTTTAAACTATATAATTTTCAAAACCACAACCAAAGTTTTATTAGTATTCCAAATTTTATATTATTTTTATAACCATAATACTAGTAAACAAATTATGATAAGTTTACTCGTATGTAACCAAAGTATGACTAAAAGCAAACAAATAATGTTTTGGTTTTTTGAAGTTTTGTGTTTAGTTTTTTAAAATTATTAGAATCTAATTTTACAGCTATTAGACTGAATGTCACAAATGCATGGAACCATAGGCCATGGGGTCATGCCAGTATCCTGGGGATCACGAACGTCATTCCCGGTCTTATTGACAACTGTACCCCAATACCCTTCTTCACAAGAAGCTTTGTCTTTGATTTGACGGAGGGTCCTGCACCTCCACCTGGAGCAGTCTGTGTGTACACGGATGGCTCTAAAAGGGGTGATAGGATTGGGGAGGGGTGGAGTTTATATGGATGAGTTTGAAATCAAAATGTGTTTCAGACTTCCAAATGACTGTAACGTCTTACAAGCAGAAATATCTGCTATCAAAAGAGCGGCAAACTGGTTAAGGTACCACAGAATATTCAACAGGGATATCTGATTTTGTACCGACAGTAAAGCTGCAATTCTGTCCTTAGCAGGTGTGTTTACCACATCAAACTTAGTCCTGGAATGCCGGACATCCTTAAATTTGATGGCGGAAAATTCAACAGTCACCCTTAAATGGGTGCGGGGACATGGATGGGACTATTGTAGGCAACTGTGTTGCTGATGAACTGGCAAAGAAGGGAACTTTGCTCAACGATAGCGCCATTGACGTCTATCGTGGAATTCCCCTCTCTGCTTGCGGGCATCGAATAAATCGAGCCTTATACGATCTGGCCCAGGTAAAATGGTCCAATGAGTCGACTTGTCAAACGGCAAGAACGATCTGGTCTCTACTGGATCAGAAAAAAACGGCTGTGCTATTTCGGCTGCCAAAAGAGCAGTTACGTGATTTAATATCAACGATCACTGGGCATTGCCTATTCGGAACTCATGCAAGAAGAATGGGTCTCCATTACAACGATTTCTGCAGAAGTTGTCAAGATGAGGAAGAGGAGGAAACTTCGAACACCTCCTTTGCCATTGCCCTGCGTTAGAATACCAACGCCTCCAGTACCTTGGACAAAGTGTCTCTATATTGGAACCGAGCAGGATTAACTCCTTCCTGAGGAGCAGCGGATGGTTTTCTAACCCACATCCACTTGGCGAGGTATAGACACTCTCGTCAACAACCTGGCTCGACCAACCTGCCCTCCGTGGCTACCTCCCCACATTTCTAATTTCTGATCTTTTTCTACCTTGAAACTGTCCGTCTGTCTGTGTGTGATTTTATCCTATGTCTTCTCTCAAAGGGACCAATGCTTAACCTCACCTAATTTTACGGGTTTATTTTGCAAAACATAATAATTTATGAAAAAAAATGTGTCTTCTCTCATATCGAATGCTTAAAAAATAAAGTATTAAATAATTCTGTGTTTGATAACACAGTGCAACACGGAAAAAAATATCCATATACGGACACCACTACGTTATAAAAGACCAAAAAAAGACATCTTCAAGGTCAAAATCGCAAAAAACTTTAAAAAATTCAATTTTTTTTACCTTTTTTCCCTGTTCAGGTCCATAGGTAGCAAACCGTATTTCATTTGTTTTTTCTTTACTTCAACATTGAGATACTATAAAGCCTTCTCCCGTACGTGAAAAGGCATGTTGCGATTTTGACCTTGAAGATGAAGTTTTTTTGATTTTATATGTTCACAATTTTTGTTCTTTATGACAAGAGCTACAACTTTGCCTCAGAGAGTATATCAAAATTTCAAACGTTTTGCAAAATATGAGCTTGAGGAAATGATCATTTTTTTGCAAAAATGACATCGAGGCCCCACATCTTTGAGGGCCCATAAAAAAAACCTGGAGGACTTTGGGCAAAACTGGGAGACAAGGGTCTTTTTGGTCTTTTATGACGTAGTGGTGTCCGTATATGGTTATTTTGCCATGACTTAAAAAATTACACAGTGTGTTACAAGGCATGTTTATATAAACAAATAAGGTATGTTTTTTTTTCTAAATATATATAATTTTTAATTTTTTCTAAATATATATAATTTTAAAATTTATTTTTAATTTAGACAATAATATGGTTTTTATTTAACAATATTATTATTATTATGTTAACAATAATATGGTTTGTCTAATTCAATAATAATATGTTAATAATAATATGTTGCTCTTATCTCTTTGCTCGTGCATTGTAAATTTATGTTAAGTTTCTTCGAACTTTTCATTGTGCAAAATATTATAAAAAATGTTGTGTAACAAATTTAATTAAAAAGTTTTTATTATAAATATTTTTTGACGTACTTGAATAAAATATAATTAAAATTAGAAATATTTTGTAATTATTTAATAAAAAGTGATTACAGCTTTGTAATTTTTTTTGTGTGTTTGTATAAAAGCTTATAATCTAAAACCCACTGTGCAACATACTAAACAATTTTTGACTGACCGACCTTGATGTTTAAACATTTTTTTTTTGTTTTGGTCTTTTTACATGCAAGTTAGTAGTGGTTTTGTTAGTTTAATGTTCAATCGTCTGTTGTTAAATAAAAGACTTTAAAAACTTTTGATATGAGTACTACGTGAGCAGGGGGAGGGAGGGTGTGTTTTTTTTGTGTGCACTATTGATCGGTCGTTGTACGATAAATGTTTTAGTTTTGGTTAAAATATTGCATAATTTCTCTCTGCTTTTAGTATAATTTTTTTTCTTGTGTTCATTTATATTTATTAAAAAAAAAAAAGAGTTTGTAATACAGCTTTTGCACATGCTCACTATAGAGTTTATAAGCTCAGTGGAGAATCGTCTTTCGTTTGGTTTTTATATCAAACTGCTTTAAAGCGTTGATAAAATGTTTAAATATTTAAAAAGCCGTTTAGATTCTCTACGTTTTGGTTTTGATTTTACTTTATGGTTTTTCAATTTCGTTGTTGTTCAAGGCACGTGCATGCTGCTTGGTAATTGTTTTTGGATTCTAAACACAATTTAAAAATTCCAACCACACTTGACAAAAAGCGCCCTGCTACCATGGTTAAATAAAAAGCTTAACTACTGTTTATGACATTTACTTCTTGGGTATTTCCTTTTATTAGATTTTTTTTACATTAACATTTTTTCATGTTCGTTAGGTACTCAAGAATAATTATGTATAGTGTATTTTTTTAAATACATACTCTTTGCTACGTCTTACAAATTTGCTTTTTGTCGTTTGAGAAATTACCAATTCCATATCAGTATTTTGGCTTTTTCGGCAATTTAATAATGAGTTTCTTTGGTAAAACTAAAGTGTATCAAGGCTTCTTATTAACAAGAATAAAAGCCTTATCACACTTAAAATGATAATATGCCAAAGTTTGTTTTTGTAAATATTTATTTGGCAGTTATAAGAATTTGTTTCTAGTCATGTCAGTCTTCTCTCCTCCAGTAACCAATGTTTTATATAGTCAGTTTCGTGATTCTATATACCAGACTTGGGTGATGTCAATTACAGTTTGTAATTAATTACACATGCAATTACGCAATTATATGTAATTATAATTGGAATTTTTCAATTACAATTACAATCCACATTTGTAATTGTTTTCAATTACAATTACAATTCACATTTGTAATTGTTATTGAGATTTTTTTAATTACACATTACATGTAATTTGTAATTGAAAAATTAGACTTACAAATTACATGTAATTGTAATTGAAAAAATCTATTATAATAAGATTTAACGGAAAGTTTTTAGGAATATAATAGAATTTTATTCAATTAAAAGTAATGACCATTGCCTAATTATAATTGCTTGTAATTTGTAATTGAAAATTTCCAATTACATGTAATTGAAAGTTTTTAATAACAAATTACACGTAGTTTTAATTGACTTTAGTCCCAGATTTTGATTACAATTACTTGTAATGCGTAATTGAGAATATGCAATTACACATTACCTGTAGTTTTAATTGTAATTGAAATGTAATTAAATCTCCCTATGTCTGCTATATACCCTTGTTGTAGCCTTGCTATAAATGTTTAGGTTGAAAAAAAAGAGGTTGCGATTAAAAAATCTAGCCATTTTCGATAGGAGTCCTTTGTTGTGACTCTCTTGTAATTGGAAATTTTCAGTTCCAAATTACACGTAGTTGTAATTGACGTTAGTCCCTGATTTTGATTACAATTACTTGTAATGCGTAATGGAGAATATGCAATTACACATTACATGTAATTTTAATTGTAATTGAAATGTAATTGAATCTCCCTATGTCTGCAATATACCCTTGCTGTATCCTTGCAATAAATGGTTAGGTTGAAAAAAAAAGAGGTTGTGATTAAAAAATCTAGCCATTTTCGATAGGAGTCCTTTGTTGTGACTCTCTTCTGATTTCCACCCACAAAAACTTCACACGTCCGATTCGCAAGATAAGCTACAACATCTATAACTAACCCGCCCAATTTTCATAAACGATCTAAAGATATCATCAAGGCTACATTAACGATATTGCCTAAGCCATCGCTGAATTGTTCGCAGAACCAAGAGAGCTTTTCACCTTGAGTAACATGAGTAACATTCCCCCGTTAACCAGTTATTGCTCTAACCGAACAACTAGAAAAACCCCAAGAATTTTTTTGACCCGACCTAGCAGTTTTTTGATGATTGCACTGACCAGCCTGGACCACCACTTCAGGACTGATCAGCTTTATCTAGAATAGACTTATGAAATTTACTATTTCAGTTACTGAGCCGTGGTTTCACCAAACTCTGCGGCATCGTCTTGAATTATTTAGTTCATGGGCGATTTCATTCCTCTAAACGTTGTAAGGGCTAGATACCAACCAACATAACCTTTAAATATACTTATCTATACTTTTTGCACTTTTGCCTACACCAGGCTCGATTTGATGTTCTGTCACCTTAAATTGTTTAGCGTTGTCTAACTCTCCACATCAATAGTCATCTCCTCACCTCTAGCTACTTGCTAGGGCACTAAATTCGTGGCTTTAAAATCTGCCTGGTACACACTACACTTATTAGAATGCATATACGACACAGAGTGTTGGTCGAACACTACTATTTTGGGTCTATTAGCAATCCCTTTTTAAGATGATTTCTGTTCGACGGGTAGTTGTTGACTCCAGTACTTCTTGTTGTCATCTCAGCTTGTTCTAGGCACAAACATCATTCGTTTTGATTTTAATCATATTCAATTTTGCTGAGTCCTTTCATCGGTGTAGATCTATAACATAGAGTACTACGGACACATAACTTGCCTCCAGCCATGTTTTCAGATTTTCGTACTATTATTTAGTGCGAAAATGGGTTTAGATCCTTACTTAGCTAATCTTTTTCGAGTGATTACATTTTGAAGAGTAAGTTTCAGCAATATATTGTCACTAGGTAGACAGTTATTTGGGTACTCGTGTAATTAACATAACTATTGTGGCACTTAAAAAACCGATTTTAAACAAAATTACAAAAAACTTTCGAATTTGAGTATGACAATTTAGAAATCATGTAAATTTAGAAAATATTGTGAATTTGAAAAAAAGGGTGTGAATTTGAAAAAAGTGCATACATATATTCCCGAATTCTGATAATTTTTTTCGATTTTACCGATTTAGAAATAAAGTTTGGTAACCTTGTTCACTATACAAAAGCTTTCTAAAAGGCAACTTTTGAAAGCTTTGTTAAAGATCTTTAGCAAAGCTTTTTAACAAAGATCTTTAAAAGCTTTATATGTGTATTTGCATAAATTTTAAATCAGCAAGGTGAATACTAAAGCTTATCAACATTCACCAGCAACAATGTTTACAAACACATGAACGCAACAAATTTTCTGATTTAAAACTGAAAATTTTCTTTGCCTGCACTTTGTTATTTGCCTGTAAATTAATATACATACTCCACATTGTGTCTGGAGTACATTAATTTGAATTCTATGCACATTTAAATTATTAAATGACTTTAATGCTGGAGTAGATGGTTTATTTATATTTAATGGAATGTCTGTTGAGAGCAAACCTAACAGCAGAAAAAGTTTAATAGTTTAATTTATAGTTAAAAGGTCAGTTAAGGTCAGTCAGTAATTGAAAGGAATTTACGACATTTTGTTTTGTTACTGAATGTTTTTATTAAAAATATTTCATTTGTTTGGACTGTTTAAATTCTTAAAATCTTTATTGCTTCAAAAATTTTTGCTATTGTCAAAACCACCCCAAGAAAAAAATGCATTTTAAAATTTTCTCTTTTTCGTATCTATTCCTGTAGAGAAGAATTATGTTAACAAAACAGATACCACAAAAACGCCCTAAAACATGCAGTTGCAACTACCTACAATTTCGAGTCTAGTCCTCCTCCCCGCCTATCCACCTTCACGATAAAGTCTGTGACTATTCCATGCTTTAAATGTTTTATGTTGCCTCGGTGTGTTTTTCATTGCACTTATTATAATCTACATACATATGAGTGAATGAGTATCTTGTTGCTACCGATGGTTGCAATAAATTTTAGGCAAAACACCCCAAAACAGTTATACGAAGAAGAAATGCAAGCTAAAGACTATAATGAAGTTTTACAAAATTGCATTGCATGTTGTCTGTCGGTCGGTCGGTCGGTCGCTTGTATTTGTTTTCCACAAACTGCAGCAGTGTAGCACAATTAACCACAACATTTTGTATGTATCTATCTACAGAATAGGAATTTGCAATTTTTTTGGTAGTTGCCAAATAACAAATTCAGCGCTTAACACTACAAGTCTACACAGCGAAATTATGAAAATTATAGAGGTTTCCATAACAAAAACGAAATATTTTTAATTTTAAATAAATTATTTTTATTTATATTTATTTTTTCTCTTTCAGGTGAGTAAATTGTTAAAGCAAATGGCAAGGTATTTATGTATATCGTCTATATCTGTATATCTTATTTTAAAAAAAGTAAAGTAAGAATTACAGAATTTATAAAAAAAAACTAAATTAGAATTGAATTAAATTAATTAAAAAAAGGTCAATTGTCACCAGTGGCGACACTTACAATCCAAGTTTAAGGTTTACCAACACTAATATTAGTATTTTCTTGCAGTTACTGAATATTTAGCTATTTTGCGAATATATAATCCATCTGGTGTACAGTACTTTTCGAAACCAATATAAAATCCAATATTTTTTTATGGTTATTGTATTTTAAATATATTTAAAATAAAAATATGTGCTCATATTTTAAGTTGAAAAAAAAAAAAAAAATAATTAACTGGACTTAATTACGTTTTTTTTTTAAAGAATCTGGAGAGGCCTACACCCAACTTTACCATACCCAATGGAAACAGACTTTTTTAATGATATATTACATAAAGAATATAAGTTCAAAGTATATTCGAATCGAAAAATTAATTATATTCGGTTTGGGGTGTTAGGTAAACTACCCCTTGCCCCTTCTCGATTATGCCCAAAGTTTATACAGCTCTTTATCTCCATATACCAAAGGCACATACTGACCCCCCATTGTTTAAAAGCACCTAGAATGTACCGCACAGTCGCAATGAGTAGAAATTTATAGAACATGGCAAGCCTGGACCCATATCCTAAACTCATATTTAGGGGTTGGAGACCATACAATTCCTTCTGTTGAGAGTGCAACAGCACACTTGATCAACCTTGCACCATCTCTGCATATATATTGATCCAAACCACAGCCACCACCAGAAACCCCGAAGGGGACCTCAGCAACAGGGCACGGAGAGGAGCGGCTCTCATTGGTGCTACCGGTTCTGGAGTTCCAGGTTCCAGGAACCCAGGCGTCTGGTGCCCTCATTTTCCCCGAGAGCACTTCGTCAAAGTTTTTGAAATGCTGCAGGGACAGTTTGTACCCCCGGGGGGACTCTCGGGTTATATGAAAGCATCAGTCCCCGAAGATAGTAGGGGCCTGAAACTGGAAGATAAGAAAATGCTAGATCTGATTAGTGTCCAAAGACTAGCCAACCACGAGATTCGGTAGCTCTACTGTAATTTCCCCAAATCTCTGTGTGTTGCCAAATCTCTGTGACCGGTTAAGGCAACACGCCAGACACTGACTTAAATCTAAATCATATCATCCTCTTCGTCCCTTTATGTGCCAGCAGAGTTGGATGCGTTTCAGGTTTCATTAAATACCCAGTAAAAATTACGTTTACTTGGAAGCAGGTTGGTAAGGGAGGGAGAAATAGACTCTCCCTTCCAACCTGCTTTAGGAAGGCATGATTTTTGTTTGCGATGTCCAACTTGGTAGGTCTCTTTGCTTCACCAAATTCTTTATAAAAACTTAATCGATTACATACCTGCATCCGCGTAAGCGAGAGAGGTTCACACTAAGACACAAAAGCAACCAATTCGGAAAACCGTTAAAAAAAATCTTAAATCTGGGAACTCTCTATGGAAAATTTGTCGGAAATTTATTACAAAATTGTTTAAAAGGAAGTTGCGCCATTGTTTACAGAAATTTGTTGGAAAAAAATTTTTAAAATTTTCTATAGAAAATTCTTTGAAAATAATAGCGGAGTTCAGTGTTCGATACAAACTTGCAAAAGTGCAAGTGTATAATATCGTAGCTTTTTTTGTGAAATCCAACAATAAAATAAATATATTTTTTTAGATTTGAATGATAAAACGCATTTTCAGTTTCGCATTCCACATACCGCTTTTATGTGTTTAAGAAAATTTCTATAAGAAATTTTTTTGCAAACAATTGAGTAGGTATTGTTCGGTCTTTTTTTTTAAATAAATTAAAAAAAAACTCAAATATAAAAAAAAAATATCTTTGTTGGTTTTTTATTTTAATTATTTTCACTTTTTTTAAATTTCGTTCAGATTTGTCAAAGCTTTTGAAATGCTGCAGGGACAGTTTGTACCCCCGGCGGGACTCCCGGGTTATATGAAAGCACCAGTCCCCGAAGCTAGTAGGGGCCTGAAACTGGAAGATAAGAAAATTCCACATCTGACCAGTGTCCAAAGACTAGCCAACCGCGAGATTCGGTAGCTCCACTGTAATTTCCCCAAATCTCTGTGTGTTACCAAATCTCTGTGAACGATTATTGGGGGAGGACCTAAGGGGAGTAACGTAGTGGCTGTGGTTAGGTCCTACATCGAAGGAAATGCCATTTGTTCCGATTTACTTTTGCACTCCCAACAGAGGTGAAATTGCTACTTGTTGTGTCGCTATGCGCAACAAGGGCGTTTGCAGAAACATTTTTTTTCGCCCTGCTGTAGGTCTACCGTCTGGTTAAGGCAACACGCCAGACACTGACTTAAATCTAAATCATATCATCCTCTTCGTCCCTTTATGTGCCAGCGGAGTTGGATGCGTTTCAGGTTTCATTAAATACCCAGCAAAAATTACGTTTACTTGGAAGCAGGTTAGTAAAGGAGGGAGAAATAGACTCTCCCTTCCAACCTGCTTTAAGAAGGCATGATTTTTGTTTGCGATGTCCAACTTGGTAGGTCTCTTTGCTTAACCAAATTCTTTATAGAAACTTATTCGCTCACATACCTGCATCCTCGTAAGCAAGAGAGGTTCACAAAAAGACACAAAAGCAACCAATTCGGAAACCCGTAAAAAAAATCTTAAAAATTCTAAGTGATAATTTTGGGAACTCTCAATGGAAAAATTTTCGGAAATTTATTACAAATTTGTTTAAAAGGAAGTTGCACAATTGTTTATAGAAATTTGTTGGAAAAAAATTTTTGAAAATTTTCTGAAAATAATAGCGGAGTTAGTGTTCGATACAAACGGTCTTGCAAAAATGCAAGTGTATAATTTCACAGTTTTTTTGTGAAATACAACAACAAAATAAATATTTCTTTTTTGTTAGATTTGAATGATATAACGCATTTCCAGTTTCGCATTCCACATACCGCTATTGTGTGTTTAAGAAAATTTGTATAAGAAATTTTTTGGAATAAGATGAGTAGGTATTGTTCGGTCTCCTTTTAAATAAATTAAAAAAACAAATATAAAAAATAAATATATGTGTTGGTTTTTCATTTTAATTATTTTCTCTTTTTTTAATTTCGTTCAGATTTGTGGGTCATAATCAAGAATTTTTTGAAAAAATTTATGGAAAATAAAAATTTAAAAAGTTTTCTTTTTAAAAATAGTAGAAGAACGAATTTCGAAAAAAAAAAATTCTATAGAAAATGAGATGAAAAAAATCTGGAGTGGCCTACACTCAACTTTACCAAAACCAATGAAAAAAGATATTTTTATGGATATATCTACTACATAAAGAATATAAGTTCAAAGTATATTCGAATCGAAAAATTTTTTATTTTCGGGTTTGGGTGTTCAGTAAACTACCCCTTGCCCCTTCCCGATTATGCCCATAATTTATACAGCTCTTCATCTGCATAAACCAAAGGCACTTACTGAATTTCATTTTAATATGTCATACGGTATGATCTGTAGAGCGCTTACAAAATTTGGGAGTAATTAAACTACCCCATGCCCTTCCCGATTATGCCCAAAACTTACACAATTTTTAATCTCCATATACCAAAGCCACATACTAAATTTCATTTTAATATGTCATACGGTATGACCTGTAAAACGTTCACAAAATTTGGGGGTAAAGAAACTAACCCTTGCCCCCTCCCGATTATGCCCAAAAACTATACAGCTCTTCATCTCTATATACCAAAGGCACATACTAAATTTCATTTTGATATGTCAAACGATATGACCTGTACAAACTTCACAAAAATAGTGGCATACACACCCACCCGCAGACATCATCGCAAAAATAGCCAAAATGGATTCAGGAGACCTCAAAACGTATAAATCCGTCGAAATTCCGACATCGATTTTTTTCATGATTTACTACACTTTATACTACGTATGGTAAAATAAAAATTAGAAAGAGAAAATTGTCCAAAAAGAAAGTCGTAATTATGAAATTTACAGTCAATTTTAAGTTCGTTTTATTCTCTCTAAGAAAGAACAATTTAAATTACAAATTAGAAAGAAAACAAATTAACAAAAGTAGCTTTCATTGCTAACCTAAGGTTGGCTGAAGCAACAACTAATATAAGGTGGTAAATATTAAAGTAGAAATATTCAACATGAGGGAAGCTTAAGCTACTGGTAGACTTCGTTCTCACCAACTGACTATTGTTAATTGAATACAAGTTTTCTCGTATTCCTATCTGGGTTTGGTTGGTTAAATAGATGATGCTTACAACTAAACACTACCCAAAGTAGATAGATACGAAGAGTGCTGATGATGACGGACGTAGCTGTCAAGAAAATGTGCATTCCGCTCTGCTGGTGTCTAAAAAAATTTAATTTTCCCAATTTTTCTTTAATAAAGGGTGTTTTTTATAGAGGTATAGAACTTTAAGTACAAATAAAACAACGATGGGTTATTCGATTGACATGAATTTTATTTATCCGAAAGATAATCTTGTGGCATTACATTTTAAATATGATTTCTGGCATATGACCGTCACGGCTGGCGCGGATGTAGTCCAATCTGGACGTCCAATTTTCGATGACTTTTTCCAACATTTGTGGCCGTATATCGTTGCCATTCAACCAGAAGTGCGTTTCATCGCTAAACAAAATTCGCTTATGAATATCGGGAACAACTGTAATCTCGTTTTGGGCCCAATTGCACTATTTGCAAGCGTTGTTCAGGCGTGAGTCTATTAATGATGAATTGCCAAACCAAACTGAGAATAAATCACTTGACAGCTGTTAAATCGGTCGCCATCTTGAAAAGTAATGCCAACTTAAAGTTCTATACCTCTGTAAAAAACACCCTTTACTATCACCTAATTTGTAATTTAAATTATTCTTTCTTGCACAAAAGAAATTTGGATAATTTCATAAGAAAAAAAAAGTCTATTGAAATTTTTACCAAAGAAATTACAAATTTTTATAGCAAACTTTAAAAACTGGGAAAATTTAGTTTTTATCTCATTTAGCCATAAAAAAGTTTTGTTAATTTTATGCTTAAAATTGCTGTGTTATTTTAAGTAATTTTAAATATTCACATTTATTTAATCATTTTACATTTAAAAGATATATTTTCAATAAATTTAATTTTTATTTAAATCACTTTCACTTTTAATTTACCTTCTTACAAATGTACAAATAAAAAAAAAAAAAATACAAACTTGACCTTCCTTAACAATTAAAACAAAAAGAAAATTAAATTCATTCAACTCAAAAAATGTGTTTCTTTAGGTTAAACAACCATAAAATTTCACAGCAAAAACACCCAACTTAAAAACATTCCTTCAGACATAGAAAAATATACGTATTTACATTCATTATGTACCCAGAAATATGTATGTACTCGTTTGTTGTATATTTTTATGCATAGCAAAGTTTATTTGGGAAAATGAATACTTGTAGAGAATATCACCTTAACCTAGAATACTCTCATGCTCTAACATATTTTAATCTGTAGTTAAAACAACAACAGCATAAACAGAAGTGGCAAATATAAAAGAAAATGCAGCATCAGCTTTCGTTAACACACACACAGACACAAATAATCTGACATACAAATGCAGGCAAATTTCTTGTTAATAAAAACATCAAACACCTACACAAATGCAAAGTTTTTAGTTTAAGCAAAAATGTTCTCCATTTATTGCAAAATAATACAACCTCTCTCTCATCCTTCATTCGACAAAAATCCTGTACATAACCATACTCTCTCACAACATTATAAAAATACATATATAAGTTTTGTATGTATTTGTTTGTACATTTTGTATGTATGTGTTTGTGCACAGAAAGAATTTTTTGTATGCAACTGTGTTGAGTCCCTCAAGTAAACTTGCTTGGCAGACATTTTAATAGATAACTTTACATATAACCGTACTACTAACGAGTGATTTTTTAAGAGCTTGAGAACTTTTTTTTAAAAAAAAACGCATAAAATTTGCAAAATCTCATCGGTTCTTTATTTGAAACGTTAGATTGGTCCATGACATTTACTTTTTGAAGATAATTTCATTTAAATGTTGACCGCGGCTGCGTCTTAGGTGGTCCATTCGGAAAGTCCAATTTTGGGCAACTTTTTCGAGCATTTCGGCCGGAATAGCCCGAATTTCTTCGGAAATGTTGTCTTCCAAAGCTGGAATAGTTGCTGGCTTATTTCTGTAGACTTTAGACTTGACGTAGCCCCACAAAAAATAGTCTAAAGGCGTCAAATCGCATGATCTTGGTGGCCAACTTACCGGTCCATTTCTTGAGATGAATTGTTCTCCGAAGTTTTCCCTCAAAATGGCCATAGAATCGCGAGCTGTGTGGCATGTAGCGCCATCTTGTTGAAACCACATGTCAACCAAGTTCAGTTGTTCCATTTTTGGCAACAAAAAGTTTGTTAGCATCGAACATTAGCGATCGCCATTCACCGTAACGTTGAGTCCAACAGCATCTTTGAAAAAATACGGTCCAATGATTCCACCAGCGTACAAACCACACCAAACAGTGCATTTTTCGGGATGCATGGGCAGTTCTTGAACGGCTTCTGGTTGCTCTTCACTCCAAATGCGGCAATTTTGCTTATTTACGTAGCCATTCAACCAGAAATGAGCCTCATCGCTGAACAAAATTTGTCACATTTGAACATTTCGAACCGAACACTGATTTTGGTAATAAAATTCAATGATTTGCAAGCGTTGCTCGTTAGTAAGTCTATTCATGATGAAATGTCAAAGCATACTGAGCATCTTTCTCTTTGGCACCATGTCTGAAATCTCACGTGATCTGTCAAATACTAATGCATGAAAATCCTAACCTCAAAAAAATCACCCATTACAACATAAATCTAGATTTCAAAAACAAAACAAAAACTAAAGAATAAAAAATGAAAAACGAAAAACAAACGAAGTATCAACTAGACGAACTAAACTGAGCTAAAGTACTCGTGTTTGTGTGTGTCAGATTATTGAGGAATACACACTGTGTAATTTTTTAAGTCATGGCAAAATAACCATATACGGACACCACTACGTCATAAAAGACCAAGAAAAAGACCCCTGTCTCCCAGTTTTGCCCAAAGTCCACCAGGTTTTTTTTTTTATGGGCCCTCAAAGATGTGGGGCCTCGATGTCATTTTTGCAAAAAATTATCATTTCCTCAAGCTCATATTTTGCAAACCGTTTGAAATTTTGATATACTCTCTGAGGTAAAGTTGTAGCTCTTGTCATAAAGAACAAATATTGTGAACATATAAAATCAAAAAAACTTCATCTTTAAGGTCAAAATCGCAAAAAACTTTAAAAAATTCTTTTACTTTTTTTCCCCTGTTTAGGTCCATAGGTAGCAAACCGTTCAAAATTCAAGGAAACAATCAACTACAAAAAAAAATTTTCGGGAAATTTTTCATTTTTCCGGCTACCTAAGCGCCACCTAAACGGTGTTAAGAATCATTCCTAGGAAGTTCATATGTTCTAGAAAGTTGTTTATAGAGATCTTAGGTTCATTTTTGCGATTTTGACCTTGAAGATGAAGTTTTTTTCTTTTTGATTTTTGTTCTTTATGACAAGAGCTACAACTTTGCCTCAGAGAGTATATCAAGATTTCAAACGGTTTGCAAAATGTGAGCTTGAGGAAATGATCATTTTTTGCAAATATGACATCGAGGCCCCACATCTTTGAGGGCCCATAAAAAAACCTAGAGGACTTTGGGCAAAACTGGGAGACAGGGGTCTTTTTTTTTGGTCTTTTATCACGTAGTGGTGTCCGTATATGGTTATTTTTTTACGTGTTGCACTGTGATATTTAAGCAAACTACACATTTTAAGATTAAAAGTCGTGGAAAAGTAAAAGAAATTTCAAACAGTGAAGCCAAATAAAAATTGGACCCCGGAAACTTGGATCATGAGGTCTTTCTAGCATATTTTGGGTGGCTATATTTTTATTTTATTTTATTTATTTTTTATTTATTAGCCTAGCACAAGAAGAAAAATATCTTATAAGTTACAGTGCTATCATAGTACATTTAATTAATAAAGCAAAAAAAAAGTTTAACTTAAAAGTAACAATTAAGAAAGGACTACATAAAAATGTGGATACATGATAGGTATAAAATTTAAAAAACACAAAACTTATAAATAATCAATAAAAACCCTAACTAAAGTAGCTCAACTTTAAACCTATTTGCGTTGCTTATATTTTGCATTTGATTGGGAAGCAGGTTCCAAGGACTAGTGCTGTAGATTAAAAATTGTCTCTGAGATAGAGTAGTTGTATGTTTTTATTGTGTTAATTTCTTTCCTCGAGTAGATCTAGAAAAACGTAATTTATCAAATAGATAATCTGATTGTTTATTTAGTTGTAATAATTCTGTGCAATAATATCAAACATCTAAACTTGAGTAAGTTTCCAAAACTCATCTTATAGATCTGGTAAGAAAATCTCGATATTGATACACGACGTCCTTTATTGAATATGTATCTTGCGATGCTATTATAGGCAACATTAAGTTTATGGAAATCAGAGCTGTCACAGTTAGCATAGATTTCACATCCATATAGGAGAACTGGTATTACATAGGTTTTAGCAAGTAACATTCGTATATTGAACGGTGTCGAATACTTGACTGCCCAAAGATTTCTTAACATTCCATACACTCTGCTTACTAAACAGGTTATATGGTTACACCACGTAACTTACTTGTTGTTAAAAATAACGCCCAAATTTTTTGAAGAATTAACAAACTCGATGGTATCACTGTTTATTTTTCTATTTCTACATCATTATTCAAAGTTGTTTTTGCTTTACATATAAAAATGCATTTAGATTTAGATGGAATAATTTTTAGCCCATTGGTTGCCGCCCATATGCTTATGTTAGATAAATCCTTATTAATATTTTTCACACATAAAGAGATGTCACTTATAACACTGCTCTTGTAAACTTCAACATCATCTGCATACATTTGTACCTTTCATTGTTTTATTGTGTCCGGTAAATCATTAATGTATAAGCAGAATAATAAGGGTCCAAGTATTGATCCCTGTGGCACTCCTCTATTTAAGTAAACCGCTTGTGAAAACTCGCCATTGAGATTGACAACCTGAGAACGATCAGTAAGATAATATCTTATGAGATTGCATGCAGATTGCGAAAAATAATTTTTCTAGCTTCTTTATTAGAATTTTGTGATCCACCGTATCAAACGCTTTACTATGGTCAAGTAATATTAAAAACGATACCATATTCTTGTCAAGGTCGGCTCTTATATTTTCTACTACGTCTATTAGAGCGGCAGTACAGCTTTTTCCTTCAATGAAACCCGATCGCATGTTCGTTAAGAGATTCTGCTTCTTAATATATTCATTCATTTGCCAACTCATTATCTTTTCCATTACTTTGGATAAGAAAGGAAGTATTGATATAGGCCTAAATTCGTTATTTATTTTTGGAATAGGGACAACTTTGGATATTTTCCAGTCTTGTGGATATATAGATTTTGTTAAGATTGTGTTGCAGATATGCGTAACAAATGGTAATAATTTTGGCATAAGAACCCTCAAGAAGGCAGGATACATTCGATCCACTCCTATAGCATCCGACTTTACAGAAGAAAAACTTGTGAAAACTTCGCTTTGGCTCACACATCGAAAACTAAATTTATTTTCTATAGAAACAGTACAGAGATCATCTTATACATTCAGTATTGGTTCTGGTATTTCCGTATTTACGAACTTATGATTTAATACGTTTATATCTACATTTATTTCATGCGAAGTGGGTTGTCCTATGCCAATTTTCTTTATTTCTTTCCATTTAGAACGGTTGTCAAGAGCAGAATAGAATCTTCTTTGATAATATAAGGATTTTTCTTTTTTTATACCTTTAACGACTTCTTGCCTGGCTGTGCGAAATATACTATAGTTCGAAATATACTATAGTTCAGTAGTTTTAAGTCTCTTCCACCTTTTATATGCAGTATTATATATGTTATTTTTGGTCACATCAACTCAACTGATCAACAACTGTAGCCCAAGACCCTTCTAAAAAATTTCCGTCATTAAGCGTACCAGGGTCCTCCCTGGAATTCCTTGTTTACAGACAGAGTAGTACCGAGTGTACTAGATGGACAGATAGACATAAGAGTCGAGGAAGAAGTCTACAAAAAGAAAATTTTAATTCAAGATGACTTTCCGAATCGTAATAAAGTTTAGCTTTTAAAAAGCAGAAGTAACATAGTAAAAGTTTCACCAATTACAGGTTTTAATTAGTTTCATATACAAATTTAATCAATTTTATATTTGATTCAATTATAATAATTATAAAGAAAGAACACAATATTATTTTTAATAAATATGTATATAATTGATTGGTTCAGGTTCTTAGTCTGGTCTTAGTGGTTCTTAGTAATGATAGAGAGGGGCAATGCTAAGGAGTAATGCTTTTTACCGTCAGGCTTAGGTTATATAAAGTAACGAATCTAGTTTCTTGACGGCAGCAACATTATTCTGTCCTTGGCTGAGTCGGACTAAAAAAATCGGACGTGACTACGTGATTTGTAGGCTACTGTCGCTAGACACTCATGTCAGCACAATGGATTTAAACATTCATGAGTACTGAAGAAGTTGTTACATGAGGGTAATAGGAAAAATTATACATTGTCTGCCTCTGTCTCTTACTGAAAAACGCTGAGTAGATTATTTTTCTGGTTCTGGGTAGTGGCGTCAACACAGCATATTTTTTTTTTTCTAAATTGGTAGCTGGACATGTCAAAACGTATTTATGTTTAACAATTGCTTCGTCAATAATACAAGTAACAACCACATACATGCCTTGTCAATTTAAATATGTTTCAGAGCGCTGTTTTTTTTTTTTGACATTTCGAACCTGAAAGCAACAATAAAAAGCCATGTTGATTTAAAATTTTTGTATTTTGTTGTTGAGTCGTTTCTACCTATTCTTAATTCATGAGACGCCGGAATATTAGGTGCCAGTTGCTTTGTCCACTCACGTGGCTTAGACACGACGTCTTTTTAATATATTTTTTTTAGGGCTGGCACCAGCTTTTTCATCCGATCAAAATAAGTTAAAATATAGAAAAATAATAAAATGCGATTTTGAAATACTGAAAATGATTTTTCAAATACTGAAAATAAAAAACAAAAAAAAAAATGAAAATAAAATATTCAAATACTGAAAGTAAAATATTCAAAATAATATTTTCGAATTTTTTATTAAAAAAATCCAAAACGACATTTTCGAAAATTTTTTTATAGAAAAAATTAAAACTGAATTTTTGAAATATTTTAATAGAAGAAAAATTTGCTAATTTTCTATGTAAATTATTAATAAAGATTTCGAAAATTTTTATTAGCAAATATATAGTAAAGGAAATTTTTAAATATTTTAAAAAAATTCGAAAATTCATTTTATAATTTTTTTAAGGGAAAATGTTAAAAAAGGAAATTTTCAAAAATTTTATTGTTAATTACTCGAATGTTTTTGATACAAAATGTTCAAATAATTTTTGTTCAAATAATTTTTGGCTTTTTCTTATTTTTTTATACGAAATATTGAAAATTTAAATTTGCCAAAAAAATTATATCAAGTATTGAAAATGAAATATTCGAATATTTTTGTTATAAAATATTGAAAATAAAATTTTCATTAGTATTTTTAGAAGTTATTGAAATAAAGTTTTTGATTATTTTTTTATAGGAAATATTGAAAATTAAAATTCAAAAAAAAAATGTATTAAATATTTCGGATATTTCATTTTCAATAATTGATGAAAATAAAATATTCGAATATTTTTGATAGGAAATATTGTAAAAATATTTAATAATATATTATAAATATTGAATAAAATTTTCATTAGTATTTTTAGAAATTATTGAAATAAAGTTTTTTTTTGTAGAAAATATTAAAAATTAAAATTTAAAAAAAAATATTAAATATTGAAAATGAAATATTCGAATATTTTTAATACAAAATATTGAAAATGAAATATTCATACAGTTTTTCTTAGAAATTCATACAGTTCTTATTGAAATTAGGTTTTGAAATATTTTAATTATTAAATTTTATTAAAAAATTTTATAAAATGTTGAAAATTAAATACTCAAATATTGGTAATATAAAATATTGAAAATAAAATTTACAAATAGTTTTTACAGAAATGATTGAAATATGGTATTTGATTATTTTTTATAGGAAATTATGAAAAAAAAAATTTAAAAAAAAATTAAGTATTGAAAATGAAATATTCGAATATTGTGGATACAAAATATTAGAAATAGAATTTTCAAATAGTTTGTTTAGAAATTATTAAAATAAGGTATTTAATTATTTTTTTATAGGAAATTATGAAAAAATAAATTGAAAAAAAAATAATATTAAGTATTGAAAATAAATTAATCGAAAATTTTTTATATAAAAATGAAAAAAAAGTTCAAATAATTTTTATATAAATTATTGATATGAGGTTTTTGATTATTAAAATTAAGAAAAAGATTACATAAAGTATAGAAAACAGATTTATTTATTTGATACAAAATATTGAAAATGTGCAAATAATTTTTATAGAAATTATTGAAATAGGCTTTTGATTATTTTTATATTTGAAAAAAATTTTTAAATTAAATTTTTAGAAAAGAGTTATATTAAGTTTTGAAAGAGACATGTTCGAATATTTGCATTATTCAATTAAGGTTTTTGGTTAGTTTTTAGGAAATATTGAAAATTAAGTTTTCAAAAAAATATTATATGAAGTATGGAAAATTAAATATTATTTTTGATATACAATATTGAAAATATAATTTTAAAGAGATTTTTAAAATAAGGTTTATAATTATTTTTTATAGGAAATATTAAAAATAAAATTTTCCAAAAATATATTTATAATAAATATTGCAAAAAAATCAGACATTTTTTTTTAAATTAAATCTAAATATTATTATAAAAAATATAAATATATTATAAAAAATATTTAAATTCAGTGGAGTAAAATCTGTATAAATATACAGAATGTTCAATTTATTTATTTATTATTTATTTATTTGCTATCATCTTTTAATATTCTAATATATTCTTTAAAAAATACAGAAATGTTATTTTCTGAATAGATATTTTTCTGTAGAAAAATATATTGAAAATTAAATTTTTAAATATTGTTTCTGTTTTTAGGTAATTAAATGAGTTTTTTTTTAATAATTACAGAAAAATATAGAAAATGAAAACCAGGATATTTTATAGAAAATACCAAACAGGAAAAAATTTTTTTATATAAAAATTTATATCTAAGATTTAAAAAGTTGAAAAAATCAAAAATCCATCGATCCAGGATATTTTTGTAAAAAATACTTAAAATAATAAAATATATATAATATATTCGAGAGTTTTTTTTTATAAAAAATTATATTTATTTCAGTTTCAGTTTTATAGAAAATTTTGAACATTTTCAAATGGGTACACATGAAATTTAGAAAAATAAAATTTTTAAAACTATTAAATAGAAAATTTAAAATCAAAAAATTATTAAATAAAGTTATGTTGTAATAACTTGTTATAGTATACATATATTAACTCTTCTTAGTACTTGCTTATTTATTCCAGTCGTCTGCCGGTATATCTTGTTCTTGTTATTTTTTTAATATAATATACATATATAGTTACATACACGCAGACAAAAGTTGAATGGCATTAAATGATGGCAGAATGCAATACTGAATTGCTAAAGCAGTTCAAAACTTTAGTGGTGTTAGTAATTGTTGAATTTATCTATTTACTTTTGTGTTGAAACTGTTGGCAGCAGCTGTAGCAGTAGCAGCAGCAGCAGCAACTTCCGACTTCTCTGCTCTTAATATTCAAGGTTAAAAACCGCATTTGTTTGCATAAAATAACAAGACATAAAAGAAGAAAGACAATTTTGTAGATGTGTCTAGTAAAGTATTATAAATGCATTTTTCTATTCAAGAAAGGGGTTTGTTTGTCCCAAAGGGGATGAATGGAGGATGTTGGTTGTTTCGTTGTGTTTTTTTTTGTAGAATGGGGTGTATTTATATAACTTAACTTGTCTGGTATTGCAAGTTTGCTTGTACGAGTATATTTAAAATCTTTAACCTAATGCTCTACTTTTATTTGTGAAAGATAAACAAGAGAAAAAGAAAACAGGGCAGACAAAGTTTAATTAAAAACTATTTAATACATACAGACATATATGTATATATGCACTTGGAGGTAAATAATATATAGAGAAAATGATAGAAAATGAGAGGTTTTAAAAAGGGAAAACTTTATTCAATAACAAGAAGTTATATGAATGATTTACACTTTTCTTTGTAATAATATTATTATTTATTTTTTTCCCAAAAAAAATTATAAAACGAAATGAAAGAAAATTAATTTAAATAATTTTGTATAGAAAATATAAAAGATTTTAAATGATTTTGTTTTATAAAAAAATCTAAATTTTATTTAAAAAAATTTAAAACTTTTCGAAAGGGAATTTTTGCCTTTAAAAATTATAATAATCAATTTTTATTAAAAATAATTCTTGCAAAAAAAAAAAACCGAATTCCAAACAGACAGACTATCGAATCTAAAAAAAAATTGTAAAAGAGACAATAAAAGTTATAATAAATAAACGACAAAATCACTCCTTTGGAAAGTCTGCATACAATATTTTGATATTTTTAGAAAAATCGAGACTGATAGACAAACACACAAAAACAAGCTATATTCGGCTATGCTAAATCTTATATACCCTTCACCAATGTAATACCAGATATTGTGTTACCCTCTTATGTTTCTTTGAAAATGTTTTGTAAATATTTTTTTAAAGAAATTATTTGTAAAAATATTTTTTTTAAATTTTTTGTTTTGTATTTTTAATTTTTTGTGAAAAGTTTATGTAAAAATTTTTGGTAAGTTTTTTTGGAAAATTTTTTTTAGAAAATTTTTTGTAAAATTTTTTTAGAAAGTTTTTTGTACAATTTTTTTTTAGAAAATTTTTTGTACAAATTTTTTTAGAAAATTTTTTGTAATTTTTTTTTAGAAAATTTTTTGTAATTTTTTTTATAAAATTTTTTTATAAAATTTTTTGTATAATATTTTAGAAAATTTTTTGTAATTTTTTTTTAATTTTTGTAAATTTTTTTTTTGTAAATATTGTTATCTTCCTGCAATCTATATTTCGTTAAAATAGTGAGAAAAAAGCAAAAAAAAATCTTCAAAAATTTTCTCATATTGAAAATCGACTCCCCCCCACAATGGGTCTATTGATTGCTCCTCATTAACAATGGGCACCATGTGGGTCTATTGGGTATTTCTATATGTATTGCTTTCTAAAAAGGCATTTAATACAAATCTAAGGAGAAAAACTTTACTAACCTAAAAATAAACACAAAATCTGCACTCGCAGGGGGTTATTGATCCCCCGAGATCTATATGCACTCCTTGCGATTTACATGACGCGGTCTAATATTAAAAAAAAAGTAAAAGAGAATCATTAAAGCCGAAAAAAAATTATAAAACAGGGGGAAAAAATATAGTTGGGTATGGTTTTTTGCCCGCAGCTTCCAAAGGAATGATTTGATGTTGCTGAATTGCAATCTCAAAATTTTCGAAACTATGCCTGCCAGATTGGTGAGCTTAAATCTTCTGTATCGTCTGATGCCTTGGCAAATGACATTACTACCCGAACACGGACAGACGGAAATCACTTAATCAACTTTTCTATGTATAACGATCAAGAATATATGTATTTTATGGGGTCGGAAATGAATATTGTAGAAATTACAAACGGAATGACGAATTTATATATACCCTTTCCACCTGTGTTGAAGAGCATAAAAAACAGACATAACGAAAGAACAATTTAAATATAAAAGTCAGAAATATTGTACAAAATATTCAAATATAAGCTATAGCCCGCGCGCAGTGGGGGATTTAGTCAAAAAATGGAAACAAATCTGTAGTTTCAAAAGAAGTAGTTTTTAAAACTTAACTTAAACGGATTCATAGAAAAATTATAAGTTTGAAAATAGGCTCCAAATAACAAGATTCATTTCATTCATAGCTTATTATAAAATATTTTTATTATTATGTTATTAAATATTTTCACGACAATTATATAAGTGGGTATCGGAACAAACTAATTGAAATAGTTGATGTGCATACGAGTAGTATTTTGTTTGTTTGTTTTGTTTAGTATACAACTCTCAATTGACAATCAATTTAATATATTCTAATAATAACATTAATCAGTATTTTACAACTTTTAACTTAAACTTGAACCTCTTCAAGGCAATTGAGACAAAAACTTGATTTGATTTTCTTACAATTACTGTAATGTTACTCATAAGCTTAACTTTCATTAAGAATTTATTTATTTCTAATAGAATTACAATTTTTATTAGAATATTACGAGGTCTTATAACTAGTTGCTTATTAACAAATCAGTTATTAGTGAAACGTTAGAAAGTTTAAATCAATTAAGTTTGTTTTACGGAAAAGATAATTAAAATAAAAAATTTATATAAAATAAATAGTTAAAAAAGATCGATTTTGAAAAGATGTTCTTATAAACAAATTTACCAAAAATAATATTCTTAAAGTGCAAAAATGGCATCTGTACAGTATCTGCCATTAATAGTTCTTTTAATTTATCTTCTACTTCCTTCAAATTCAAATGGCCAACAGACTGCAGCAACAAAATATTTTCTGGAGAAGACACAAATTCAAATCAAACCCTTCTCTATGCAAGCTGCCCGTAATGGACAATTAATCACCTCTAATTTGGAAAAATTTCGTGATTTATATGCCTCAGCAAAATACCTTCTAACACAACAATATTATAGTGACTACAAAACCAACTATAAATATCACGTCGACACTGGTAAATTGCAACCACAAATAAGTCCAGATGTACCGTTTCCTTGTGATCTAAATAATACCCGTTCTGCTGAGCCACCTACTAGTGTTCATAAATTAAGACCCGGTGATGTTGATATCATAGGAGCCTTAGGTGATTCTTTGACTGCTGGAACAGCTATGATGTCCAAAAGTTTTCTACAAATTTTAGTAGAGTTCCGTGGACAAACGGCCTTAGGAGGAGGATTGAGAGATTGGCGCACGTTTTTAACTCTACCCAACATACTCAAAGTATATAATCCAAATTTATACGGCTATGCAGTAGCAAATACTTTAGCTAAATTTCGTGAAGCACGTTTTAATGTTGCCGAAGCCATTGCTATAACACAAGACATGCCCTATATGGCGGAAGTTTTGGTTAAACGTATGCAAACTGACCCCAACGTTAATATGACAAAACATTGGAAAATGATTTCAATTTTAATCGGTTCCAATGACATTTGTAATGACATGTGTTACTTTGATAGAGCAGAAGATTTTTTGCAAAGCCATCGCAAAGATTTACACAGAACTCTAACTATTCTCCGTGACAATATTCCTCGCCTAATGGTAAATATTATAATCATACCTCATCTTCTCAATGTTTTACGCTTTATGAAAAAAATTCCCGCTCAATGTAAGGCTTTACAAACAATAAGTTGTCATTGTCTTGTTGGAAATTCTATCAAACCAAAACAATTTGAGGCTATAGATCAAATTATACGACGATTTCAACAAATCGACATAGAAGTTGCTTCTCTGCCGGAATTTCAATTAGAAGAATTTGCTGTTGTGCCACGAACACGAACATTTGCATTCAACAAGACCATAAGGGTGTTAAGAAATGGCCAAACTGATTTAAGACATTTGGCTATTGATTGCTTTCATTTCAGCCAATACGCTAATGCTGCTTTTGCCAATATGTTGTGGAATGATATGATGCAAGTGAAGACCAAACGTCAAACTTCAATATTTATAAGACCATTTGAAGTATTTGCATGTCCCAGTGAGGAAACCCCCTTTATAAGGACTTTGAAAAATAGTTAGAAAATAATAAATACAAAAAATATATACAGAAATAAGTTTTTTTTTTCACAGAAAAAAATATTTTCACCAACTAAAGGTTTTAATTGATTTCAGATTAAAAAATAAATTGATTCAATTAATTCTTTAATTAGGATTTTTTTTCTTCTGTTTTAAACAAATATATAGAGTTGAATCAATAAAAAAATTAATTTTACTTTAATTTAAAATTGATTAAAACCTTTAATTGGTGTAAAAATAAACCAGAACCGAAATAGAATTGTACTTAAAATATGACTAGAATAAAACCAAACTACACTATTTAATTCTATAAAATAAAACTACATAAAATCGGTCAACTGTGGGTTAGATTCGTACACCTTACATGTCTTGAATTTATTAAAAATAGTGAAATTTTACACTGACATATTTTTGACGATTTAAAATTGTTTTAAAGATTTGACGATTTTTTTGTTTGCTGCATTATTTGACGTTTTTAGAATAATTATCTCAGGCAACTGTGCAGATGTGAATTTACATTATTTAAAGCATACTTTTAGGATTTATATAAATTGAAAAAAATATATAAAAAACTATATCTTTTGTATTAAGCTCTCTTGACATTTTTCACGTAATACATAGGTAGAATACGGTTAAAGAGATATAGCTCTATGGCACACGAACAGACATTGGAGCGATATTTTGTTGACATCTTTTAGGTATGGTACTCCAGAAAGAACACACCTAAAATAAACTTTAACTGAAATGAAACTAAACTAAATTAGAGTTTTAAATAAATTAAAAATTAACCAGAATATTATATAAAACTGAATTAGAAATGAACTAGAAATGATTTAGTTCATTAAACTAGAATTATATAAAAACTTAACTAGAAATAGACTAGAACTGAAATATAAATTTCTTTCGATTTCTCACGAGGACAGCTTGAAAACTTTACTTTTTGAAGTTTATTAAAAGGCGACTGTCAGCTGTCAGCTACGATTTGTTAATTGTTCTGGTTTGATAGCTATTAAAAGCTTAACACCTCGTAAATTTCAACAAAACCGGAATTAAATAAGATTTTTATGTGCTTCTAACAACTACTTCAAAAGCAACTAATATATAGATACTATGGAGACTCTGCGGCTCCAATTTCGATGTTAAAGAAACGATTTTCCGAAATTTTCCTTTGGGGTTGTACTACCTCAGGCGACGACTAACGTTTAGGTCCTTCTAAACAGATGATGAAACTAGAAATCGTCGATAAAACCTGTTGAATGACATTTGACGGTTGAATAAAGTCCCTAATATAGCTGAGGCTGAGGACTTCTTTACTAAGCAGCTGTATTTTATAGAAATACTTTGACATTAAAAATGCTCTCTGCTTGATAGGTATCACGATTGCTAATACTAGACTACGTCGAGAGAAAGTTTGGTGAAAACCGAAACGAAACAGACCAAAAAACTCTGGTTAGAAAGTGGTTTACTTAATAACATTGTGGTTCCACTAGCACAAATGGCATCAAACGAATAGGTCGCCCAAAACGGTTAGTCACGCCAGAAATAATCGCTAAAATCCATGAAATGATATTGAATGAACGGACAACGAAAGTGCGTGAGGTGGTTGATATTGTAGGCGTCTCAACCGAGCAGGTGTATCACACTTCGAATGAATATTATTCGAGTATGAAAAGAGTCTAGGCGCAGTAAGTGCCGCGATTGCTCTCACTCGACTATAAGCTTAACCATGTGACAACTATAAAGGGGTTTGGCGATATTCAAGCGTAATATAAATGAATTCTTGTACCGTCTTGTAACTGTGGACTTAACATGAATCCATAAAAACACAACAGAGACCGAAGGGCAATAAAATAACAGTTGAGTTCTTCGAGTAAACGTGAACCACGTTAATGACATGCACGCAGTCATTCACATCGATTACCTAAAAATAGTAAAACAGATGTATATTCAGAGCTTTTCGACGGCGAAGAAGAACGTGTAGTTCCATCAAGACAATACACGCTTGCAGATAACTCTATAATTTTTTTTTACACTATATAATTTTGTCTAATATTATTAATCACTGTTTTATAACTTATAGTTTGTCTTGAATCTCATGAATGAAATTGAGTGAAAAACTTGATTTCCTTTCCTTACAACTACTGCAATTTTAATCATAAGTTAAAATAGCAATAGAATTTATTTATTTCTAATAGATTTACAATATTACGAGGTCTTATAACTAATTGTTATTTTTAACAAATCAGTTATTAGTGAAACGTTAGAAAGTTTAAATCTATTAAGTTTGTTTTACGGAAAACAATATCTTAAACTATAAAAATGACATATCCACACTATGTGTTTTTTATAATCCTTTTAATTTATCTACAACTTCCTTCAAATTCAAATGGCCAACAGACTGCAGCAACAAAATATTTTCTTGAGAAAACACAAGTACAAATCAAACCATTCTCTACGCAAGCTGCCCGTAATGGACAATTAATCACTTCTAATTTGGAAAAATATCGTGATTTATATGCCTCAGCCAAATATCTTCTGACACAACAATATTTTAGTGACTACAAAACCAACTATAAATATCATGTCGATACTGGTAAATTGCAGCCACAAATAAGTCCAGATGTACCGTTTCCTTGTGATCTAAATAATACCCGTTCTGCTGAGCCACCTACTAGTGTTCATAAATTAAGACCCGGTGATATTGATGTCATAGGAGCCTTAGGTGATTCTTTGACTGCTGGAACAGCCATGATGTCCAAAACTTTTCTACAAATTTTAGTAGAGTTCCGTGGACAAACGGCTTTAGGAGGAGGATTAAAAGATTGGCGCACGTTTTTAACACTACCCAACATACTCAAAGTATATAATCCAAATTTATACGGCTATGCAGTAGCAAATACTTTAGCTAAATTTCGTGAAGCACGTTTTAATGTTGCCGAAGCATTAGCTGTAACACAAGACCTGCCCTATATGGCGGAAGTTTTGGTTAAACGTATGCAAACTGATCCCAATGTTAATATGACAAAACATTGGAAAATGATTTCAATTTTAATCGGAGCCAATGACATGTGTAATGACATGTGTTACTTTGATAGAGCAGAAGATTTTTTGGAAAGCCATCGCAAAGATTTACACAGAACTCTAACTATTCTCCGTGACAATATTCCTCGCCTAATGGTAAATATTGTAATCATACCTGATCTTCACAATATTTTACGCTTTATGAAAAAAATGCCCGCTCGATGTAAGACTTTTCAAGTATTAACTTGCCATTGCCTTGTTAAAAATTTTATCAAACCAAAAGAATTAGAGGATATAAGTCAAATTATACGTCGATTGCAACAAATCGATTTAGAAGTTGCTGCTCTCCCGGAATTTCAATTAGAAGAATTCGCTGTTGTGCCACGAACGCGAACATTTGCATTCAACAAGACCATAAGGGTGTTAAGAAATGGCCAAACTGATTTAAGACATTTGGCTATTGATTGCTTTCATTTCAGCCAATACGCTAATGCTGCTTTTGCTAATATGTTGTGGAATGATATGGTGCAAGTGAAGGCCAAACGTCAAACTTCATTATTTATAAGACCATTTGAAATATTTGCATGTCCCAGTGAGGAAAACCCCTTTATAAGGACTTTGAAAAATAGTTAGAAAATAAATAAAAACAAACAAATAATATATATTCACACACAAATAATATATTTCACCAATTAAAGGTTTTAATTCGTTTCAGATTAAAATTTAATCAAATAATTAATTGATTCAAATAATTCTTTAATTACTTTTAATTGATTCAATTAGTTCTTTAACCAGGATTTTTTTCTGCTGTTTAAAACAAATATATATTTGAATCAATTAAAAAACTAATTAAACTTTAATTTAAAATTTATTAAACCCTTTAATTGGTGTAAAAATTTTTGTCTGTGTATAGTGTTTTTTTTTATTAAAACCAGAACCGAAATATAATTGTATTTAAAATATGGCTAGAATAAAACCAAACTACACTATTTAATTCTATAAAATAAAACTACACAAAATCGCTCAACTGTGAGTTAGATTCGTACAGCTTACATGTCTTAAATTTATTAAAAATTGTGAAATTTTACTCTGACAAATTTTTGGCGATTTAAAATTGTTTAAAAGATTTGACGATTTTTTTTTGCTGCAGAATTTTACGATTAGGAATAATTTTATCAGGCAACTGTGCAGATGTGAATTTACATTATTTAAAGCATACTTTTAGGATTTATATAAATTGAAAAAAATATATAAAAAACAATATCTTTTGTATTAAGCTCTCTTGATATTTTTCACGTAATAAGTAGAATACTGTTAAAGAGATATAGCTCTATGGCACACGAACAGACATTGGAGCGATATTATTGGCATTTTGTTGACATCTTTTAGGTATGGTACTCCAGAAAGAACACACCTAAAATAAACTTTAACTGAAATGAAACTAAACTGAATTAGAGTTTTAAATAAATTAAAAATTAACCAGAATATTATATAAAACTGAATTAGAAATGAACTAGAAATGATTTAGTTCATTAAACTAGAATTATATAAAAACTTAACTAGAAATAGCTAAAACTGAAATATAAAGTTCTTTCGATTTCTTATGAGGACAGCTTGAAAAAATCTTTACTTTTTGAAGTTTTTTAAAAGGCGACTGTCAGCTACGATCTGTTAATTGTTCTGGTTCGATAGCTAATTTCAACAAAAGCCGAATTAAAAGTGATTAACATGTGCTTCTAACAACTACTTCAAAAGGAACTAATATATAGATACTATGGAGACTCTGTGTCTTCAATTTCGATGTTAAAGAAAAGGTTTGCCGAAATCCTTTGCGGTTGTACCAAGCGACGATTAACGTTTGAGTCTTTCCAAACAAATCCTCACACTAGAAATTGTCGATAAAATCGTTCACAGATTGCACCAAACGTTTACGTGTCCCATAAAGTTTCGTCACGCCAGAAATAGTCGCTAAAATCCATGCTCTTACTCGACTATAAGTTTAACCATGTGAAGACTATAAAAGAGTTTGGCGTAGTTCAGCCGTCATATAAACAAGTTTTTCCGCCGTCTTGTAACTGTGGACGTAACATGAATCCATAAAAACACAACAGAGACCGAAGAACAATAAAAAAAAACAGTGGAGTTCTTCGTGTAAACCACGTTTTTGAGATGCACGCAATTTCATTCATATCGATTACCTGAAAAATAGAATATTCGAAAAACGTGTTGTTTCATCAAGACAATACACCGATTTACATAACTCTCAAATGACAATATTTAATTTATTCTAATTTTATTATTAATCACTGTTTTATAACTTATAATTTGTCTTGAATCCCATGAATGAAATTGAGCGAAAAACTTGATTTCCTTTCCTTACAACTACTGCAATTTTAATCATAAGTTAAAATAGCAATAGAATTTATTTCTAATAGATTTACAATATTTATTACAATATTACGAGGTCTTATAACTAGTTGTTTTTTAACAAATCAGTTATAAGTGAAACGTTAGAAAGTTTAAATCAATTAAGTTTGTTTTACGGAAAAAAACTAGAATAGAAAATAAATAGTTAAAAAGAATCGATATTGAAAGGATGTTCTGTTAAAAAAATTTGGAAAAAATAATATCTTAAACTGCAAAAATGACATCTCTACACTATCTGTTATTTATAATCCTTTTAGTTCATATTCAACTTCCTTCAAAGTCAAATGGCCAAGAGACTGCAGCAACAAAATATTTTCTGGAGAAAACACAAATTCAAATCAAACCATTCTCTATGCAAGCTGCCCGTAATGGACAATTAATCACCTCTAATTTGGAAAAATTTCGTGATTTATATGCCTCAGCCAAATATCTTCTGACACAACAATATTTTAGTGACTACAAAACCAACTATAAATATCACGTCGACACTGGTAAATTGCAACCACAAATAAGTCCAGCTGTACCGTTTCCTTGTGATCTAAATAATACCCGTTCTGCTGAGCCACCTACTAGTGTTCATAAATTAAGACCCGGTGATATTGATGTCATAGGAGCCTTAGGTGATTCTTTGACTGCTGGAACAGCCATGATGTCCAAAAGTTTTCTACAAATTTTAGTAGAGTTTCGTGGACAAACGGCCTTAGGAGGAGGATTGAAAGATTGGCGCACGTTTTTAACTCTACCCAACATCCTCAAAGTATATAATCCAAATTTATATGGCTATGCAGTAGCAAATACTTTAGCTAAATTTCGTGAAGCACGTTTTAATGTTGCCGAAGCATTTGCTGTAACACAAGACCTGCCCTATATGGCGGAAGTTTTGGTTAAACGTATGCAAACTGATCCCAATGTTAATATGACAAAACATTGGAAAATGATTTCAATTTTAATCGGCGCAAATGACATTTGTAATGACATGTGTTACTTTGATAGAGCTGAAGATTTTTTGGAAAGTCATCGCAAAGCTTTACACAGAACTCTAACTATTCTCCGTGATAATATTCCTCGCCTTATGGTAAATATTGTCGTCCTACCCGACATTCACAATATTTTACGTCTAATGAAAAAAATTCCCGATCATTGTAAGACTTTACATGTTGTAAGCTGTCATTGTCTTGTGGGAAATTCGAACAAATCAAAAAAATTCGAGAGTGCAGGTCAACTTATACGAAGATTTCAACAAATTGATTTAGAGGTTGCCACCCTTCCGGAATTTCAATTAGAAGAATTTGCTGTTGTGCCACGAGCAATAGCATACAACAAGACCATAAGGGTGTTAAGAAATGGCCAAACTGATTTAAGATATTTGGCTATTGATTGCTTTCATTTCAGCCAATACGCTAATGCTGCTTTTGCCAATATGTTGTGGAATGATATGGTGCAAGTGAAGACCAAACTTCAAACTTTATTTTTTTCAAAACCTTTTGAAGTATTTGCATGTCCAAGTGAGGAAACCCCCTTTATTAGGACTTTAAAAAACCGTTAGAAAATAAATAAAAAAAATAAAAAATGTATCAAGAGAAGGAAGTTGTTTTATTGTCCCAGCATATTCATGAGATCTACTACTCTTGCACTAACTCCAATTTAGGTTCAAAATGTATGATTTTAACATAGGCTGTCATCGGTGGTCATGTGTTCACACTTAAATAAACTGACTGTCATTTACATGAGTGTTTAGTACTAATGAAAGTTCGATGATTCGTTCTTAATTTATAAATGCTTTTATTTAAATTAAAAATTAAAAAATGATTGAATGAATGATGAATATGATTTACTAGAAAAATTTGAAGGATTTTCATGTACTCCAAATCATATCATTTTATTAGAGTTAGAGATGACATTAAAAATGTATTCGAGCAAATAAGTGCTATGGAAATCATGAAATCGCCATTTCCTTTTGAACACATTCATTATTTCTTTGCTGGGGTGTTTTTTTTTTTTCAAATTAGAACCGAAATCGAAATTAAATCTGAAATCTGACTAAAACAAAACTAAACTACACAAATTAATACAAGTTAAAAAAACATATAAATTAATAATAATAACTCGACGTACTGTGAGTCGGGTTCGGAATACAAGGACTTCAGCACCACGGTTTAACACGACATGTTATATGTCTTAAATTTATTAAAAATAGTGAAATTTTACACTGATAAATTTTTGACGATTTGAAATTATTTAACAGATTTGACGATTTTTTTTGCTACAGAATTTGACGCTTTTGGAATAATTTTATCAGGCAACTGTGCAGAGGAGCTCTCTTATTGGTGTTCCGTTTACATCATTTATGTGATAAAAATCAAGATTGCTGCTATTATCTGTTAATTGTCTAGAAATTTAAAGTAAGCTTCGTAAGTTAGTCTATGTTTGACAGCTACTAAAAGCATACGACCTTATCAATTTCAACAAAATTGGAATTTAGCACACGAACTAACAAACATCGTCGAAATAACTAATAAATAGATACTATTAAGACTCTACGTCTCATATTTTAATGTTAAAAATTGTTAACCATGGTCCTGTGTGGTTGTTCTACTAGCCCAAGCGATGACGAACACAGGTCTTTCAAAATAGGTCGTCACGCTAGAAATGATCGATAAAATTCGTTGACTGATAGTGTACGATTTAAGTCGTCTCTACTGAGCAGCTGCGTCACATTTTACATGCATATTCAGATATTAATTAGGCTCCCCCACGTTCAATGGGTGTCGCGATTGCTAAAACTCTATGTGGAATTTACCTTATCAATTAAAATGGTTAAAAAGTGGGTTACTGAATACTGTTGCGGGGTCGCACCAGCCCAAAATATTCATCACGCCAGAAATGTTTGATGAAATTAAAATCTGTGGAATGACATTGGATGATCGTAGATTGAAGGTGCGTGACCTGGCAGAGGCTATATGCATCTCAACCCAGCAGGTACGTCACACTTTGCGTGATTATTATTGGATATGAAAAAAACCTCGGCGCGATAGGTGGCGCGGTTGCTCACACTCGAACGTGAGCGTAACAGTGTAACCTCTTTGCAACAGTAGACATAGCATGGATCTATCACAGCACACCAGAGACCCACGAACATTAAAAAAACAGTGGGTTTCTTCGAGAAAATAAATTTGGCTATAAACTGCCGCCCAATCTAGCAAGCTCTCCAGATTTAGACCACCCTTACGACTATTTCTTGTCACAAAATTTGACAAAGAGGTCATCATATATGTTTTGTAGAAACGTCTAGTTCACGGCCTTGACAAATTTTTTTATTTAGATAAAAATATAAATAAGCTGAACTAAATATGTATTTCGAGAGGGTGCCTCGGTGCTTTAGTAGATAGTGTGCTAGTCTATCAGTCGGAGGTTGTGGCTTCTTTTCCCACCAAAAACTCTGGAATTTTTTACTACATATAGGCAGGAAGACCAAGAAGGAGTTTGAATAATCTGGCTACCTACAAATAATTCGCTGTGCTAGTACAGGTCACGGACTCTCAAGTATTATTTGGCCAAGTGAAAACTCGCGGTAACACGATACTTACAGAGTTTGCCTGTATAGAAGCTAATATAAAAAAGGCTTTGGATCACGGGCAGTGACATATTAAATGGAGATGCTGTGGGAATCTTAGCCTTAAGGAATTGTTAGCAATTACCCCATACAGTGCGATGAGGAAGAATGTGGTCATGTATCAGTCGCCAGTCTGAAATCAGTACAGTCGAGATTAAAAGGCTATTGACATTACGAGACAATGAACGTAAAAAATTCGTAAATTTCCAGTCGGATACCAGAAATCATTGAGGAAGGAAGGGGTTCGAAAAGGGACGCATAAAGTTAGTTCTCTGCTACGGTATCCCCCTAAAAAAAAATAAAATAAAATATTTCGGGATTAAGGAGATTATTATAAACAAACGCTATTTTATTAAAAATGTCACAGATTTATTTAATTTTACTTGTGTCATGCCAAAGTAAATATGAAGGATGCAAAATTTATATCTAATTCTTTACTTATTTATATAAATATTTTTTAATATTAGAATATGAAAAATATATGTAAAAATTTTCTAACAATTTTTTGTGGCTTTTTTGACGTTGTTTTCTATTGTTAGCAATCATATTATATTTCTGTCTTATTCATCACACACAACACTCCGCATTTTTTACAAACAAACATTTTTATTCATATGGGATGAGTGAGCAGTTGGATTAATTCGTAATAGAAGAAATACACAACTTTTTAAAATACAAAAAAAAAAAATCAAAATGAAATGTGCTTGTGAAATAATCTGAAAATTTAAATTTGTTTGCTGTAAAAGAAAGCGAAAAAACAAGGCAGAAGAATAAAAAAAAGATGGATGTAGTCCATCCACCTTTAGCACTTCGAAGTACAAACATTGTTATTGCACTTGTATTTCCATCATACTAAATCATTTTAGTGACTCTCACATTTTCTCATTCAAACAAAAAAAAAAAAAATCCTCGGAAAAATAACACTGAATACTCGAGGCATATTCGCAGCTAAAAGCAATTTTTAATAAAATATTTCATACAAAATTATACCTAAATTTTCAGTAAAATAATATCAAAAAATATTTTTCATTCACCAAGCTCCATAAGATTCGTGCATCTATACATATAATAAAATAATAACTCATTTCCTGTCTCTGTCTGTCTTTTATTTCTTTGTGTTCCCATCACGTAAAAACTACTGGATGGATTTTAACAAAATTTTTTGAAGAGGTACCTTAGTATGCAGATTCCAATATAGGATACTTTTTTCCACAAAAATATCTTATTTCCAAGAGAAAGTGGAGAAAAAGCAGTGAAAGTACGCCGGCTTTTTTTTACCGATTTAAAGGTACTGCATACTTTAAGGCATCTTTTATTTTTGGAAGAGGTATATTTTAAACACGGTTGCCCAACGGATGGTGCTGTTTTAAAATATTTACAAAATATGAATTGCAAGCGGTATATTTGAAACACGGTTGCATAATAGATGGCGCTGTTTTAAAATATTTACAAAATATAAATTAATTACTGACAAATAACCAATTGAATAAAATTTATATTTGATTTGTATTTTTACTTTGTGAAATTGCATTGTTATTAAAATATTTGAAACACCATTTACAGAGCTTTACAATAATTTTAGAATTTTATCTAGGGATGGGTACCTTTATATAAATATTTTAATATTTGGTGTGGATTACTTTTAAATCAAAATCGAATAAAATATTGTCAGGATGCACACAACGTGTGTGGGCAGCTGGTTAAGAATATTTTCTGAAACTGTTCAAGCAAAAGTTCCGAACTTAGTTGATCAAGGTCAATAACTAATGACGCTAATTTTAAGAAAGAGTAAAACCAGGGATATTTTGATTCAGCAAATAATTATAGTGTTTTTCTTACCAATACATTGTTATCCTGCCATACAAAAGCTCTTAATAGTAAAGTGGGAAATCGCGAATAAATATCATGTCATACCTAAGCAGGTTCGTAGGCTATAACAACGCGTCCTACCCTTAAAACCTGCATACGGCGAAGCAGTATTTTTTACTAGGAGAGGTTACCAATGCAGTGACAAAAGCAGTTTACTTCTTTTAGTTTTAGTGCAATACAACTTTAAAGAGTATGGCATTTTTACGAGGTTTAAAACTGATGATGATGTTGTTGATATGGTTGTGATTTGTGATGAAAATTTAAACAATCGTTTGTATGTACGTAATATTTTTGTTGTTTTTTTTTTAGTTTGAGAATATGTGGTAATGAATTCTTGTTATTTGAGAGTGTTTGTATTTACATAATTTTTTTATTTATATGAAAGACAGCAAATGCAAAATTGTATACCCCCGTTGTTATGCCATGTTGATAGAAACAAACGCTGCCCATTTGGTTTATATTTTTAAAATTTCTTTCTTGAATTGAATTAATAAAAGCTCAAGCTATTAGGTAGTTAGCACGTCGAATATTAAACATGTTAGCTTGAGTTTGCTGGTTTCGTATTTTTGATCTTCTATTTTTTCTAGAAAATATCACCGCGCCTTCCTTCGCCGCACATATCTAGCAGGACATTACTTTTTGCTTTAGCTTATATTGGCTCTGAAAATTTATTTAGTGCCCCTAGATTAATGAATCTGTTATAGTCATAGGCCATCAAAGATATAAAATAAGAAAAATCGGACCACGGAGAAAAAGTTCCCCTTAGAAGAACTAATCCTACCTCTGAAAAATTAAATTAAATAATTTTTTTAAGTTTTCCCATACTTTTGTTTAGCAAATGCAACTTTTATAGTCAGCGAATGTTCAAAAACCTAAACTTGGACTCTGAAAATTCTGAAACTCCCTCCCCCTTTTGTAGGCGGTGATGTAAAATATTATTTGTAAAAATAATGTTATGTATAAAAGTAGAGATCGTAAATTTTATAATGATATATAAAATTTTTAGGATTGCGATGGCCCTTACCATTATACGACGTCTATCTGTGTACTAAAATTTTTACATTTCTCAAAATTAATTTTTGGCCTAATGTCCGTATTTGGCAAAATAATCCTCTGTGCGCCGGTACAATTTACAGGAAATGTGTCGAAAGCATGGTTTTCCGCAGACTTTGAACTGAAGTTGTGTTATTAGATCAAGAAGTTTTTTTTAATTGGTCTAGACAAGCATTAATGCCGATTTCGCGAAGTTCTGAGTTCTTTCTTCCTCTAAACTCAATAATATAGAGGCGGAAAACCTGTGGTTTCCACAAGACGGGCCAACATTCCGTTGTATAGAGTTTGGGAAAAAATTAATTTACTTCATAAGATATTCTCTGATCATTTACTCTCGTTTTGATGATCAGATTTGAACCTCCTAGATTTAACACAATAGATTTCTTTCTATGTGGATTTTTAAATTAAAAGCTTTTGTCTACAAGCCCACATGCTCCATAGATTGAGGCCGAAATGCTGCCTTAATAGAATTTAGGCAAATACTCGTATATGGAAGAATGCAGCAAAGTCGGCAAATAATATTTGGAAAGCGATTTTCAGAATACTTTTATGTTCCTTTCAATAAAATAAAGAAATAAATAACTAAATGAGACGTTTTTTTTTCGTTTCCTGAACAATTTTAGAAATATCGCTTAATACATTCTTATGGGATGGTATCGATATATTCTGAATCCTGGCTACATAGAGAAGTTGATTAAGCGATATCCGTCTGTGTTCAGTTTGTTATCAACTTTGCCAAGGCACTAGAAGAGATACAGATGTGTTCAAGATTAACGTGGGCTCCTGCCACGATGGCTTTATCCCACGGTGCTCTTAACACCGAGTGAAATAAAGGCGTAGACTAGCGCCCCCATTGTGTAGTATAACAACACTTTACGATTGCCACCAATAGCTTTTTGTGTGTGATACAGTCACAATGAGTAGCAATTTATACAATATGGCAAGCCTTTCCAAGGCAACCCTAGATCCATATTATAACCTCTTGCTTAGGGGTTTGGAAACTATCCAAACTCCGTCTGTTGAGAGTGCAACAGCAAACTTGATCGACCATGCACCACATCTGCTTTAATCGATCTTAAACCACAACCACCACGTGTACCCCCGAAGGGGACCTCACCAATAACCGGTCACAGAGATGATAGGCTCTCTGTGGGGCCACCGATTCCCGTGGTACCAGTCCTTTGGGCACTGGTCAGGCCTCGAAGAGGACCCGTGTTATAAAACAGCAGACCTTTTCTTCCAGATTTAGGCTTTAGGAACCCTAGCGTCTGATGCCCCTATTTTCCCCGAGTGAACCGCGTCAAAGCATTTGCAATTACTGCAGTGACAATTGGAACCCCCGGGGGTACTAGAAGAGATACAGAAAATTTGAGACCACTAATCTGCCAGGTATAGTTTCGAAAATTTCGCTAATGCAATTCAGCAATATCAGGCCATTCCAATCGTCGCTGCTGGCAAAAAAACCACGCCCAACTACATTTGTAAACTTTGTTTTTATTTTGTCCGGTTGTAATGATTCTTCTTTGCTTTTTTTTGTTAAATAAATATTAGACCGCGACTAGTAGATCGCATTGCATACAGATCTCGGGGTTCAATTACCCCCGGCCAGGTGCGATTTTTGTTTGTTTTTAGGTTGGTAGGGTTTTACTGCTTTGATTAGACCATACAGGATGCCAACTGGGAACCAGGAACAGTCAATAGGCACATTGGGAGGGTCAATATGTGCTTTAGTCTGAACATTCTATAGATTGCACGATGATCCTAACTTTTACCAAAAATTTTCTGTAAAATTCTTACAAAAAGCTTTCGATAAAATTTTTACAAGAAATTTTTGATAAAATTTTTACAAAAAAATTTCTATAAAATTTTAAGCAAAAAAATTTGATAAAAATTTCTGTAAAATTTAAAAAAAAATTAATAAACTCTTAAAGTTTTTCTAAAAAAATTTCCGATAACATTTTTACAAAAAAAATTTTTGCTAAAATTTTTACAAAAAAAATTTTTGCTAAAATTTTTACAAAAAAAATTTCTTTAAAATTTTTACAAAAAAACTCGTTAAAACTTTTACAAAAAAATTTCGTTATATTTTTACAAAAAAATTCGTTAAAATTAAAAAAAAAAATTCGTTAAAACTTTTACAAAAAAATTTCGTTCAAATTTTTACAAAAAAAATTCTTTAAATTTTTTACAAAAAAAATTCTTTAAATTTTTTACATAAAAATTTCGTTAACATTTTTACAAAAAAAAAATTTCATTGAAATTTTTTCAAAAAAATTTTGTTAAAATTTCGATAATATTTTTAGATAAAATTTTCGTGAAATCTTTACAAAGATTTATCTATTTTCGACAAAATTTTTGCAAAAAAATTAACAAAGATATAAATTTTACAAAAAATTTACGTTATTTTTACAAAAAATTTCGTTAAAATTTTTACAAAAAAAATTTGTTCAAATTTTTACAAAAAAATGTTTGTTAAAATTTGTACAAAAAATGTTCTATAAAATTTTTACAAAAAGTTGTCTATAAAATTTTACGAAAAAATTTTGATAAAATTTTTACAAAACATTTGCGATAAAATATAAAAATAGAACTAAATTTATATAACACTCTTAGTTGTTTTATCTAATAATAAGTTTTCGATAAGTTTCTTCTAATAAAAATTTTTTTCATTAAAATTTTTTAACATCGATTCATTTTGGAAACAGGAAAAGCTTAATTTAGAAGAATATGGTAAATGGGGTTGCGGTCCGTAGACAATTTTTAAGTTTTATTTTATCAATTGCTTAGCTACAATTTTCTTAAAGAGTATCTGCTAAATTTCACTGCCACTTTTTTAGCCTTTAACACTATTTTGTGGTGGGACACAATTTCTGCAGTTTCTTCATCATTTTTTTTTTTTTGCTTTTAATCATTTTGTTTAACAAGCGCGTAAAAATGCACCCTTTTAACTTTATTATTTGTGTAGCGCCAAAAAAAGGAGAGAGAAAAAATTATTTTTATTCAGTTTTTTTGTAATCCTTATATGGTTGGGTTAATGTAGTTTTTATTAAAAAGACCGCCCTTTTTTCGGACACTTTTTTTATGAATTTAAATGTTTGCGTTGCTCCACCATGCGCATTCTTTATGCCACTTGATAAAAAAACAAATTTATTTTTTTTTCGACAGCATATCATTGCATTTTTAATATGGGGTATTTGTTTGCAATTGTTGTTTTATATGTATATGAAGCAGTTTTAAACCTGATTAAAAAAAGTGAAGAAAAAAATAAATATTTTTGATGAGGCATACAACCATATAAATATGTTTGTATGTGTGTGTGTGTGGCAAATTTAAGCTAGCTGCCTCACACTAGTATTTTTTGTCATTGTTGCTGAGCTATCCTGGCCCACGAAAATATTTTGTTGTGTGGAAAACATAAGGATGGATGATAAATTGGATGAGCCATAAGCGTATTTAAAATGATGCAGGCACATACATCATTATGTATGCAATCGTATGCGAAGTTGAGTCTCTTAATTTTCTCCATTATTGTTTTTATTTTTAGCATATGAGTGTTTTTTTATATTTATGTACATATGTACATATATAAACGTGTTATATTTTTTCTTCTTTGTGTCCGGTAGCGGAAAATTCTTGTCGTTTTTATTTATTTTTATTTTTTAAATCTCAGTATGATGAATTAAAGCCCCATCTCTACTTTTACAGGAGGATAAACATTTTTGGGGCGTTTTGTCTATTATTATATTTTTTTATGGTACCATCCTTATCTATCTTTAAAAATGTATACATATATGTATATAAAAAATAAATTAATTTCGTCTCCATCCGTTTTGCATTATGTGTAATTTTTAATTTATTTTTCTTGATTAATAAATTGTTAAACTTGTTTTTTTTTTCTTTCATAGAAGTGGTTTTACTTGGTTAATTTAATTTACAGAAATCCTAGAAATATTTATTTTTTAACAAAATTATTTTATTGTTTTAAAAAGGATCATTTTGACTTCCTTTAAAATTTATTAATTAAATAAAAATATATGTGTATATTTCTTATTAAATATTGTTTTTGTTCTGTTTTAGGTAAGAGTGTGAAAGAAATATTACAAATCACAGCGAACATCAGGTATTTATCAAATATTTTAAAACTGTCTGCTTCTTTACTTGTAATGACAAGAAATAACTTCTCAATAATAGAGTTTGGATTAACTGGGCCCTGCTTAGTTGGATGGCAGCATTCTTCTAATTCGGTCATAGTTATCAGGATGCAGTTAATAATAAGATTGTAAAAGACTTTCTTCTGTCAATGACCTAGATAAATCCAACAAACGAATGAAACGTTAGGCAATCACCTTTTTTAGGGTTCCGTACACAAAGTGTAAAAACGTCTGTCCGTCTGTCAGCGCCTTTTATCTCTGGAACCGTAATAGGCAGACTCTTGAAATTTTCACAGATGATGTATAGCTGTTGTCGCTATAGCAACAAATACTAAAACTTATAGGGTGTTCCGATAGAGAGATGTTATTCACGAATATGTGCCTATTTCGTGAACTGTAGGTGGGATACACTTGAAATTTGTAATTAAAACTTAGTGCACTATATAAACAACTATTAAAAAATAAAACTAAAAATTAAAGGGTGTTCCGATAGTGGTGTGATTTGCATGTATAAGGCATAAGTTTTGAACCATAACAGGTAGATGCTTGAAATTTGCACAGAAGGTGTATAGCTATGGCCGCTATAGTACCAAATACTTAATCTTATAGGGTGTTCCGATAGAGAGGTGTTATTTACGAATATGTGTTTTTTCTTCAACTGTAGGAAGAATACACCAAAAATTTACAAACAGTAATTAAAACTTAGTTCACTTTATAAACAAGTCTAAAAAAAACCTAAAAATTAAAGGGTGTTCCGATAGTGGTGTGATTTGCATGTATAAGGCCTAAGTTTTAAACCATAATAGGTAGACTCTTGAAATTTTCACAGAAGATCTGTAACTGTAACCACTATAGCAACAAATACTAAAACTGCCGCTTTAACAATTACTAATATCTAAAGGGTGTTCCATCAGTGACATGTATTTCACGTATATTACCTTATTTTTTGAACCGCATAGGTAGGCGCATGTATATTTTTATAGATAGTGTATTTATTACCATGGAGGCTATAACAAAAATTGCTAAAATTTCAAGGGTGTTCCAACAGTGATGCAATTATGACATTAATTTTAAAATTAAAGGGTGACTCATAAGACATGAAAAAATTAACAACTTGAATTTTTAAAGTTGTACTAAACATAGTACGGAACTCTACGTGTGTGAGTCTAACTCGCACTTGACTAATTTGTTATTTATTTATTTAAATGAGGTCTATGGATATTCTCCTTACAGACCAATAATAATAACAAAAACATTAAAATAACAACATCAGTGAATAACAATTAACACTAAAATAATATTACGTTTTATAATATTAACATTTACAGAGAAATCAATGAAATTGTAAAAGTCATTATAACTTTTACATAATCTTCTTAATGGATCAGCATTTGCATAATTTGTTTGAAAACACTTAATGTGAAGTGGTGTAAAGTTCCTAGTAGATCTAGAAGGTACATTAAAGTTTATATTTTTAGCAGGAATTCTGAACAAATTGAGCCGTTTATCAAATTTATTAAAAATGCTATATTGAGCACTAATCGCCTGCTTTTCAATGTCGGCAAATTAATTGAAGTAAGTCTTACAGAATATGGGGAAAGGTTTACATTTGGATTCCATGTTGTATTACCCAGACAAAATAAAAGGAACTGTTTCTGAACATATTCAATGCAGTTCTTCTGATAATCAGTATAGGGATCCCATATAATAGATCCATACTCCAAAATAGGCCTCACTAAGGATGTGTACAAACGTTTGGTTATTATATGCTCTGTAAATTCCTTAGCCCAACGCTTAATAAAGGCTAGTACACCACGAGCTTTGTTTACCATCATAGTAATATGCTTGTTAAAGTTTAATTTACTATCGAAAAGAACACCTAAATCCAGGAACTCCGTGACCAATTCGAGCAGGTAGCCACTCAAAGAAAATAGACCATTATCATTTGATGATCTTGAGAATCGCATGTGCTTACATTTTTTTTAATTAACGACCATTAAATTAACATTACACCAGTCGTAAAATTTATCCAAATCACGTTGTAGATAATGTCTTTCGGAAATTTTAGTATTGCTTAGGAAAATCTTTACATCATCTGCGTACATTAAAACGTTACTGAATTCAATTACGCTCGGCAAATCATTAATAAAAAGTGTAAACAAAATAGGACCCAAGTGGCTACCCTGAGGAACTCCAGATTTCATGACAATATTCTTAGAGGTTACATTGTTGAATAACACACATTGTTTCCGATCTGGTAAATATGATCTTATCCAGTTCAAGCTTTTCGGAGAAAATCCCATAAGATGGAGCTTCAGTAAAAGTAAAATATGATTTTCTTTGTCAAAATTTTACTAAGATCAGTGTAGGATCTGTCAGACATCACTGACATTTAATTGTGGCGCATTGTGGGCTTTATAATGGGTTTATGTGGGTTCTAAGGTCAAGACTCGCTGTAATCTCTTTCTTTTTGTTATTTGTGTCTTATGGTATCACAAAAGACGTATAAACATTTACCGTATTGGATGAATAATTTTCTGGCAGCCGTTCCTACGTATCGTAAGATAAATATAGTTATCGATCATTTTTGTATTTATTTTCCCTAAATTTTTTTCTATAGAAGAGCAATGTCTTCAATAAAATTTTTAAAACTTGTATAGAAATTAAGAAGTTATCGATAACCTTACTATATATAAATAGTGCTACCGAAAATTTTTCTTTAAACAAGTTAAGTTTGCGTTAACTTCAGTGCAGAATAACAAACAAATCAGTAACTTTTTTATGGAAAAGTGAAGAAATAAAAAACTTTTCCATAGAAAAATAAAGTTATCGATAACTTTTTTTTTGCAGAAAAGGGAATTTATCGATAGGGCTTATACAAAAGAGTGATGTTCGCGATAATATGTTTATAGAAAATAAAAGTTATCGATAACTTTTCTATATATCTACATACGTTCGAAAAATTTTCTTCAAATAAGTAAAGTTAGCAATAACTAAGTACAGAAAAGTAAACAAATCAATTAAATTTTTATGGAAAAGTTAAGTATGTAATAAATATTTTTTCTGTAGAAAAGTAGAGCTATCGATAACGTTTTTTGTAGAAAAGTGTATTTATAGACATGGTTTGTATACTTGTGATAATCTTGCTATAGAAAACTGCTATTATTGATAACTCTTCTATAGAAATGTAAGTTACCGATTTTTAAAAGAAAATAGTAAACTTATCGATACCCGATTTATAAAAATTATCGAGTGCCTCGATAGACCGATTGGTAGCGCGCTAATCTATCAGTCTGGGGGTTGCGGGTTCGACTCCTGCCAAAGACTCTGGGTGTTTTCTGGAGACAAGCAAAAAGCTTCGCATATTGCGTTGTCTTTTAAAAAAATAAAAAAAATAACATCTTTGGTAACTTTTCGTTTGAAAAGAAATATTATCGATATCGTTTTTATAGAAAAGTAATCCTATCGGTAATTTATCTTCAGAGAAGTAAAGTTATCGACAAATTTTCTAAACATCTAAGTTCCACTTTACTTTTCTACGTAAGAGTAATATTATTAATATTTTTTCTATAGAGAAGTAAAGTTATCGATATATTTCCTGAACATTTAATTATATTAATTTCCAATTTTCTCTATACTTTTTTAGACAAGAGTGATGTCCGCGATAACATTTTTATAGAAAAGAAAAGTTATTGATAGCTTTATTACAGAATAGTAAACAAATCAGTAATTTTTTTTATGGAAAATTTAGGTAATGGAAAACTTTTCTACAGCAAAGTAAATTTATCGATAAATTTTTTGTAGAAAAGTGAATTTATCGTTAAGATTAAAAAATTAAAATTGTCGATAACTGATCTATAAAAATAAATAAAAATAAATAATATGTTTTACAAAAATTATAATATTATCAATAATTTTTTACAGAGAAGTAAAGTTATCGATAAATTTTCTATACACCTAAGTTTTACAATTTACTACAAAATAAAACTGAAATCGTTTATAGTCCAAAACGAGAATTTAAAAGTTTTCTAGAAAACGACTAAATCCTTTTACCTACAGAACAATGTAGACAAAAACAAAGTCAATATAGTGTAAATAAAACAACAATAAATAATTTTAATTATAAATCAAGAGAATAAATAAGTCCTGTTGTTGCACTTTTCTTTTATAGAATAGAAAAGAAAGAGAAACCCAAAAGAGAATAACAGTTTTTTTCATTTTACGAATGTATAACAAGTTACGTTATCGATAACTTTTCTGAAGAAAATAAATTTTCTTTATAAAATTTTTACAGAAAAGTACCGTCATCGATAGCTTTTCTATACAAAAGAAATGTTTTTGATAACTTTTCTATATAGATGTAGTATTATCGATAACTTCAGCAGAGAAGTTAAGTTATCGGATTTTTCTAAAAAATTATTATAGAAAACTTATTTTCGAAATAAAAGTTTATCGAAAAACTTATTTATGTAAAAAATTGTCGATATCTTGTTTATCGTAAGTCTCTTAAGAACAAAAATTATAGACTGGGTCTACTAATGGAAAACACGAAAACTGCAGTAGCCCCAGTTAAAATGCTTCCTGCTTAAAGTTGTCGATAACTTTCAGTCTAAAAAAACTTATTTATAGAAATGTAAATTTGTGAAAAATAGGTTTATCGATAACTTATTTATAGAAAAGTAAATTTCCGATAACTTTTCTATCTACCAGTAAAGTTAGCGATAACTGTAGTTTCGGCTAGCAAAGAAGTCGATAACTTTATATTTTAAACAATATTCGATAGTTTGTTTGTCGAAAAGTAAAATTAATATTTTTTTTCTTTTTAAATATGTTGTTTTTAATATTTATTCAAATCCTTTAATGATATTTATACGTTTAGCCATATTACAAAAGCGGCCTGCTGTAGTAGCCGATACTACTAGCTGATGTGTGTAACATTTTTATTTTCTAGCTCTTTGTTTTAACAGTTTTTACAATTGTGTTTCTACTTTTTTTGTGTTTTTGTTGTTTTGTTTTAAACATTGACAATTTTGTTGGTACACATTGTCGATGATTTGAAAAAAAATGGAATGAATGAATCAATAGATTGTAACTCATTCTTATTTCAAAAAGTAAACAACGCCAGCAACAGAAAATTCGGATAAAAACAACATCAATCCAAATTAAAAAAAAAAAAAAAACTGGAGAAAATATGAATGTTACATGAAAAAAAACAACAAAACGAGGAAAACATAGCAAAATACAACAATAAAATGTTTGTATTACTTCAACAACTCGAAAACGATTGTATAAACCAGCCGTCAAATACATTTCCATTAAATATTTATACACGAAAAAAAAACTGTACGAGTGTATTTTCACAGAGGTGAGCAGAGGGCACAGCAATATCGTGGCAAATGGCGGTATCGTCACTGTCAACGTTAATACGACCATTTTTTTAAGTAATTCTTTTTTGTACTCTACATGAAAACTACACGTTAATCATCATTCATGCCTTCTATTGATGAACTATGATGGTCGGCCGGAAGTTTTTGTTATCAAATATTAAAAAGCTTCAATGCTCTGAACGTACTTTCTTAAAATTTATATTTTTAAAAGGTTCAAAAGATGAAATATCCAAAAGCACGATTTTCTAAAATGCTTCATATTTAAATAACAATTAGTTAAAAAAGAACTTTTAAAAAGGTACTTTTTAGAAATACTTTGCGCCGTTTATAAAGGTATTTTCGCAATACATAGTTACCTTCTCTAAAGGTAATTTTTTTAAATGTTATCTTTTAAAATTACTTTTTTAAAGTGAAGAATGTTTAGAAAAAAATTCATTTTAAGTACCTTTTAAATTTTATAAAGTACTATCTACAGAAAGTACTTTTTTTAAAAGCTACAATCTTAATAGGCCCTTAACAAAAAGAGATTTCTTGTAGTTTTTTTAACTGTAGGATATTTAAAGTCTCATTGAACATCACAAAAACATGACAGTCACCAAAAGAAATCGTAACCAAGTCGCGTTCATCGTTACTAACCCATTTTGTTAAACATAAAATCAATCTGTCAAAACTGAAGTATGAGTTCTAATACCATGAGTTTTATATATAAAAAAAAATGAAGCATGTCTACTTTGTTTTTGGCATGTGCTTTTTTTAACTGTCATTAATGCCAAATGACTCCCACCATTACTTTTAACTACAAACATTTGACCGCTGCCAATAATGCCACATTCCATTGTCATTATAATCCAGTACAGTAGTCATTCATGTATTAATTTTTTTTTTCAGTCTTTGTCTTTATATTTTAAGTTGTTGTACAAAGTTCAATTTCAAATTGCCTTTATAAATACAAAGCTTTGAAAAAAAAACTTTTTTTTTTTGGTTAAAGAGTTGAAGAAGCTGAGACCTCGCGATATTTTTATATACGAACCATTTCATCAGTAAAATGTTTGGCAATCTTTTAGTTTTATATTTTTGTTTTTATTGCTGTTGTTGCAGTTGTTTAGAAAAAAAAGGAGGGTAAAAATCTAATGGTATTATGTTTTGCTTTTTTTTTTGCCAGTTAGCAACATTTGTCTAGCAATAGAAGCAGTACGTACTCTGCTTGTTTTTTTGTTTTGTTTTTTTTTTTTTTTTGTTAACAGGAAGTGTTGCTTAAATACCCCTACCCCAACGATTTTATTCCAGAGGTCAGCGTAATCCCACTTTCGCGCAAAAAATAAAACCTCTTACTTTGGTGGTGGTAGAGTTTGTCAGCAGAAATTAAAAAATAGAGAAAGAGAAACATAGCAAAAATTCTTTTTGCGCTAAAGTGAAAACATAAAAATGGTTTTTATGGATTTTTAGCTTATTTTCCCTTATGTTGACTTAAAAAATATGACACTAGTTTAGTTAGCAATAGCCAAAAAAGAAACTACACGTTTTAAATAAAATTTTGTAAAGTTTTATTTTAATGTTTAAATATAGGGATTTCATTAAAATTGGAACAAGAAAAAGAGTTTCTATAGAAAAAAAATTATCGATAATTTTTCTTGCGCATAGTTTTTAATAAAAAAGTTATCGATTACTTTACATATTCACAGACAAGTTATCAATTACTTTACGTTTTACATAGAACTTAACAATAGCTTTATATTTCTATAGATAACTTATACATAACATTTGGATAAAAAAGTTACCATAACTTTTCGATTAAAGTTAATAGTCAAATTTTTTTCAATAAGTTTCCAACAACTTTAATTTTTTTATAGAAAAATTCATCCATGGCTGTACCTTTCATTTATAAAAGTTATCCGCAGCTTTATTTTTAGAGTTATCGATAATTTTAATTATATAGAAAATTTATTTTTTTTAGAAATCCATACCGATAACTTTACGCATTGTTTAAAAGCTATTAAATGAAAATCGATAATTTTTCTTGCCAATAGTTTTCCACAACAAGGTTTTAATTACTTTACAGGCTGTCAAAAACGTTTCTTTTGTTTAAAGAAAATTATCGATAACTTTATATAAGTTATTTTTAACTTTAGGATAAAAAAAGTTCTATTACTATAGATAAGTATTCAACTACTTTAATGTTTTATAGAAAATGTTATCGATAACTTCCTTTTTAATTAGAACAATATCAATAAAAAAAATAACAATAGAAAACTTTATTTTTTAGAGTTATACAACACTAATTATTTAGAAAATTTACTTTATTTAAGTAAAAGTTATCGTTAACTTAAATAGAAATTACTAGGAATTTAAAGGGTTACCCATGGTTTTAACTATTTATAAAAAAATAATCGATAGAAAACAAGGTATTGATAAATTAATTTTTCTATATGAAAAAAAGTTATCAATAACATTACTTGTCTATTAAAAAGATATCGATAGTTTATAGAAACCTTTACTTTTTTTCAAAAGTTATCAATAACAAGAATTTTCTATTAAAAAGCTGTTGTGCTTCTGCTCATAATTCTATTAAAACTTTTTAATAAATCTATCAAAATCTTAAATTTTCTATAGAACAGTTATCGACAACTTCATTGTTCTATAGAAAGTATCTACAGCTATTAATTGCAATGATATAACAGTATAGAAAAAACATAAACAAATTTTTGTTAAAAATATGCAGTTTCTTTCGTTGCTCTTCCTAGCTTAACCAGCAATCGAGAGCTTTACTTTCCGACCGAAAATTTATCGCACACAATACTTTTGTTTACAAAAATTATCTTTAACTTTACTTTTCAGTACCAGAGTTATCGATAACTTTACTTTTCTATAGAAAACTCATGGAAAACTTTACCGACAACATGGATTTTCTCTACAAAAGTGATCGGTAACTTTACTTATCTGTAAAAAAAAAATATTTTCCAATTTATCAATAACTTTACTTATGTATACGAGTATAGAAAAGATATCCATAACATCACATTTATATAAAAAAGTCATTGGTAAATTTACATTTTTATAGAAAAATTAACGATTACTTCACTTTTGCATTGGAAGCCTTCGATAACTGCTTTTTTAATAAACAATATAGAATAACTTTACTTTTCTAGAAGAAGTTATCGACAATTTTACCTTTATCGGTAAATTAATTTTTATCGGTAATTTTATTTATGTGTTAAAAATGTATTAATTTATCAATAACTTTTCTTATAAATATACATATATAGAAAAGATATCGATAACTTCACTTTTTTATAGAACAGCCGTCGGTAAATTTACATTTTTATAGAAAAGTTATCGATTACAGTACTTTTGATTTGGAAGACATCGATAACTGGTTTTTTAATAATAAATATAAAATAATTTACTGTGCTGCAAAAAGGTTAACAATAACTTTCATTTTCTATACAAAAATTTATTGCTAAATATCCTTTTCCTTAGAGAATTTTATTCACGATTTTACCTTTATCGGTAAATTTCATTTTCTATAGAAGTACTCCGGACGGTTTTATATTTCCCTAAAAAAAAAAACTTTAAATTTCTATAAAAAGGTTTGAAAAACAGTTATGGAAAACTTATTTTTTTCTTTTTATATAGAAAAGTTATCGATAACTTTTTTTTTAGAAAAGTATCGTTATCGATAAATTGTCTATAAAGCCCAGTACGCAGCTCTACGGAATTTCAGGTTTGATTTCTTTGCCTTTATCTCTACAAAACTAAAATTCATCGTGAGGTCGTTTGTAGAAATAAAAATCATGTAGTCGTGTTTTTAAAATTTTATTGTATATTGTACACAATAACATTATATAAATACTGAAATGAAAAAAATAATATTTAAAAAGTGTAAAAAACATGAAATGTCATAAATTCCGTTACCAAACAATTGCCTAAACATTAATTTTTGTTTCAGTTGAAGGAAAAAAGTCTACACTTTTTGTTTTAACATCCCTGCAATACTCAAAAATTCCGTTTAGTTTGGGAAGTATTTGTCGAACTTCTCTTAGTATTTTCCTGAATTTTTTAAAGTTTTTTGTCGAATTTTTCAAAAATTATTACTTGCATATTTGCAAACCGCCCATTCTCAAGCTATGCAACCTATTCCAATAAACAAAATTTAATTTTAATTTATATAGATTATCCCCAAATATTTTCCTTCTTTCTGTATATACGCTAGAACGTTGTAAAATACATTAATATTTTAAATTTAGATTTATTATGGCGATTTTTTATAAACAAACTGCTCAGATAAATTTATTTTACATACCCTTTCCGCTATTTAACAAGCAGCCAAAAATGTATATTCGTGTCCCGTAGTGCGTATAGTAGATTTGTTTTTTTTTTTAATTTTTTTTGACAATTTCCGTTTGTCTAAAGCTTTGACTAGGGATTTCATAAGTGCTACTCGAATTTTTTTCTTTATTTTTTTTTTCGTTACACAAAAAAAAAAATTTAAAAATAAATATTTTTCGTTGTGTGAGATGCAGTGATTTCTGGATACTCAAACACACGCAACTTTCCTTTCGAAAAAAAAAGAAGAAAAAATATGATGGACTAGGAAATAAAAATGAAATTCTGTTGACGTTTGTTATAAAATGTGTTTTCAGCAAAAATATATATTTTTTTTGTTTTCCTTTTTTTTGCATATTTTTCCAGTCTATCCTGTATTTGGATATTAAAAAATCCTTTATCAAGGGTTTGTTTTGTAAGCAATGAAATCGTAATGAAGTTTATTTTAATGTAATTTTTTTATGAAACCTTGTTTGGGACAGTTAAAAATCTGGGAAAAAGTAACCAACAAAAAAAGAATCTTGTTAATGTTTTAAAACAAAAACAAAAAAAAAATGATAATAAAACCAACCGTAATTTTCCGCTAATGTTGTTTTTCATAAAGTTAATGTGTGTATTTAATTTATGAAATTTATATCATTTTAATCATTAGATCAGGCTTCTCTCTTACCTCCAACAATGCAAGCTCAGACTCAGTACTTATGTGAAATAAATATAAGGATAAGGTTGGTTGCTAGGAGGAATATAAAATATTAAAACAGGATAAGAATTCTTCATTAAGAGTAAGTTATTGTTTTTTTTTGTGTGTGTGTTGTAATTTTTGTTTTATGTCCCGTATTATTAAAAAATTTGATTAATAAATCTGTGGCAATAAGGAAAAAGTGCTTAAGTCTAATTTTTAAGTTTTGTAGGAGAGCAGTTTTAAACTTTAAAATAATTTATTCTTAAAAATAACTTATCTTTAAAGTTTACCTATGGGAGTCAAACGTATGATTTTGAAAAATATTTTATATCTACCAAAAGTACGCAGGCGATGCAATTAATAAGTTGTAAAAGGAGTTTCTATGATTTTAAAAAATACCTTGTAGTTTCTTAAGCTTTTTTCCAAATACGATTCGGAATTGAAAAAATATTAGCAGAAAGTTTTTTTGCTATAACTTCCTGAAAAATAGTTCAAAATAATTGAAAAATTGCACATGGGTACTTTGAAGTACGGAGATTTCAAAGATACCAGTAACTTAATTTTTGCTTAAGTCGACTTAAGCACTTATTCCTTGTTGCCACAGAAATAATAAAAAAATGTTGCAGAGAAATATGTTTTTTTTCTGTGGATCTTTCTAATTTTTTTATTTTAAAAATTCCACTTGCTTGAGTTTAAATTTTGAAACTGGACTGAAAGAAAGAGGGTGTCCTTTGTTTTGGCTTACGCTATTAAATATTAAAACAGTTGGTTTTTATTGAGCAAACATTTTAAAAGTATAGGACTTTTTATTCGGAATAGTGGTATAAATTATCAACTGGAGATTAATTTGAAAAAAAAAGCCAACACTAGCCGCCCTTCAACACATCGAACCTTTTCGAACGTGTTTTGTTAAGATTCAAGTTGGTAGCCTGTTCTCAAGAATTTCTAATAAATTTGAATTAAATATATCAGCATAGAAGCTGTCCCATTTGAGATTTAAGAAATCAACTAGTGACTATTGACATGCAAAGGCTTTCATTGCTTTAAAGCATTTTTGGAATTGAGGCATTTCCGACATTTTTTTTTCGAATTAAATTTTCTTCATGGATTTTTTCTACCTATCAGAAATCGCTTAAAGATCTTGTCATTGTTTTTTATAGTCTTAAGTTTTAACAGGAAATAATCTCTTTACGAAAAACGAAACATTATAAATCCCTTATACTGCTCCATACAGGATTTATTTCATTACACAGAAATATTTTTGCACCAATTAAACGTTTTCATTAGTTTTAAATTACAGTTTAATTAATTTTTTATTTGATTCAAATATATATTTGATTAAAATTAAAACAGTACAACAAAAAAATTCCTAATTAAACAAATAATTGAATAAATTAATCTTTTAATTAAATTTTAATCTGTAACCAATTAAAACATTTAATTGGTGAAAATATTTTTTTCTTTGTACGCCTGTAATTACTTTCAATTTTCATTTGCGACTGTATAAAATACACATATTCTTAATCTTATAAGTCAAGAAGTCAACATAACGATGTCCGTTATCTGTGTTGAAATGCACTTTCCGATAACCCCAAATAAATTGTAGTGGAAATTCTAAATAATTCAATATCTGAAGTCTTGTTTTTTCAAATCTGAAGTCTTGTTTTTTCAAATCAGCAAAATCTAACCATAAATGGTGAAGATATGGCTAAAAAGCGGCAAGTGCCTATAGTTTCTCATACTTTTCTTGTTGTTGCTATTTGGCAAGTGTCGTCGTCTTGTTGGTTCCAACTCTCTTTGATGTTTAGCTGATAATTTAAACGAAAACAAACATTTAGTCAACACGTCGTTCACCGTTACCGTCAATCATTTCAGAAGAAATCAGTCAAACCATAGTTATCGATAGCAGCTAAAAAAATCACCAAGAACCGAAAATTATTTTTACCAACCAATTAAAAGTTCATAAAAAATCGATATTTATTTATTCATATAAATAAAAAAATTTAATATAAAATTTAATTGAAAAAATTTCACCAAGAATTCACAGATAAATAAAAAAAATTTTTTCACAAAAGCTGCTGCAATAATAAATATAATAAAGTCTATATGAATTTTATAAAATACCTTCAAATAATAATTCCTCTATACATTCCTATATATTCTCTATATAAAAAACTCACATTCACGTTGCCAGATCAATTTATACAAAATCGTCAAATTCTAAAAAAATCGTCAAAATCTTCAAAACTTTTTTATATCGTCAAGAATTTGTTAAAGTAAATATTTCGTATAATTTTTTTTTTGTTTTGTTTTTAATGTCAAAATAAAAATTGCACTGCTTTAATACCTTTCGTTTTCTGATTTAGAACGCACCTGGTCGATTTATTTTATATTTATCTCATTTATCAACAACTAAGCTTCATCACTGAACAGAATCGTGCGATAAAACTTTCCCGAAGTTAACCACTGTTTTCGAAATAAATTTGCACAATTTGCCTATATTGTTCTGGCTATAAACTATTCATGATTAAAAAGCAAACAAATCTAAACATAAATCATAACAGCGATGCCAGATCAGAGTAATGAATTGCATCACTAAACAGAACCGTGCGATAAAACTTGCCCGAAATAAACCACTGTTTTCGAAATAAATTTGCACAATTTGCAAAACTTGTTCTGGCTTTGGTCTATTCATGAATAAAAAAATCTGAACATAAATCACAACTTAGCTTCTTCACTAAACAAAATCGTGCTATAAAACATTTCCGAAATGAAGCACTATTTTCGAAATAAATTTACAACCCTTCCTCTGGCTTTAGTCTATTCATATATAAAAAATTATAAAACCAACAAGTCAGAACATAAATCATAACAAAGTTACCAGACCTGACAATTTAGCTGCATCGCTGAACAGAATCCAGCTTTATAACATTCCAGAAATGAACCACTATGTATTTTAGAAATAAATTTGTAAAAACAACAGACCTTTTTCTTGCTTTAATCTATTCATGATTAAATAACAAACAAAGTTAAGCATAAATCATAGTAGAGTTGCCAGATGTGACATCCGTATGAAGGTTTAATCCCTGCGGAAAATGAGAACTTCTCCTATTAATGCAATCTTGATTTTGTTTTTACCATGGTTTTTTCGAGTTTTCAAAATTCAGTGGCTCAACCCCCCTCAAGACAATTTAAAATTAAGGAAGCCACTGACCTACTCTCACTGAAATAAAGAGGTTAAATCATGGCAAATTGTCAGGCAGGCCCATTATCTTGCTACTGCAGACAAATCATCTACTTAACTGGAATAACAAACGATTAAGGGAACTGTCACAAGGCAAAATAACAACAGACTATATCTTACGGCGATATGGGAAGACGTGGAAACAATTGCCGCAAATAAATATTAGACGGCGACAAGTAAATCGCAAGCAGTGCATACAGATATCGACGGATCAATAACCCCCTGCGAGGCGCGATTTTTTATTTCTCTTTAGGCTGGTAAGGTTTTTCTGCTTTGCTTTCTATTAAAGGGCCTTATAGTAAGCATAACACATAGAGGTACGGTAGCCAATAGACCTACAGCGTGCCCACTGGTAACCAGGAGCAGTAAAAAAGCACGTTGGGGGGGTTTATCAATATAAAGAAACATTTGTTTAAAGGATGTTTGCTTTAGTCTGACCATCCTAATTAAAAAAAAATTCAATAAAATTTTTTCAAAAAAATTTTAAAAACAAATTTTCAGAAAAATTTTAAAAACAAATTTTCAGAAAAATATTTAAATCTCAATATAATGATTCTTGTTATATAATCATTAAACTTTAAATCCGATTTAAATTTGTAGTTAGTATTTCAATAAAAAAACATTTTTAACGACTGTACTTTTACCCCATCCTTCCCACGATTATTTGCCTTATCTTCCATAAAACACACAAGTATTTAATTAAGTTTTCGTTATATTTGGATTTTGAAATTCCAGAAAAAAACATAAAAGTATTTATAAATAAATATTTTAAACCCATCAATACAAATACAGAAAATAACACTAATAAAACACAATTTTAAAACAGATTTTTAATGCATCAGTGAACAAGAAAGAATGTGAGTGAGGTTTAGTTTTAATAACTGCACATACGAATACACATACATATGTATGTATATGTACATCCACGAACACATACATATGTATATGCGTATCAATACTCAGACTTACAATCGAAATTCACTTTTTTCGCAACACTACACTTGCATTTAAATAGTGTCCTCTGATCACTTTATTTTGTTAATTTTTTTCCTGCAATTTCTGCATTTTCAGCGTATGCGCACTCAAACTCTAGCTTTAATGAAAATTTTAACCAAAATTGGCCCACTATAAAAATATTTTGTTTTTGTCGCTTTTTGAAAAATACAATAATACTGGCCACCCATTTTGGGGTGGTCAGCATATAAATGCGAGAATGTGTTTGGGAATTTTGAGTTAAAAATTTAAACACAAAAATCATATAAATGTATATGTGTGCAAATACACAATATTCGGTCACACCAATGTACAAATAACAAAATAATAAAAATGGACTACGCTACATACATATATATGTATGTATGTACATAAATCTACATTAAGGTATGGTTTGCACTCTTGTTTGCCTTCATAACGAGACATGTGATAAAAGTAGAAAAAAAGTAATATTATGTGCAGAAAAAAATTTATATCATATTTTTTTGTTTCCAAAAATCAAAACAAAAAAAAAATGAATATAAAACAGCACAATATTGCTATAGTTAAGTGGGTTTTATGCCTATATACTCGTATATTAACATTTTGATTCCAGACACAGCGAGAAACTTTCGAAAAAATTGCAAAAAAAAATATATACAGTTTTTAACAACTGCAAAAATCTTTTTTTTAAATGGATTTTCAAAGGCTTTCAAAAGCTACTTGTTAAAAGGTACTTCAAAAGTACCTTATAAGTACTTTAAAGTTTTTTAACAGATTTTTTTTAAATATATTTTTTTAAAGCCAGTTTTTTTAAAACTACTTTTTCAAAGTACTTTTTCGAAGGAACTTTTTAAAAAGTACTTTTTAAATGGTACTTTTGAAATTTATAAAAAATTGTACTTTTTAATGCATGTCATTCCTTTTTATTATTTTTTTGGGCTCTCTGAATTAGATATTTTTTCAGAGGTACTTTTTAAACAATGACCTTTTTAAAGGTATGTTATGAAAATAGTACTTTTACGAATGAAATGTTAAAACAAGCTTAAGTTCTTTTATTCTCTCTACCTACTACATAGTGTTTACAACTAAACACTAACCAAAGCACAAAGATACGAGGAATGCTGCTAAATAAGCGATCCAGAAAATGCAATATAGAAAACTGCTGTGTCTAAATTATTTCATTTTGATCACCAAATTTGTAAAAAAAAATGTTCTTTCAACCCTATCGATAAGGAAGAGATAATAAAATAACTTACATACAATTATGCAATTATACATACTTTTTAAAAAAATACTTTTTTAAGCTACTTTTTTATAAGGTACTTTGCTATTGAAAGTTTAAGCAGAAACTTTGTTAAAATTACGTTTTAAAAGCTTCTTTCTTACAGGTAACTAACTTATATTTTCTTTAATGCTATTTTTTAAAAGTACTTTTGTCGAAAGGTACTTTTTAAAAAAGTATTAAAAAAGTACTTTAGTCAAAAGGTACTTTTTAAAAAAGTATTAAAAAAAGTACGTTTTATAAATAAGTTGTTCCTTTTATTAAGTTTTTATTCACAAGGTACTTTTTATAAACGTATTTTTTGTAACTACTAAAATGGTTTTTAATGTTAATAACTTTATTTAAAAATTTATTTTATTATAAGATTCTTTTTTATAAAATATAATTTTTTCAAAGTTGCTTTGTAAAAATAATTTTATTATGCTTTTAGAATTCTGTGGCAATAGAAAAAAAGTGCTAAAGTATGATTTTTAAGTTTTGTAGGAGAGAAATTTTAAATTTAAAAATTATTATTTAAAAAAATCAGCTTATCTTTAAACTTTACATATGAGAGTCAAAGGTTTGTTTCTATGTAGCAAAAGTACGCAGGCATTGCAATTAATAAGTTGAGAAAAGTTTTTATGATTTGAAATAGCTTGTAGTTTCTTAAGGTTTTTTTCCAAATGCGAAGGGACATTGCAAAAAGACAAGCAAAAAGTCATTTCGTTATAACTTCCTGAAAATTTTTACAAAATAATTGAAACATTGCACATGGGTACTTTAGAGTACGGAGATTAAAAAGGTGCCAGTAACTTAAATTTAGCCTCAGACGACTTAAGAACTTATTCCTTATTGCCACAGAATTGATTTGAAAAGGACTTCTTTTAAAATATTTTTTTAAAAGGTAAAATTACCTTAAGTTCTTTTTATAAAATGTATTTTTTTGAAATACATATGTATATCTGTTTTAAAATATACCTTTTTCAAAGAACCTTTTTTTTTAAAGTACCTTTTTAAAAAAGTACGTTTACTTTAGCTTTTTTTGAAAAGTTACTTTTATAAATGTGCTTTAAAGCCCCTTTTATCATTTTAAAAGTTATTTATTTATTATTTAAAGATACTTATTAAAATAATTTAAGATTATTACAATCCAATTGTAATAATCTTAATTTTATAGTGGTTCAGTTATGGTTTATGTATTTATTTTATATAAAGCTACCCATCCCTGGATAAAATTCTAAAATTTATAAAAAATGATTTTAAAGCTCTGTAAAAGGTGTTTAAAATATTTTATTTATTGTAATTCCACAAAGTAAAAATACAAATTTTATTCGATTGGCTATTAGGCAGAAAGTAATTAGTATATAAAATAACGCCATCTGTTGGGCAACCGTGTTTAGAATATCCCGCTTTCAAAAATAAAAGATGCAGTACCTCTAAATCGGTAAAAAAAAAAGTCAGCGTATTTGACTGCTTAAATTATCCCACTTTAAAAAATAACAGGTGCGTAACCGTTTTTAAAATATCCCAGTTTTAAACCGAAAATTTCAGTACCTTTAAACCGGAAAATGGGTACTTTTGATGCTTTTTCTTTACTTTCTCTTGGAAATGTGATATTTTTGGGGAAAAAAAGTATCCTATATTGAATAAGGATGCTGTAGTGATGCGAACACAACAGAAAAGCAGACAGACAACCGGAAATGAGTTACTATTTTATTATATGTATAGATATACTATTTTAGAGGGATCTTTTTCAAAGAGTTTTTATACATTTTTATTATATTTTAACTTAATTTAACATAGAGACTTGTTGTAGGAAAACTCTCAGAATCTTCGTTGTGAATCGAACCTACAACCACTATACTAATATATTAATAGACTACCACACTACTGTGTAAGCCTACCTGGAAAATATTTTTTTGTATAGTTCTTTCTTGTAAAGTACTGTAAGTACTGTAAGGATGATTTTCCCAAATGGTACTAAATACGTACTTTTTGACATAAAAGGTAGTTTTTAATACTTTAATACTAAGTCCTTTTTCAATTGCAATTTAAAAAAAAAATTTATGTATTTAAGGTTTTTATATCCCTTATTTATAGGACTCTTTCGTCTGTTCAATTTTCATTGTAAACTCCAACACTTTTAAAAAAAATCGTGTTCATATTTATTGTTTACCTTCTTTTCACATCTATGGGGTTGAATACTTTTTATTTGTATTTTTCCCTTTTATTTTTGACTTGTATTTTTTATATTATTTTTCAATTGATTCATTTTCACATTTATTTCTGATTGGTAATATTTCCACCAAAAATATTTTGCAAGAGGGGAGGGGGAATAAAGGTATTTAAAATATTTTATTTTTAAACGATCTTTTGGATTTTTTATTTTTTCAAATCTTAATTATTAACAAGTTACTGTGTGGTATGAATGCGTTTTAAAATTCAAATAAACTCCATTACAATTTTGTTGGGTAGCTTGATAAAGATGTTCTTCAGTGCATGGCGTGTTGCCCCAACCTGACGCTGATCTTACCACTGGGTGAAAGCAATGCGACACAACAAGTAGCCTTTGTTTAGGAGTTGAAGACTATCTAAACTCTTGACATGCAATTGGTGCCTCTGTGGAAGTTTACCGGACTAAATCGTCCTTCCAGAGATTAAAGTCGAATCCACAGCCATCATATTAATCCTCGAAGAGCCCCTCACCAATAACCGGGGACAGATATTTGCTTGAATTCCTGTGGGGCTGCCGATTCCCGTGGTGCCAGTCGTTTAAATACTGGCTAGACCTCAAAGTTTGCTATCTTACAGTTGCAGATCCCGTGCAAACCTCAAGGGCTGGTGCTCCATATACGCCCGAAGCATTTGATGTGTTAGAAATCAATATTCCACTGGGTAATTAACCTTCCGAAAAGCTATTTTAGAAAAAAATTTCACCATTCGACGGCCATCTTGTCATGCGTCTGTCTCTTCCCTGTATTCCTGGCGGTTCCACCACAAAGCTACTTCCCATGTCTATCTAAATTACAAATTTCGTGGTTTTTTTGTATTTCTTTTTGTAGTAACTTTTCGTGTTTTATTGGACTCATTTTAAGCAAACTGAGCCTATTGAATGATCGAATAATGAAAGTGCGTGAGGAGTTTGAGCGGCGTGAGGGGTATCGACCATAAGCGCAACATTGTGAGATTTTTAGGCGCCATCTCAAAGAGCTTTTAAGCTGTCTGTAACTGAGGACGAAACATGACAAAGAATAATCAAAGCAGTGAATTTCTTCGGGTGAACGTGCATTAGATAAGGCTAAAGTGAGTCTGTCGGCCAACAAAGTCATGGCCATATTTTTTTGAAATGTACGAGGTCCCTGATTACCTTGAAAAGAAAAAAATGATTACCGACGACTATTATTTAGGGCTTTTATGTCAACATTAACTTAAAGCTAAAACGACCTGTAGAGAATAAAAAAAAGTGCTGTTGCGTAAAGACAATAAAGGAAGCACTGCTACCCCATCAATCATTCGTCAGATTAAACTCCTTGCAACTGCTTGCTGTTCTCAGATTTATGGAAACACTGGATGATAAGTGATTTGGATAAAACGAAGCGGTTACACTAGGTAATTAGATATTTGGGTAAAACGAAGAGAAACCTTTTTGTCTTTTTTTTCCTATTATCAAAAATTTCACGGAATTATCACATTTCTCTTGTGGTTGCGTCGAAAAGAAGGTAGAAGAATTACTTTAGCAGGGCTTATGTTGGAGCGTTGTCAATTTGCAAAGCATTTTTTCCCATTTTATGTGTTCAATAGCTTATTTTATTTTTCCATTAAAAACATTAAACTACATAGATTGGCGGAAGCAGAGCTATTCGATTTTTTTAATAATTTTAATGGCTGTTCAATACCTTCCAATTACTCACTTTTTTTAACTTTACATCTGCATATAACTACCCCAAGGGCTATGATTACGACAGACTATATGGTATGAATATTGCAAAACTCTACGTTTTATTTTTATATGTAAATAAAAATTTGATATTTATATAAAATTCATACATATATAATTGCGCGAAATTCATACACCAATAAACAAAAACATTTTCACGTTGAAATGTGAGTATAAATTTTATATAAAATATATTTTTCATCTGTGTGAGTGTGTATTATATAATACTCATACATTAATATATTTTTCATTTATAAATTTATTTAAACATTTTGTAATATGATTTTATTTTATTTTACCATGCCAAAGTTTATTTAATTTTTGATTGGGTTTTCAAACCCCCCCTTTTTAACTTCACCTCCTCTGTTCGATTTGATTGTAAATGCAAACACTCCTCGTTTTTATTTTAGTCATTGAAATAAATAGAAAGTATAAAAAAGGAATAATCACATCAATATATAGATTGTTAAATATTTATATTGTAAATATTTTGTTTCAATTTAAATTAAACAAAAGTAAATAAATGGTTAAAAATATTAGGGAGTGGGATAAAAGGAATGGAAGCATGAATTTTTGGTATCAACCACATTTGTGTAGCAATCAAGCCACAACTCCTGGTAGACTTTTTATCATAATTTTTCGTTGTGCTGCTCCCGTTTATTTTAAATATAAAATGGGAGGAACATAAAAAGAAGAATATACCATTTGAAAAATGGTATATTCTTCATATATTCATTCAAGTTCAAAATCATATGTGGGTCATGCTAAAGAATACTACTCCTGCTTTGTCTTCATTTTCAACGTTCTTTCATTTCCGACCAACCATCACAAGTCCCATCAAAAATTAGCATTTCCTTTGGATATTGGTGATTTCTGTTTGCAGCCTGCTGTTTCTCGACGTTCCTTCCCCTCCGAAAGTCCGCTTTGAAAGTCCACATTTTGCATATATCTACCTGAGGACCTCAGTCTTATGCCAACCATTAATGGACATTCACATACAACATGTGTTGCCGCCTTAGCCTTTTCCAATTACAGTCTGCAAATATCATCTTTATGGATTTCCATTGCGCTTACACAACGCTCGATATTTAATTCTATTATTTTTGTATTTTTTTTAAATACTCTAACCAGCTTAGTTTTCCAATATAGAACATATCGATACCTTCCCATACGAATGTATTAAGCGACATTTTTAAAATTGTTCTGGAAACGAAAAAAACGTCTCATTTAGTTATTTATTTGTGTATTTTATTGAAAGGAACATAATATGTATTCTGAAAATCTTTCCAAATATTATTTGGAACCCGATTTTCAGAATACACAACTTAACATAATACAAATTTCAGGGAGCAACATTATTCCAGTGAGAAAACTTGGCGGTTGATACAATTTTATTTGCTCTCTAGCTTCCTTTGCATCCATGATAAGGCAGCGAAACCCAGGCCAAAATGTGGCGCTTAACTTCTAGTATAGTTCCACATCAAAAAGTTATTTTCGAAAAAAGTGTCGCTTAATAAATTCTTACGGGAAGGTATCGATATGATTGCAGCTAAGTACCTTATTTCCTGTTTGGAATTTTCGAGGATACTATTCTAGCTCTGTAACCTGCCAGCTTTTTGATTTATACAGTCGAATTATTTTAAAACTGTACTTTTTAGTACAACTCTTAATACGTACCCGCAGAACCCACAGCTGATCATCGCTGCTTCGCTTGTCTTTTCAAAAAATTTTCTTTTGGGATAAACTGGCTGGAAGTTCTCAAGTGTTAACTTTTTAGGCTCTGGCTTCTTTTTCCGAAATTGTCTCTTCGTACAACTGAAGTGTTGAAAAATTTTTATTCGTTTACTAACATTCATCCCCTCTTCTTTCGGAGCTAACTCAAAATTTAAGGTGTTTGATTCATTCAGGCAATTATGCCTGCCAACTTACTGTGCACAGTGGGGCAGAATCAACATATTTTGGAAATAACTCAGCCATTTGTAAAGAGCTAGACCGATTGATTCAATATGTGGCATGTGCATAGCAGAGGAGTATATCAGCTTAAGTTTGGACGGTGTTGCTATGTGGTCTCAGAGCTGACTACCTCGCTCCTGCAAATTCTTTTAGAGCTTGGCATTTCTTTATTTTTTGTTTGATTTTTAAGAATTAATAACATGGTCTAGTTAGTACCTATAAAATGATGGTTTATTCTGTAAATTATCTTTTAAAATGAGCGAGTTTTAAGCATTTTAAAATTCAATTTTTTTTTTGTTAATACCCTCGTCCAGATTTTTCAAAATATTTTAAACAATTTTCAGCAAATTTTTTTTTTAATTTTTTTCCATAGTTAGTGAGAGAAATTCAAATTATCGTGGAAAAATATCAAGATTATATCTTTTCTGAGTCAAAAACAAGACTAATTTCAATATAAAAATTCCAAAATTATAGAAATTTTGTGGATCAATCGGCTAAAGGGCTAAAAAATGGCTGAAAATATTTTGATTCTGTTCCCCTGTGCTGTGTTGCATTCACAGAAAAAAATATTTGCACCCATTGTAGGTTTTAATTAGTTTGAGAACAAAATTTAACTAAATAATTAATTGATTCAGTTATTTATTTAATTATAAAATTGTTCTGTTTTTGTTTAAACAAGTACACAATTGGTTGAATAAATAAATTAATTGAACTGTAACTTACAAATTTAAACCTATAATTGGTGCAAAAAAATGTTTGTATTCTTTGGAAAAGGTATAGATAGGGTAGAGATGAGACACGTTGTGATTCCCACACAAAATCTCTATAATGATGCATATTTATCACGCTTTTATCAGATTATGTTACCATAACAGTACCATAACATAACATAATATGAACTGATAAAAGCGTGATAAATATGGGAATACTCATATATAAAAAGGTCAATCTTTTTTTGTTTGATAGGAAATTGCATCATTTATATTCATATATATACAAAAATTCAATATTACAACAAAACATTTTAAATTTGTTGCTGATATCTGAAAATTTCGAAAAATTATGGTAAAAACGGGCAAATTTGAGGGAAGGAAAAATTTTAAATATGCAATAAAATTTTTATAAATTAAGCAAATCAAATAAAATTTTCAGTGCATGTATTGCTGATAAATGGCAAAAAATCTGCAATATTAAGAAAAAGGAAATTCCACAATTCCCGAAATAAGGACCAAAAATCCCAAAATTGGGATTTTTACTCTTTTGCCCATAAAGTCTACATACGGACTAGGGCTCATAAAATACTTTCAAAAACAATTTGGAGTGTATATAGCTTTGTTACAGCAGTCTTCTTTTTTCGATCCCAGCTTTGGCATTTAAGAAAATAAAGGCTAGTCAAAAGTCATAATTTCGATGTAAAATAGGTCATATTGTGGGACCTCCATCTTCTGCAAGGATGATCAATTTTATACGATTTTTTTTTAAACGTACACACGTATAGTTAGCTTATACAAAAATATAAAATTCTTATATATTCCTTAAGAAAATTGTTTCTATAAAAAAAAAACGTTAATGACCTTTTTGGGGCTAAAATACACAAAAATGCAATAATTCTGGATTTTCTAAATTGAATATCTAGTCTAGTTTTTAACTCAGCTAAGATACGATCTTCAAATTTATCAAAAATATTTAGAATTTGGCTCGCTAACTACGATAAAACTGAAGAAATGACAAGCTGTAAAATAATTTTCGGGTGCGAGGTTCTCAACATTGAGACCACATAGCGCCACCCCTGGAGGTTGTATGGTACCCATCTTTAAAACTTAAGTTCGGATACTCCTCTATTATGCTCATGTCAAATTTTGAATCCATAGGCCTAGCCGTTTATAAATGACTAGGTTATTATTTCCAAAAAATTTTGATTCTGCCCCAATGTGCAGCAGGTCAGAAATGTCTTGTTTCTAAATAACTTTTTCGTATTCTCTATAGTTACCTAATTGAACAAATTTAATTTTTTAGTAACAAGTATAATATGGGTTTTTCCAATTGTAGGGGAAGAGGGTTAGCAGCCCACATCTCCCGAAATCCAATTTGCTACCGAATCACTAATCAATCAGGCTATAATAGAAAAATGGAAACCCTCGTTGAAGACTTTTGCTAGACGTTTTATAGAACTAGGACTATGATCGGATATTGGAATATAGAACGTTTCGAAAAAGTGGTATAGGCTTACCGCTCTTTAATGCTAATTAAATCCAGTGTTGTCAGATTAGGGAATTTATCCCCAAATCGGGGATTTTTATTTGCTAATGGGGATTAAAAATTTAGTTTGGGGATTGGGGAATTCTTTGAGGATAATCAATATTTCGGCGATTTTTTGGGAATTCTTGTTTTGATTTCTTTTTTTGTCTTATTTCGTCAAATAATAAAATATTAAATTCAGAAAACACCCAGTCTTTGTTGGGAATCGATCCCGCAACCCGTAAACTGATATATAAGGCGCTCTATTAATCAGTCTGTAGAAATTTGTTGAAGCCCTCCCCAGAAATGGTGAGATAAAAACTCAATAAACTTGTTAATTTTATTACAATAAAAATATTCAGCTTAATGCGTTAAATTTGGAAAAAATTTGAATTTTTTTGCGGAATTTTGGGGATGAAATCTGGGAGCTCTCATTTAATCTTCAATTCAAATACTTCGTCATTTTAAAAAAATACAATATTTAATTTTCAATATTAGTTTTCTCCGTTTAAGCTTAACAAACAAATCACATCAAATATTATATTTATTGACTGCAATTAAATTCCATTTTTTTAATCTGTGTTGCATTTTTATTTGTAAAATCAGTTTGTTTGAAAAACTGTATTGTTTGAATTACAAATCCCCAAACCCGTCAATATAAACAGATAAACAAACTGTCAAGTGGACATCAAACGGAACCTATAGACGGATGTTAAACGACATTAAGAGAAGAAAAAGAGAAACATGTCTGCGAACTAGACAAAACAAAAAAAAAAAACAGAAACACATAGTACCATACTCCATTACAACCATTATAAAACCGTGCAAAAAAATGGCCAACAAACAAAGGAAAATAAATAGAAAAAAAAGAGAAGGAAATAAAAACTTTACACAGTTATTGACAATCATATGTTGCGTTTAAGTGTTGAACACTACAACCTACAAACACGGTAAAGGGAATTGAATTTTTGTTCACCAACACTCACCATCTCCTCATTTATGAATAAATAAATGCCTAACAAAGAAGAAAAGAAAATTAGAAGCGAAAAAACTATTCGGAAGGCAAACAAAAAAAATAGTTTATGATGATACACTTGTTGTCCTCAAAGTAGAAAAGTAAATTACAGCACAATTTTAAATTAACTGAAAACAAACAATGATCAAAGAGAAAAGAAAACTACAAAATTAATCTTCAAATTGTGATGAACAACCGATAAGAAATGAGAGAGATAGATAGTTTTACAGAATTACTTTCGCGTTTATAAAAAGACAAACAAAATTTGCATTGAATAAAAGCGGAATAACTTGGATATTGGTGGCGGCGTGTAGTGGTTAAAGTGCTTGCCTACAAAACTAAGCGCCCCCTGTTTGATCCTCTCAGGGGACGAAAAATTTTGAACATGGTTTTTTCGAGTTTTAAAAATTAAGTTTCTTCAACCGCCCTCAAAAAATTTTCAACATGATTTTTTTGAGTTTTAAAAATTAAGTTTCTTCAACCCCCCTCCAGACAATCCATCAAATATTCAAGATCTTCAACCCCCTGACCTCCTCCCTCTGAAAAAATAGTGGATAACATAAAGGCAAAAGGTTAGTCAGCCACCACACTCTGGGGAAAGAAAGAAAAAAGGTAGAAATCAAAGATTAGCAAGATTTCTCACCACTACACCAAATAGACGGATGGTTTTGTTTCTAGTCAACTACAGATGGCAGGCCCTTTATACTAGGGCCTGCTACAGCAGACCAATAGTCTACTTAACGGGAATAGCAACCGATTAACGAAACTAACACAGAGCAATATAACAACAGACTATATCTTACTGCAACGTGAGAAGACGTGAAAACAACTGCGACAAATCGTGTAAGATGGAAATGCCTTGTGGAAGCCCCAAAAGGGGTAATGAAAAAAAAAAACTACAACGCTGAGCTAAATTTTTCACTTGGACAGGAATTTTAACATTGAAAAACATTTTAAAATTAAAGAATTTCACACTTAAATACAAAACAGTTATTACTCCAATGAAACCCTGTTTCTTAAGTCAGTAGATATAAAATACAAGAACAGTAAGTTTAAAAACAATAGAAGCAGTAGCCGGATGTAAAGTGTGAGTTATTTAAACATTCGTTAAATAAAAAAAGAAGTCATATTTCCTTTTCTTTTTTTCTCTCTTTTTGAATCAAGTTAAAATTTTTGTACTGATTCAACATCTTTTACTTCAGGAGTCAAGTCAGACCAGGCAAATATTTGATGAAGTAAATTGAAACTCTAAAAAAAATATACATATACGTATTTATTAATGTATAAGAAATTTATGTTTTTTATTAAAAAAAAGTTAACAATAGCATTACGAGCGAAATATGACACTCACCCACTCAAGTGATGTAATTTTTTGACAACTCTGGTGATTATATGATCAAACGGCACTAGTCGCTTATATGTTATTAGTATATAAGTTACAAAACGAAAATTCAATAGGGCATTAGAGCGAAATGAAATAAAGATGCCCTTAAATCGACCCAAGGAATGTTCTTTGTAGCAGCAAATGAGTCACACTAAGTCCCGTTCTATTAGTCGTTCATATCCGTATCATTTAACTTTGATGGTCTGTAAAATGCCGAGTTCGTAAGCGTGGCATAAAATTGTCTACTTTGCCCACTCCCACAAATTTTCATGAATAACGAGTAAATTTTCAACTGATCTTTAGTGTCAGCAGATGTAGGCCGCGAAAGTTAAATGAAAATTATGACCATCCAAAATAGGCGTAACTGTTCTATCGTTTCAAGTTTTACTATTTCTATCCAAGCCTTCATACCAGAATAATTCCGCAACTTTTTGAATAAAGGATATCTAATTATTTCGGCAAAAAAGCGTTTTATTTCTCTACATAGTCTTGTTTAGGATAAAAAAATCAGTTCAGTCTCATTCTAATTTTTGTATTACCTCCAAAAAATGTGATTTCTCAAGGTCGCCAAAACATCCAGCCATTCCTTTAAATTTGGAAACAGGAAATAGCAGCAAATATCTTAATCGGCGAAGTGTGCTACTGGATGGGGTTGCAGTTCGTAGCCCAGTTCCTGGATTTTTTCCATAGTGATTACACACTTGTGTACCCGTACATTATCTTGAACAGCACTTTTTTCTTCGTTTTTGCTTCAAATCAGTATTGAAACTATTCAAAAGCTCTGAATCGGTGTAAACGACACCGCCTGCATCCCAATAAAACTGTGGGCATGACCTTGTCGCTAGATAGACCCTCCTCAGAATTCTTTGTTTCAGGTTCGCCCTAAATAAACCCTCTGTTTTAATTATTCTTTGGTATCTGGATGGATTTATGTTTCGTCCGCGGTTAACAAAACGGAGTAAAAATTCGTATCGATCAAACGTCCTTTTTTAGCGTCCACCGATTGCGCTTATCGTCGCATGTGATGTACCCGCCCAGTTGAAGAGCCACAGCCTCAGTCGTACAATCATCCAATATCATTTCCTGGATTTTATCGACTATTTCTGGCGTGACTACCTCTTTTGGAACACCTGAACGTTGGGCGTCATTTGTTCTGTCATGATCACAATGAAACTCAGTAAACAAATTACTTTTTAACTATTGAAATTAATGGTGCAGAATTCCCTTTGCCTTTGTTTGATTTCGGTTGGTGTTTCATCAATACATATAATAAAATAGTAACTCATATCCGTATGCCTGTTTGTCTTTCTGCTTTTCATTTGTTTTCGCATCACGTAAAAACTACTGAATTTTAAAAAAAAAATTGTGAGGAGGTACCTTAGTATCCTGATCCCAATATAGGATACTCTTTTTCTGCAAAAATATGTTATTTCCAAGAGAAAGTGGAGAAAAAGCAGTGAAAAAAGCAGTGAAAAACGCAATTTCCGGTTTAAAGGTACTGACATTTTTGGTTTAAAACTGGATTATTTTCAACACGGTTATTTTTCCTCACGATTATATTTTTAACACACCTTTTTATTTTTGAAATTTTCGGTTTAAAACTAGGATATTTTCAACTCGGTTATTTTTCAACTATTACACAACAGATGGCGCCAGTTGAATAAAATTTGTATTTGATCTTTACTTTGTGGAATTGCATTGTTATTAAAATATTTTAAACACCTCTTACAGAGGTTTACAATAATTTTTAAAATTTTATATAGAAATTTTAGAATATTATTTAAATTTTAGAATTTTATCCAGGTGTGTAATACTTTCAAAGCAAAATCGAGCAAAATATTATCAGGACGCCCACGACGTGGCGGGCACAGCTAGTCTTTACATACAAATGAATTGTTAAAGTTTTATTTGCTTTTGAAAGTTAAAGGAATATTTTTTACAAGTTATGTACTTATTGTTAAAGTTAGGATCAAATTCTTTTATACTCTATGGCAGACATGGGGGATTCAATTACATTTCAATTACAATTAAAACTACAGTAGTTGCATATATTATCAATTACACATTACAAGTAATTGTGACTTAAATCAGGGACTAAAGTCAACCAATTATAATTTGTAATTGAAATTGGAAATTTTCAATTACAAGTTACAAGTAATTGTAATTGGAAATTTTCAATTACAAATTACAAGTATTTTAATTTAGGTAATAATCATTACTTGCAATTGAAAAAATTCAGTTATATTCTTAAAATTTTTTTATTAATTTCTAATTATAATTTTCTAATTACAAATTACAAGAAATTTTAATGTGTAATTGAAAAATTCTTAATTAAAATTACAAATAGTTAAAGTAATTGTAATTGAAAAATTACAATTACAATTACATATAATTGCGTAATTGGATGTGTAATTTATTACACACTGTAATTGACATCCCCAAGTCTACTCTCTGGCTACGAATAGAGTTGAAAGATATTTTTTTTTGCAACTTAGTTGATTTACGAGTATGTATATTAAAGAAAAATGGATCGCGTCTATCTACTTTGGGTGATGTTTTTGTTGTAAGCATAACCTATTTCACCAACCAAACTCAGACATAGAAATACGAGATTAATTGTATTTAATCATCTATTGTGCCACCATATGTTTCTCTTTACGTAAAAAATAATGTTTAATCAGCACCCAACATTCAATTTTTTTTTTTTTTTTCATTTCATTCAAAATAAAAATTACTGTCAAAGCCACACTAATAGATGCAGCTTGCGACAGTAGTGGAACAAGATTAACGTGAGTACCTGCCTAGTTGGCCTAATCTCACGGTGGTCTTACCACCGAGTGATATTAAAGCGTAGACTAGCGCCCCATTGTGTAGTATAACAACACTTTACGGCTGCCGCCAATCGCACCAATTTGTGTATGATACAGTCACAATGAGTAGCAATTTATATAATATGGCAAGCCTTATCCAAGGCAAGCCTAGATCCATATTATAGCCTCTTGCTTAGGGGTTTGGAGACTATCCAAACTCCGTCTGTTGAGAGTGCAACAGCACACTTGACCGACCTTGCACCATACCTACATTAAGCGATCTTAAACCACAATCACCACGTGTACCCCAGAAGGGGACCTCACCAACTATCGGTCACAGATGGGATAGGCTCTCTGTTTGGCTACCGATTCCCGTAGTACCAGTCCTTTGGGCATTGGTCGGGCCTGGAAGAGAACCCGTGTGTTTTAACACACAGACCTTTTTTTCCAGATTTAGGTTCTAGGAACCCTAGCGTCTGGTGCCCCTATTTTCCCCGAGTGAACCGCGTCAAGGCATTTGAGAATATACTGCAATGACAATTGGAACCCCCAAGGGGAATTCGACAGTAGTGCAGGAAAATACTCTATTGGAAATATAAGAAATCGCGGAATTATTATACCGCCCTAGTATATCATGTATGAATAAATAAAATTCTGCCAAAAATGGGAAATGGTTTGTTTGATCAAATATTTGGCTTGTCTGACATAACGTTCAATTTCTGTTTTTTTTTTTTTGTTTTCTTTTGTCCATTCGAGCCTTTTAATATGTAGATGTCATTGATAAAAAGTTCAGTCTTGTAAAAAATGTCGTGCTAATATTTTCTTGTCCTTGTTCTAAGCTATAAACGTAACGCAATAAACAAAATGTAATTAGGGTATGCATATCGTGACTTTTTTAAGCTGATTTAAATTTACAGGATACATTTTTCTTTAACAGGAAGGCATTGAAACAAGAAAAAAGAAAATATTGTTTCACAAAAGCTTTTGTGTTTATTTAGCAAATATATACGAAAATAGTTAAAAAAAATACCTGATTTTGAAAAACTTCTCTCATAGTTAATTCAAAATCAAAAGTGCTCCTGCTAACTACTAATTGTTAGCAGAATAATGTACATTTTTAATTCAGATGGGTTTAAGCTTTAGTTTGGATTCATTGAAATCAGCAAAGGAAACCTTGTAAAATTCTTAGAAAATGAAACAAAAGTAAATTTCGTGTGCTAATGGTTTTGCGTAAAAAAAAAAACATCTTCAAAACCAAGTAAAGTCTTGATAAATAGCAGAGTACCGAAATGTCCACCCACTGTTCATTCATGTATGAATGTCAACATTTTATTTTTTAGCTGCATCTTCTCTTACATGTGTGAGAGACTACAAAATATTTTGTGTTTTTTTCATTTATGAATGCGATGATTTATATTTTCTTTCTGTTCAAAAGTGAATAAATGAGAAAAAATTTTTATGTTTACGCAAGTGTTCATATTCGAGTATTTAAAATTTTAATAATCTTTTTTCATAATAAATGTACGCATATCTATATTTTGTAATGTCCATTTGCCGGCGGTTCATGAGATACCGAATTATGTTCAAAATAAATCGTTTTCAAACCACCCACTGTGCGGCGTATGCAGTAACAAAATTTTTTATTTATTTCTTTTTCATTTCTTTCTTCTGCATGTGCGTGAAAATTCTTTTTTGTTCATTTATGAGAAATTTTATTAATGTTCAACGTTCATAAATGAACATGTACATTTACAGCGGTCAAAAAAAGTATTCAGCAGTAAATCTTATTTTTAAAAATTATTTATTGTGCTACATGAAGAAAAGAATTTGAAGCATTTAGATGTATTTTTTTATTGCAGTGAATGTATTCTCTTATTAAAAGTTACAAAAATAAATAATATTTAAAGATGTGAGATAATTGTGCTTGTTTCATAAAAATTGCTAAAATTCAAAAGCAGAAAAGGTATTCGACATCAGCCATTTTTTGTCGCCTTTGCATTAATATGTTGAATATGAGTATTGTTTTTCTTGTAAATACCGTTAGGAGTTTTGCAGCTTCGATGTTTTCAAGATTTATTTTCATTTAGTTTCACGTAGTTACAAAAATTAGACGCAAAGGATGAGAAACTTCTATTGAAATAAGAAAGTTAATAATCCACCATTTTGAATTAGGCAAATCGGAAAATTCTATTTCAGAAATCATTGGAAGGCCACGGTCCATTATATAATAAAAAAGACAAAGAAGCAAACAAAAAACAGTTGAAAATAAGCCCAGTAGTGGTCGTCCACGGAAACTTACAGAGGTACATGAGCGACAAATTGTGCGTGAAGTAAAACAAAATCCCCGAGTTAATGCATCAAAATTAGCCAAAAATACCCAGGAATATGCAAGCATATCAGTTACTCCCCAAACAATAAGAAATGTTTTAAAGAAGCACCAATTTCATGCACGATCGGCTAAGAAGAAACCTCACATCTCAAAGAAAAATCGAAATATCCGATTAGAGTTCGACAAACAGTACGCAAATATGCCAATAGAGTTCTGAATGAATGTAATTTTTGCTGATGAAAGCAAATATAATCTTTTTGAATGTGATGGTAAGGTTCTAGTATATCGAAAACCAAATACAGAGTTGGAGGAAAGAAATATGATGCCAACGGTTAAACACGGTGGAGGTGGTGTTATGGTCCGGGGCATTAGGAGTGGGTAATTTATCATTCATTGATGGAATTATGGATCATTTGAGATACATTGACCTTTTGAAGGAAAATTTGTGTCCAAGCGCAGAAAAATTAGGACTTACAGGCAAATTTAAGGTTTATAAAGATAACGATCCAAAACATTCTGCAATGAATACAAAACTATGGTTTTTGTACAACTGCCCGAAAATGATAAAAACTCCGCCACAATCTCCATATCTTAACCCAATTGAACACCTTTAGGATCATCTGGAAGAAAATTGAGATCTCGCGAGTTCACAAATAAAAACCAGATGAAGGAAATTCTGTACGACGATTGGTATAAAATTAATCCAGGATACACAATGTCATTGGTAAAGTCTATGCCTGAACGTTTAAAAGATGTTATACGACGCAAAGGAAGAGCAACTCGTTACTAGAATATCAATAAGAGTTTAATTTTAAAATAATTTTTGAAATGTCGAATACTTTTTTTTCTGTTTTTAGCTTAAGTTGTAAATATTATGTCTTTTTGTATTAGTAGTTGTAAGAACTCATGTTTTTTATTGAATTATATTCTTTGTTCCTTAGTAAATAAAATTGTATGTCAATTTTGACCCTAAACAAAATCTCATTTGTTGTTATTGAAAAACAAATAAAATATTATCTATGTCGAATACTTTTTTTTACAAAAAAAAAAAACAGGTACACGCATTCATGTATGAAATTGTAAATTGTTTGTTGTTCGTTTATGATCGTGAAAACTAAATATAAAATTTTAGATTTTTTTACTTTATCATACGTAGTATTGGTGAAGTATAGTAATCGTGAAAAAGATCGATGTAGGGATTTCACCAGATGTATACGTTTTGAGTTCTACTGAATCTATTTTGACTATTTTCGCGATGAAGTCTGTGTGTATCCCACTATTTTGAAGGCTCTACAGGTCATACCGTTTGACACATCAAAATGAAATTCAGTATGTGCCAATTGCAATTGACACCCCAAACTGAAAATAATTATTTTTTGATTCGATTATACTTTGATCTTTATTCTTTGTAATTATGAACAATTACAAATAATTGCGTAATAGCATGTGTAATTAATTACAAACTGTAATTGACATCGCCTAAGTCTGCTGCTTACTTAGTCCAAGGTATCATTTATTGGTCTGTATTATTCTTCTCGTTATCTCAAAATTGATGTTGTTTGTTTTGTTTATGGTAGATAAAGTCACTGACTACCTTAAAAGGTCGTTTTCACCACTAGCCATTAATTTGAACAAAACATAAAAATGACATGACGGTAGAGCAACAAAATTAATTTGTGCAAGCTGTTATAGGTGGCGAATACGTGTTTATGTCATTTTTTGTTTGATATTTTTCTGTTTTCCAACAATACTGATTGAATGCTTATTGCACAGCAAATAGTATTAGTACGGCTAAGCAACAGATGGCGCTGTTTTCAAAGAATCTTTTAAACTAAAATACAACAACAACATCATTGTTATGTTACAAAAAAGTACAAATGTTTTAACAACTATGTTAAGACTACAACTATGTTAAAAAAAAAGACATGGTCTACACCTAACACTAACATTATGTTAGTGTTAATATTTATTATTTTATGTCTAATGTAGACTGGGGGTAAAGTTGTAGTTTTAAATCGAGGCTACTGGTCGACTTTGCGATGATACCATGAACTTGGTTGTATTGCCAACAACAAGGTTATCAAGATAGATTTATTTGGTATACTCGCGGTGCCATTCACTTCGATTACGTTACGTTACCTCTTGCCATAATCTAAGAACTGTTGATATCTCACTTAAATCCAAACAATTAAAATTTTTAATTTTTTAATAGAAAAAGAGCGTTGTCGCCAATTGAATTTTCCCTAGAAACTCACAAAAAAAAACAAATAGTTAGCATTTTTAAATCCGTCTATATTTGCATCCCTTATCTGATTAACTAAATAAGTTTTAGAATTCTTTTACCATCATTTCAGTGCCGTTATACAAAACAAAAAATTTATTTCTACAGTTGGGTTTTGGTGTTTGTCTTTTTTTCTCTAGTTTTTTTTTTTTTTTTATTAATAGAACACAAATTAATACATTTAGAATTTTATATGTGTTTGAGGGTATGCATGTGTGCGTGTGTATGCAAATTAATTGTATGCGTTAACTGGAAATAGAGTAACTAGAAAATAAAATAGGGGAAAATTACGCTAAAATTTTCGATATTGTACGTACGAGTATAAACACATCAATGCTGCTGTAACAAATGCACTAGAATACACTCTTAACTCCTTTTCATTTCCGCCTGTTATGCCTGTTGTGCAAAAATAGCAGTTAGTTGCTGTTGTTATTGTAAACAAGCATATGCACATCCGGTTGACCACCTACAAATGCAATTATCTAGCAAACTACATACATACATACATATGTACATATGTTGTCATGTGTGTATGCGAGTAGTGCGTTAGTTTGCTCTCAGGGGAGTTCAAAACAAATTCTATAGTACGCACTCATACACACCTAGTTTTAAATTGTGATACGCACTTTTTCTATGTTTTTAGCTAAATATGAGTATTTAAGTTTATTAGGGTGGTTCCATTTTTTTTTTTTTTTTTTTTTGAAAACTGTGTAGCGTACCTTGCCCCATGCTGTGTTTTTTTATTATTTTACCGCTTAAAGTGGTCTTAAGAGAAATGTAGACCAGCCTAAATAAATAATTAAGTTTTTAAATTAACAAGTAACAAATTTGAAATACCAGTGTAACAATGTTACCAGAGTGGTCAGTTGTGTGCGTAACAATTTAAGTTAGACATGATTGATTTTTTCATTACTAGCTGTGTCCACGCACGTTGTGTGCTTCCTGACAATATTTTATTTGATTTTGTTTTAAACATGGTTGCGCAATAGATGGCGCTGTTTTTAAATAATGACAAGATATGAATTACTTATTTGTAAAGGGTGATCCATTTCGAAGTACTTTTTTCAATAGCCTTTTTTTGACAGATCACTGTGAGTCGTGTCATGCTGTTATGTTATTTTTTTTTTGTGTGTTTGGCATTTTATAATGAAAAGACTTACGCCTGAATCGTTTCGCTCTATGCGCTCTTGAAAAGTTCCAAGAAGATCCGACGTTTTCGAGGCAAATTTTGTTTAGCGATGAGACCCATTTCTGGTTCAATGGGTATGAAAACAAACATAATTGCCGCATTTGGGACGAAGAGCAACCTGAAGAGATTCAAGAGCTGCCACTTTATCCAGAAAAAATAACGGGTTGGTGTAGTTTGTGGGCCGGTGTAATCATCGGTCCATATTTCTTTAAAAATGATGCCGGTGCGAATGTAACGGTCAATGGCGACCGTTATCGTGCCATGGTAGCCGACTATTTGATGCCTGAAATTGAAGCTCGTGATCTCGGCGACATTTGGTTTCAGCAAGACGGCGCCACTTTCCACACATCGCATCAATCAATGGATTTATTGAGAGAACATTTCGGTGAGCACATAATTTTACGTTTTGGGCCGGTCGATTGGCCACCAAGATCGTGTGATATCACACCGTTAGTATTTTTCCTGTGGAGATATGTAAACTCTAAAGTTTATGCGGATAAACCCGCTGCCATTAAGGCATTGAAGAAAACATCAGGTTTGCCATTCGCCAGTTACCAG